>CM052892.1:76962986-77046396 GCA_028534135.1 Potos flavus | reverse complement strand
CGGCAAACAGCGGCCAAGAGAGCAGGGGGGCTCCCCGAATGGGAGGCTAGATAGGCTTTGCACCACAGACGGGTACAAGAGACACAGAAGTACACCCTGTGTTAATAAAAGGGTCGATTCGCCAGGAACATCTAACACACACATGCGCCAATATCAGAGCCCCCAAATAATAGCAAAGGTTCAGTAATAATGAATAATAAGAATAGTTACAGACGTCGGCACCCCACTTTCAACAGAACAAAGGGAACTGCAGGGCTGAGCTGCACACACACACACAGGCACACGGACACACGCAGGGACACATGGACAGTCCAGCCACCAGCATAGGCACATCGCACGTCACTGTGGTTCGCAGGCGCGCATTTCTGCGAACTCAAGGTCCGCGCCAACCCTGTGCGCAGCGACAGCCGATAGCGCCCCCTTTCGACCAGCGTCTGTTTGCTTCGTGTCTCTGTCATATTTTGTTAATTCTCACAATTTAAACTTTTCATTCTTCAAATCTTTTCATTATTATTAAAATTATTATGGCGATCTGTGATCAGTGATTACGACTTGCTGAAAACTCAGATGATTGGTAGGATTTTTTAGCAATAAAATATTTTTAATTAGGGTACATACATTGTTTGTTAGACATACGCTACTGCAAACTTCATAGACAGCAGTATAGTGTAAATGTAACTGTTATATGCACTGGGAAACCAAGAAATTTACTGGACTCATTTGATGACGATATTTGCTTTATTGTGGTGTAACAATTATTTATTGTCTGGAACCAAACCCACGATAGCTCTGAGGTGGGCCTGTGTACATTCCTCTCAAGTGCACACAGAACATTCCCTAGGACAGACTGCAAAATAAATTGGCTACAAAATAGGTCATGATACACTTAAAAAGACTGAAATCATACAAAAGGTCTTTTCTGATCACATGGAATAAAGCCAGAAATCAGTAACAGAAGGAAAACTGGAAAATTTGCATGTGAAAGTGAAACAGTGAATGGATCGAAAGAAAAAATCACAAAGGAAATCAGAAAATACCTTGAGACAAATGAAAATAAAAATACAACACACCAAAACTTAAGGGTATCAGGAAAGCAGTTCAGAGGAGGACATTTAGGCTGTAAATGCAAATTTTATAAGAGGAGAGAGCTCTCCAATCAACAACCTAATGTTATTATACCTTAAGGAAGCAGGAAGAGAAGAGCACACTAGATTGAAAATAGCAGAAAGGAAGAAATAACAAAGAAAAAGACAAATGCAATAGAAAGTAGAAAAAAAAGCAAAACTTTCCAGTGATCTTTGGAAAGATCAACAAACTGACAAAAACCATCATGCTAGACACACAAAGAAAAAAGACTCAAGTTACTAACATCAGAAATAAGAGTAAGGACAAGACTACCAATTATACAGAAATAAAACAGATTCCAAACGAATACTATGAAAATCTGTAAGCCAACAAATTGGGACAAACGCGATAAAGTGGACAAATTCCTAAAAACACAAATACAGAGAAAATCTGAATGGACCTCTCACTAGCAAGGAGATTAAATTAGAAATCAAAACTAGGGGCGCCTGGTGGCTCAGTCGTAAGTGTCTACCTTCCGCTCGGGTTATGATCCCAGGGTTCCGGGATCGAGCCCCGCATCGGGCTCCCTGCTCAGCGGAGCCTGCTTCTCCTCCTCCTGTTCCCCCTGCTTGTGTTCCCTCTTCGCTGTGTCTCTCTCTATCAAATAAAGAAATAAAATCTTTAAAAAAAAAGTCAAAACTGTCGTAACGGACAGAAGCCCAGAGCCAGATGGCTCCACTGGTGAATTCTATAAAACACTTAAATGCCAATACTTCTACCATTCTTCCAAAAACAGAGAGGAGGGAATACTTCCTAACTCATTCCATGAGGCCAGCATTACCCTGATACCAGAAAGAGACAAGGAGACAACTACAGACCAGTATCTCTTATAAATACTGATACCAAAATCCTCAACAAAATACTAGTAACCTGAATTCAACAGCACATTAAAAAGGTGATACACCAGAATGCCAGGCTGGTTCAACATACGATCATCCATCAATATAATACATTATATTAATAGAATTAAGTAAAACACACATACACATACACACACACATCACCATCATCTCAACTGCTGCAGAAAAGGCGCTTGACAAGATTCAATACTCTTTCTTGATTAAAGAAAAAAACTCAATAAATTAAGAATAGAAGAAAATTACCTCAACATAATGAAGGTCATATAGGACAAGCCCACAGTGACCATCACATGCAGTGGTGGCAGACCAAAAGCTTTTCTCCTACAATCGGAAACCAAGCAAGATGCCCAACCTCGCCGCTCCTATTCAATGTAGCACTGGGAGTTCTAGCCAGAGCAATACGACCAAAAAAGGACATAAAAGGTACTCAAATGAAAAGGAAGAAGTAATATTATCTCTTTTTTGCAGATGACATGATTTTTATATATAGAAATCCCTAAAGGTCAAAATTAATCAACAAATTCAGCAAAGCTGCAAGTTACAAAATCAATACACAAAAATCAGTTGCATCTCTATACACTGACAATGAACAACCCAAAAACGAAAATAAGAAAACAATTCTATTTACAATGGCATCAAAGAGAATTAAATACTTAGGAAAAAATTTAACCAAGGAGGTGAAAGACCTGTACATTGAAAACTCAAAACGTTCCTGAAAGAAATTTAAAAAGATACAAATAAATGGAAATATACCCTCTCTTCACAGATTGGAAGATTTAATGTTGTGAAGATGACAATACTCCCAAAGTAATCTACAGAGTCAATGCAATTCTTATCCAAACTCCACTGATGTTTCTTGTTTTTCATCCTAAAAGGGGCCTTTATAGCCAAAACCATCCTGAAAAAGAAGAACAAAGTTGGAAGACTCACGCTGGTTTCAAAACTTACTACAACACTACAATGATCAAAACAGTGTGATATTGGCATAAGGACAGATATACAGACCAGTGGAATAAAATAGAAGGAAACCCTATTTTGAGTGTGTGGTGGGGAGGTTGGTGTGGAGAAAAGACAACTCACAGGATGGGAGAAAATATTTGCAAAGCATAGAGCAGATAAGGGACAATATCCAGAATATATAAAGAACTCCTATCATTTCATAACAACCACAACAAAACCCCATAAATAATGCAATTCAAAAATGGGCAAAGGACCTGACCAGGCACTTCTGCAAAGAAGACCTAAGAGGACTACTGAGCACAAGCCAAGATGCTCACAGTCACTCATCCTGAGGGAAACGCAGATGAAACCACAATGAGAAAGCACTCCACACTCAGGAGGGGGTACATACACAGAGTTCTGTATGAACAGGACTGGGGGACTGTAACGTGGGGCAGCCACTCCGTAGAACAGGAAAGTCAAACACAGACTTACCCCACGACCCAGCAATCCCACTCCTGGGGATAAGCTCCATCTGAGTAACTGAAAGCAGGGACTCAAACACCTGCGCGCCCGTGTTCACAGCAGCATTATTCACAGTAGCCAAAAAGCAGAAACAACCCAAGAGTCCACGCACAGAGGAATGGATAAATGAAATGTAAATGCACATATGGACTATTACACAGGCATAAAAGGATAAAAACCTCTACGACGTGGATGATATAACCTGGGTGAACCCTGAAAACATGCTAAGTGAAATAAAGACACAAAAACACAAATAGTATATGATTTCCACTTACATGAAATACATAGAACGGCAAATTCTAGAGAGAGAAAGTAGAACAGTGATTACTGGAAGCCGGGGGCAGGGTAGAAAGGGATTCACCGTGTAATGGGGACAGAGTTTCTTCCCCTTGGGGTGAAGAATTTCTGGGAGCACAGAGGTCTGATGGTTTCACAGCACTGTGCATGTACGGGATGCCCATGAAATGTGTAAACTGGTCAATTTTATCTTCTGTACGTTGTCTCACACACACACACACACACGCACACACACACACACGTGAATGCATAGTTGAGCGGCGGTTCTGTTTAATCAGTTTTATAATGAAATATAATTCAGGGATAAAAAGAAAAGACCTCTGGAGTCACAAAAAAGCAAGGAGAAAACTGCAATGCATATTGCTAAGTGAAAGAAGCCAGTCTGCAAAGGCAACATACTAACTATATGATATTCCAGAAAATGCAAAACTATGGAGATGGTAGAAAGATAGGAGGCCGCCAGGGCTGAGGCAAGGGCATGGGATGAATGGGCAGAGTCCAGGGGATTTTTAGGGCAGTGAAACTACTCTGTGGGATACTGTAGTGGTGGATATAGGACACTATGCACTTTTCAAAAGTCACAGAATGTGTAACACAGGCGTGAACCAGAATGTAAACTATGGGCTTTAGTTAGTAACAATATATTAGTATTGGTTCATCACATGTAACAAATGTACCACATTAGTGCAAGATATTATTAATAAAGGAAATTGGGTTGGGGGGAGGAATATAGGACTCTATACTATCTGCTCAATTTTCTGTAAACTAAAAAGTCTCTAAAAATAAAACACTGGGGTGCCTGGGTGGCTCAGTGGGTTAAGCCTCTGCTTTCAGCTCAGGTCATGATCTCAGGGTCCTGGGATCCAGCCCCACATTGGGCTCTCTGCTCAGTAGGGAGACTGCTTCCCCCTCTCCCTCTGTCTGCCTCTCTGCCTACTTGTGATCTCTTTCTCTCTGTCAAATAAATAAATAAAAATCTTTAAAAATAAAACATTAATTAAAGAGAAATCCTACATGTTAAATTCCATTCTTAAATATTATTTTTTTAAAGATTTTGTTTATTTGTCAGAGAGAGACACAGCGAGAGAGGGAACACAAGCAGGGGTAGTGGGAGAGGGAGAAGCAGGCTTACGTGCAGAGCAGGGAGCCCGATGTGGGACTCGACCCCAGGACCCTGGCATCATGACCTGAGCCAAAGGCAGCTGCTTAATGACTGAGCCACCCAGGCGTCCCTCCGTTGTTAAATTTTAAAGAGCAAAAGGTACAGAAAGCAGGTACAGAAAGCAGATAAATCCCTGGGTCCAGTGGGGCCCTCTGGGAAGGAGCATGAACGAACTTTTTGGAGTGATAGAAACATTTGACTTCATTGGGCCTGGGCTGGTATTTCCATGGATGTATACATTTGTCAAAATTTATAAAATTATTCATTAAAAATAAGTGCACTTGTGAGTAAATAATCTCTCAGTAAAGTTGATTTTTAAAAATAAAGTCATCGTGTGGGAACAAGTAGGGCATTCTCCCTGATTTCCACCATAGGGACAACTCAACAGACTGTGTCTTCCTCATCTCTCTCTCCTGTTGCCATCTCGTCCTGGCTGGTCTTACCCCTCAAAAATATGAATTTCTAACCTCTGAATCCTTCCAGGCCCTGAAAGTCTACCTAGAAGACAGACTCATCAGGAGCCCCAACACAGTGAGGAAGCTGCCCACAGGGCCGCCAAAAGACCTGCCGGGGCCACATGGGAAGGACCCCCTGGTCATCCAGCTTCACCACTTGCAGCCTCTCTGATTCAAGAGTTAAGGACAGTGGCCACAGTTCATGGTGTGTGCCCCATGACCAGGCATTCTATAGCTCTAGGCTTACAGATCACCTTCATCGTTCCATCAGCTCTGCAACTCTAGCAAGACCACCACCCCCATTTCCGGATGGGGAAACTGAGGCATGGCAAAGCGATATGGTACCTGCCTAAGACCACAGCCAGCTAGGGAGTGAGGACGGTGGTTGGACCCACACAGGGTTTCGCGGCAACCGCTTGATATCCAGACTTCCCCTTTGTCTAATTATCACACTCATTAACTGTACAATTAGCTGCATCAAGTCTGTTCCTGGCATAGCCCCAGGCTGTTCTGCCCAGTGCTGCCTCTGCAGTGTGTGCACAGGGCAGGCACACAGTAGGTGCTCACTAAAGAATTCTGGAATGAATCGATATAGGTCCAAGGTCCAAGGCCCAAGGCCCGAGGCTACCCGTGGAATGCAGCCCGCACACTGCAGCGGCTCCCCATGCTGCAGCCACGAGCGAGCCGGAGTCTTAGTGCAGCGAGCATGAGTCACCTGGCACAGTGGCACAGCCTGGGGCTGAGGCTTCCTCTGGTGGCTGGAAACTGTGCTCGCAAACCACACCCACAGGGCCACACCCAGGAATGAAAAGAACAGGGAAGAAAATGACTTTGGTCCCAGGTCCTGATTGATAGTCCCAACAGTTTTTACAGGACAGAGGGGGAATGTTCTGGCACAAAACCTAGCAGGACTGTGCTAGCTTCTTTTGCCAAGCCCCACCTCCCCCACCTTCTTGCCCAGCTGGTGCCAAGACCACAGACCCCCAATCCCTTACCCCGCCTAGCACTCAAGGTCCTGTGGGAGCTGCCCCACTTGTCCTCACCCCAGGCCCCTGAGCCATCCTCAGAGCCACCTCCAATGGCACCATACTGCCCGGGACCCCTGCCCAAGGATGAGGACACGTGTCCTGTGGTTCTTCCCTGGCTAAGTGGTGCTCAGCTCACTGCCCTCCCCTGAGGAGGCCTCGCTGAGTACCCCTGGCTCCTGTCCCTCCCAGAAGCCTCTCCTGTTTCAGGGCAGACCTGGCCTCAGGTGTGGAGGTGAGAGGGCTCACTCCCCAGCACACCACAAGGCAGGGCCTGGTTCTGCAGCAGTAGGAACAGCTGTAGTGACACTGGCTCTGGGTCTGACATCGGGTCCAAATGCTCATCCTGGAGCCTGTCATGGTAGCCCATCAGTGCGCAGTGCCTTGCACACAAGGCAGGTGCCCCATCAGTGCGCAGGGACAGCAAGCCAGGGACTTCATGCCTGCAGCCTTGCAAAGTTGCCTGTTTGACTCTCCTGGGCCTGCCCTCTCTGGTCCTCAGTTTCCCACCCCGAAAGTGAAGGGCTGTGATGGGAGGGATCTCTAGAGGCTCGGCACTCAGACTTGGCTGTGAAAAGGGGGCAGGTGGGGAGGCTCCCACAGGACCTCAAGAGGGCCTGGGCAGGACCCAGGCCTAGTTCTGCCTCTACCACTGACCACCTGGGGCAGCCTGGGGCTTGGCACCTGTCCGACCTTAGCCTTCATTTCCTCCTCCACACAGACAGGATATCCTGCAGCAATTCTGGATGGCAGGCACCTGAGTGTAGGCGCTGGGAAACAGCATTCACAAATAAAAAGGTTTCGGGGAGATGACAGGAGCATGGGAGGCAGCTAGGGTCTCTTCTGACCTAGGCTGGGACACTGTGGTCCCAGAAGACACCAGGTTCCAGCCCCCCGAAATCCTATTTGTGGGACCCCCCGGTGAGCACAGAGACACAACAGGGACTTCTGGACCACCCCTTGAGGTGGATGAGTAAGGCCCTTGGGAAGGAGGTGTGTGGGAGCAACGGCATTCCCGGATCAGGGTGTCATGGGGTCCCTTGCCAACCCATCACCATCACCGGGTGTCTCCCACCAAGGAAGTTCCACAGAGCAAGGTGGTCCTGCTAAGCTGGGACCAGGACGGAGTGGGTTTTCCAGTACAAACAGGTTCCGGGAGGATGGCAGGAGGCCCCATCCTGGGAAAAGAAGCTGGAGGTGGTGGGGCGCCCGGCGCGGAGCACAAAGTCTCGGTGGGGTCTGTCCCCGGGGCCTGTTCCGGGACACAGCAGAGTCCCACCGAGACGCCCTCCTCTGGCTTTCAGGTGGCTGAGGCTGGAGGGGCTGCAGCTCCTCACAGAAGCGCCGGAGGATCCCGCCTTGAGCCCGCCGCAAACCCCCAGCGCCTCCCCCGCAACAGGCGCGCTCCAGCCCCGCCCCCGCGGGCCTCCCAGCCCCGACCACCGCCACCGGCCTGGCGTCCGCCTGCCGACCGGGAGGCAGTCACGAACCAAGGTCACTCGGCCGCGGCCGCGAGCAGCTGCGGCCGGGCAACATCGGGGCACCGGACCCTGGGGGCCACCGCAGCCGCGCGCCCGGTCCAGGATGGCAGCCAGGACCCTCGCCCGGCCCGCGCTCACCTGTCATGGCGGCGGAACGGCGCGCGCCCTGCCGGGCCCGGCCGGTCCCCCTGTTGCCGTCCGCTGGTCAGGTTGTCGGTTCACCGCCGCCGGGCTCGGTTCACCCCGCCCCTTCCCGGCAGGCCCCGCCCCCTCGGCAGGCCTCGCTCCTGCGTCGGCGGCGTCCCCGCCGCAGCCCCAACCCACCCTCACTGAGCCCGCCCTTTCCCGTTATGCTCCGCCCCCAGCGTCGGCGGCGTCTCCTCGAGGGCCTTAAGCTCCGCCCCCACTCCAGCCCCGCCTCCTCCGGCGGCGGCTACGACGCCGTCGAGTCTTCGGCCCCGCCCCTCACTGCGACCCGCCCATTCCGGGCGCTCCTGGCGCCTTTCCGCCAATGCCAGGGCTCTACGCCCCGCCCTCACTGAGCCCCACCCTCGCTGACGTTTGTTGTCACTGCCGTAGCCCTGAGCCACGCCCCCCACTGGGCCCCACCCCCGCCCGCTACGGGGCCTTCTGGAGTCTAGAGCCTGGCTCACACCTGCGTAGGGTACTGGAGTCTCTGAAGTCCTTAGCTCCGCCCCTCACTGAGTACCGCCCCGGCGTTCCTTTCCAGGGCTCTAAACCCCTCCCTAACTACAGCCCTGCCCCTTCCGGCGACGGCTAGGGTGCGGCCACAGCCCTGAGCCCTGCCCCTCACTCGAGCCCCGCCCCCAGCCCTGGCGCACCCTCTACAATAGCCAACGCCCGCCTCCTGGCCCCGCCCACGCCGGCCCCGCCTCGCGATGGCTCCGCCAGTTCTGGCCCCGCCCCACACCGGTTCCTCCTGAGCGCAGGCGGCTCAGCGCCGCTGGGCACAGTCTGCTGCCACGCTGCGAGCCACCGCGCCCCACTCCCAGAATGAGGAAACTGAGGCTCTGGGCCAGTAGGTGACTTAATTAAGGTCAGGCAGCTCAGGCTGTAGGACGTTCAGGGGAGAAGCCAGAACTAACTGTGTCACCTGAGTGAAGCAAGCCTCTCTTGAGGACCCTGCTGGCAGAAGAGGACACCAGTCTGGCAGTGACCATGAGTAGGAGGTCTTTGCCTTGCCTAAGCCTCAGTTTCCCTAGCTGTAAAATGGGTGACCTCAGGCAGCTCTCTCCTTCTCGCTCAGGAAGCCACAGCCCAGGTGAATGAGCTCTGCTCCCAGCTATGAGATGGAGAGCTGGCTGGGGAGGAACGCGGGGCCTTCACATGGCCACTGCGGACAGGGCTTAGGTCTTACCAGGGTCCTTCTCTGACTGTGCTGGCCTTCCCACATTGGTGGCTCTAATCTGCCACGCGGGGCCTGACCCAGAGTTCACTTCACAGACAGCACAACGGTGCTCCGCTCCCCGAGGCCCACGCAGCCCCCCTGCCTGTGCCTCAGCTATCCCCTGTAAAACAGGGCCAGGACTGCCCATCACGGGTGGGTGTGCTGGGGGTGTCCAGGGAATGGATTGGAAATCCCAAAACTCTTGGACCTAGTTTTGCCAGTCACTGCACGGGAACTGCCCTATCCCCAAACACTGGAAGCGAATTCTGCGGGGCGTCCCTGGGAGGCCCAGGCCAAGGGACAGCAGGGGCAGGGCTGCTGGGGGCAGGAGAGTCCTGGGCGCCTCCTGGGGTCCCTCCTGGCCTCTCGCAGGCCTGTGCGCTAGGGCGTTTCCCAGCCAGCTCTGGGCCCCAGGTGCTCCTCCCACAGGGGCCTCCCAGTGGAACGCGGCCTGACCCCCATTATTCCACTTTCTGCACACTGTCATGGCTCCTGGCATCTACCTGTTGGTTGTTTCTCCCTCTAGAAGTAATGTCAGCGCCATATGGGCGGGGTCTGGATGGGACTGCGGCATTTCCCAAGCACTCCCCACCTTTAGTGAGCGCTGCCCCATGGCCAGCATTCCACCTTCATATCACTCCCACTACGGGTTGAGTGGGGAAACTGAGGCTCAAAGCGTCAGAGTCCCTTGCCAGGCCAGGTCTCCCAGGTGCAAGAATCCCAGGGCCCCCCACCCAGTGCACATGGACCCGCACCTCTGAGCCCTCTGGATGTGCCCTTCAGGCGAGCTGAGTGGGAGTGCACGGAGGAACTGGGACCCCAGGACAGGGCCAGCCCTGTCCCCACCCTGGGAGCAGCAGGTGGTTGTGGCTCCCCAGGTCAAAGGGCTGGCCAGGGGGGCGCAATGTCCTCCCCGCTTGCCCACTCCTGCACCCACCAGGGTGCAAAGTGAGCACTCTGGCCAGTAGGACGGTGGTCCTGGGGACCCTCACCCACTCCACTGAGCAGGTACATGGAATCGCCCTTGTATGGGCTTTGCAGAGCTAACTGAAGTCCCGCACCTGTCCCTGGACCTCGGGCAGGTACTGGATCTGAGCCCCCTCCACCCCCCACTCTGCTTCCGCCTCAGACGTTTGCTTCTTTTGAATTCCGTGATCAGAATTCTATGTGATCAGAAAGTAAATACAATTTAAACTGGGGGGGGGGACGCCCACCCAAGTGGTGTCTGCCCCTGCCACCCCCTTTCTTATCCAGGCTTCTTCTCAGCCGCTGCCCCAACAGCTCAGCAGAGTCACAAGGCAAACAAGAAGTGGAGGATGCTGGCAGCTTGTCACACAGAGGGCTCATGTCCATAATTAATAGAGGTCTAGAAGTCAGAAAGAAGGGGGTCAATACTCCTGAAATCAGTGGAGGAATCCAACTTGTGGGGCCCCTCAATTCTGACCAGGAGAAGAATTTCACATTTCATGGGTCCAAGTGGCACAATCCAAGATCCTGAGCAAACCCTGTGTGGGCCTGGCAGTGGGGAAGGCCCCCCCACCACAGGGCACCTCCCTGGGCTTCTGGTCCTGCTCCCCAGCACTTCCTGCTGTCTCCCCACTAGAACGTCAGCGCCTAAGGACGGGGCCCCACCTGGTCATGGTGCCGGACATCCAGCAGGTGCTCCGGAAATGTACTTAAAGCCTGACTAGATGAGCTGAAGAAAGAGGGGCTGGAGGCAGGAGGGGCATGGGGTGCCATGGGCTGAAGGGTGGCCTGTGTGGCTGGAGCTGACCGTGCAAAGGGACAGGGGTGGGTGATGAGGGGCCTGAGTGCTAAGGAGGAGCAAGGACGTTCTCCCACATTCTCACACCACCAAGGCCCACCATTCATTCCTTCACTCTCTCATTCAACACACATCTCTTGAACGCCTGCTGCGTGGCCAACCCAGATCTAGATTATTACAGGGAAGGTAGAGGGGGCCCTGCCCCAACAGAGGTTCCACTGATATGAACCAAATGAGGCGTGTAGGCGCTGTGTGCTGGGAAAGCAAGAGGCTAGAGGCCTCCTGGAGGGGCTGCCCACGCCCAAGATGGCCCCACCATCCTTCCATCTCCGGTCACACCCTTCTGCCGTCACATTCCACAGCAAATCAGGCTGGTTGTGGGACTGGTGACCAGGGGCAGAGTGAGCTGGGTGCCCTCTGAGGCTGGGTCATGAGGGGCACTGTGGCTCTGCCCTTCCCTCCTGGGCCGACTGCCCTGGGGGAGCAGACTCCACATGCCAAGGACACTCAGGCCGCGCTGTGGAGAGCACCATTGGGGCGGGAGCGCAGGCCCCCAGCTGGTGGCCGGCACCTGTCCCGGAAGCGGGTCCCCGGACCCGTCAAGCCTTCAGGGGATGCCCCCGCCTCTGAAGAGACCCTGAGCCAGAGCTACCCTGCCAAACCCCACCTGACACAGAGCGGTAACAAGTGCTAATTGTTTTTGAACCACGACATTTCGGGGTCACTGGTTACGTGGCAGCGTACAAGGAACGCGCCAGACGCCTGAGCTGACGCCCGGCCGAAGCGAGGGAGAGCTCCACACCATAGCTGGGGAGGGCGTGGTGATTTCTGATTGCTCCGTCTGAAAATAGCCTCTGTATACACGAAACAACGGACAGCAGGGTCTCCCAGACGTCTGCACACCCATGTTCACAGCAGCCGAGAGGTAGAAGCCAGCCAGCGTCCGCCCCCAGATGGAAGGATATATAAACGTGGCATAGAGGCACAGTGGATTCAGCCTTAAAAAGGAAGGATGTTGGGCGCCTGGGTGGCTCAGTGGGTTAAAGCCTCTGCCTTCGGCTCGGGTCATGATCTCAGGGCCCTGGGATTGAGCCTCGCATCGGGCTCTCTGCTCAGCGGGGAGCCTGCTTCCCCCTCTCTCTCTGCCTGCCTTTCTGCCTACTTGTGATCTCTCTCCTCTCCGTCAAATAAATAAATAAAATCTTAAAAAAAAAAAAAAAGGATATTATGACACCTGGTGTGACACCTGTGCATTCGGGGACCAGGATGGCTTTGAAGGCATCCACCCCTGCCTGGTCCTCCTCCCACGCAGAAGGGGAGCCCTGCCACTCCCCCCCCCCCCCCCCCGTTAGGTGGGATGCAGCGGCCGTGAGCTGGCATGACTTCCCAGGCCCTCGAAAGGCAAGGCTTGCATTCAGGACTCATCGTGGACACCAGCCACCAGGGTGCAAGGAGACCCAGGCCACACGAGACGGCCACCGCCAGTGAGGTCTCTGCTGACTGCTGCGGCGCCCGGATGTGCGAGCCGGTCAGCCTCCACGTGGCCCGGTGCCAGCCACCAGCTGACCGCGCTGCCCAGCACAGCCCTGCCAGCCCGGAGCGCTGAGGGAGTTGTTTTACACCTTGAGTAAAATGTTTTGTGAGAGAGACTGAAAATCGAGACAGCGATTTTTACCTTTGTTTCTCCAGTGTTAGAACTGTTTATTTCACACCCCTCTCCCCTTGTGGCTACTCTGCAGAGAGCAGATGCAGCGCCCCAGCTCGATCCCTGGTCCCCCTCCCCTGTGCAAAACGAGATTTGCTTAAAATGTCTTCCAGTCTCTTTAAAGGAGCCAGCTGGGGGGGCTGCATCTGGTTCCGGAAGCTCCGTGGTGGCTCCGAGGACGCCTATCTATAAAAGCTGCTCCAGCGGGGCTCCCCTGGGACAGGACACCCCTCTGGAGTCCCCAGCTCGGCTCCCTGAGAGATCCCTAACCCTGGAAGCTGGTTTCACTGACCCATGGCAAGCTGGACACAGGTCAAGACGTAGATGCTGGGTGGTGGGGTGGGCCTGGTCCTCCCCATGTGGAGGGCAGGCTCCGGACTCTGCCTCAGTCATCCCGGGATGTAGGCCATGTGCTGTCTGGGCACTGCTGCGGTGGGCCAGGGGGCAGGCGGGGTGTGCCCCAGGTCCGCCATGTGCACCATGACCTGCGTGCAGGGTGAGCCTGCAGGACAACTGGTGGTCCAGGGCGCCTTGTCCACGCCGTGGGCCACACCGGCCAGCTCTCTGGTGCCCTCACCCAGGTCCCTGCAGGAAGAAGAGACAAGGGTAGGGGAAGGGCGGGGACCCTGTGTCACCCTGCCCTCGTGATGGGCCCCTGGGGCCTGGCCTTCCGTGGGCTTAGGCAGGCTCAGAACCGCCCTGAGCCTGAGGAGGTCCCTCCACTGGTGCCCCTGCCTGGGCCTCAGACCCCTCACCTGTACGAGGTACGTGGTCCAAGAAGCAGCGTGCCCACCTTCCAAGGCTGGGAAGGGGCTTCTTGGGGGTTGTGCTGAGGAAGGGGGCTCGTTCAGAGTGTGCATAAGCCCTAGGGGCCATTCTGTCACCCCAGGGCAGTAACTGGTTCCGGCTGGAACATCCCTGGACCCTGAGGCCGCAGGTCAGAGGTTGTGGGGGCAGCAGAGTGGTTCCTCCTAGAAACTGCAGTCTGTGGGCCTGCAGGGCGCCCACCCACCCCGTGTCTGTGACCCGCACCCACGCCACCACGGGGCCCTTTGCAGAGATACAGCCCGAGTGTGGCCGCACGGAAGCTTGGCAGCCCGGGACGCCGTCTCTGTGGGACCACAGGCCCAGGGCCTGCAAAAGGCAGTGGCCATTCCACTTACGGCGCCTGGACCCCAGCCTCAGGTGCCACTTGTCATCGGGGTCAGAAGGCACGCACTCAAAGCGAGCGACACCGGGAGGTGCTTTCTCTGCAGTCCATGTGCAGCCTCAACTGGACTCCCCGAGTAAGACAAGGTCCTTGTGACGGCTCAGAAAGCATGTGCACACATGCAGGAAGCATGAGAGACAGGACGGGGAGAGACAGACAGGGAGCCCTGCTGGGCCCTTGGGAAGGGAGCTCCTGTCTCTGCAGATCTGAATTCCCAGGAGAAAGCCATCAGGCACGGGGACTGGACCCGGGGCGAGAAGGACTGCCGGCCACTGGCGCAGGGGTGGGAGTTGAGGCCCAGGTGAGCCTGGGCAGCATGTGGGGTGGTGGTGTTCTGACCGAGCCGGGCCCCCCACCCTCGCCCCGGCGCCCCCCTCACTGCCCCCGTGCGCACGTGGTGAAACTGTAGTTGTCGTGCGCCTGGCCAGGGCGGCCCGCAGGCTCCCTGCCACTGCTGTTGCTGTTGTTCACACCCTTGAGGCCCAGATAGGCGGGCGGCACCGTCTCCAAGTCCCCGGCTCTGAGCTGGAGCCACAGCTGGGTCGCCCTGGGGAGAGATGGGGGAAGGACGCTCAGGACGCCAGACCTCGGGGAGGCAGCCACCGTGGCCGGAAGCTGGAGAGCCGGAGGTTGCCAAGGGCCTCTCAGCACTGAGCCCCAAGCCACACCCCTGCAGAGGGTTAAGCTCCATTACAGTGAAGAAGGAACATGGCGGTGGGCCAGCCTCTGGCCGCCGGCGAAAACTCCCCATCGCCGGTCAGCGCTGCTCGCCCGGCACAGCGGGGCGCGAGCCAGCCCTGCCTGAGGGACACCCAGCTTGGCGCCGTGTGCGTGGGATGCCGAGCCCCCGGCTGCCGTGGGGCCGCGCTCCGTAGCTCAGCTCCATGAGGAGCCAGGGGGGCCCCAGCGGCCCCCCACACCTGCAGGAGGCCCCGGCCCGGACAGCAGGGGCCCCATGAAGAGCCCTCTGGCAGCAGGGAGGGCTGGAGGCCGCGGGGCCAGCATACCTTTCGGATGGCTGCTCACTCTTCTTCAAGCACCGCACAAGGCAGCAGGTGAGGAAGGCCATGGACATGAGCAGGATGATGGCGCAGCTGACGATCGAGGCGATCACGGCCACTTTGAAACCAAAGGTCTCGTACGGCGGCACGGCTGCAAGGCAGACAAGGCCACCTCCTGCGCGGGGCTCGCTCAGGCTCTCAGCGAGCTCTGTTCCGTGGGGCGGGGCAGGGAGGTGCTGGTGGCTGGGGCCAAGTTCTGTGCAGAATGTTGTCGGAGCGGGGCTATCAGGGAACACTGCCGGCTAAGAAAGGGGTGTCTGTTTGGGCAGGGTTTTGGAGGGTGTGTAGGAGTTCACAGTGGCACACTGGGAACAGCTCTGACAGTGAGGTCGGGGGTGGTCCCCGGGTTCCCACACACTGCAGCCTGGGTCCCAGATGCCCACACACAGCCCATAGCCTGCTTCCACAAGGTCGCAAGCCGGCATAACCCTCCAGGAGCCTATGGGCCGTCTCGGGTCACTTTCTGGAAGGGCTCAAAAACAAGAAAAATGGCTGTGCTCGGGGTCAAAGGGCCTTTGCCACTTAACAGCCATGTGACCTCAGCTATGTGCTGAGGGAAGTGGTTCTATCTGGTTCTAAAGGGTGTTCTGGGAAAACAAGGCCCGGGGTCTCAGTCTGAGCAATAACGCACACGCTCCCCTGTCACGGACACCACTGACACCCCATCCCCGTCTCCTGCCCTAGCTGAACACGGGCCCCCCACACTGAGGACCTCTCCCAGCCTCCCCCACAGTTGCGTGTCCACGTTCTGCCCAGTAGGGTGAGGAGGAGGGTGTGGAGCACTGTTTGAGGGCCTTCTTTGTCCTGCCTGGCCCGAATGGGTGCTGCCATCCTGGGCCACATCCCCGAGCCGCAGCCCAGAGTGGCCTGGGTCCCCGTCACAGGGGGCACCGCATGAGATGCCCTTCCTGAGGCATGAGGGCCACAGATAAGAGAAAGCTTGGTGAACCGGTTCTCTTGGGTTTCCTGTCTCCTGGAGTCTAATCCTGATGCACACCCTCCTTCTCAGAGGTTTATCTGGCCACGAGCATTTTAAAGGCTCTGAGAAGTACTGCGGCCTATGACTCCAGCATTTTCCCATCTGTGTTGACCACGGAGCCCTCTTCAATGCACACACACATCAGCACAACAGTGACCGCACTTTGGAAAATGCTGTGCTGGGTGTTATTAACACCTTGTACCACAAATACAACTCAAAAGCTGGAAAGCCGTCTCTTCCCCCGACTGGGAGTATTAGTGCTCCCAGTTCGAGGATACGTGGCACACGCAATCCGTGGCACCCTCCTGGTAAGATCTGCCATGTGCGTGCATGGGAGAATGAATGAATGAACAAATGTACCTGCTTCAAAGACCTGAACAAATGTAGCCTGCTTCAAAGACGACAGAACGCGAGTTCCGACGCACAAGTAACCTCTCAGAGGTGAGCGGCCACGTCAGGGGCAGAGCCGGGGCCTAGGCTGCTGGGCCTTGAGCGCAAATGGAGACATGGAGCCCCGTGGGGGCTGTCGGGCTGCCAGCACCGGGATCAGACCCTACACAGAGGCCCTGTGCTGACCCGTACCCACTGCACCCCTGCCGTGGATCAGCAGCCCCCCACCCCTTGCAGATGCTAAGCAGGGGCTGACTTCGGGGGAGCGGGACTCACATTTGCACACAGGGGTCACTGAAGACCACTCGGCGACACTCCCCTTCCAGGCACAGGTGAGGAGGCCGGACCCAACCATCTGGTGGCCTGAGGGGCAGTGGAACACAATGACGGTCCCCACGGAAGTGCCGTTGCCACGGAGGACTTGGAGGGTGCCCTGTAGGGGTGGCTGCACGTGTGTGCACACGCCTAGGGAAGAAAAGAGGAGAGATGGCGTGAGGAACCCACCCTGGCGGGCGGAGGTTGGGCAGAAGCCCCACCAGCCATGTGACGCTCTTGAGGTCCCACGGCCCAGACTACCAGGCGTGGAGGCCACCCGGCTGGTGGCCACAGATAAAGGCAGAGCGGATCCCACAGTAAGCGAACTCTGGAGGCTCCGAGGACCACGGTGTTGAAAACACAACTTCGTGTCAAAGACAATAAAGGCAAATTCAGGCAACCCTTGAACGTGGTTTGAACGGCTTGGGTCCACTAATGCTGAACTCATTACAGGACAGAACTGTCTGCGTAGTTCCCTTACCTGCAACCTTCCCAACGACGCCTGCTTCTCTCCAGCTCCCTTTATTGTCGGAACACAGTACGTAACACACAAGCTATGGGTCTAGCGGCTGCTGGTGTGATCGGCGAGGCTTTGGGCACCAGGAGCCAGCAGCAGTAAGGTTTTTGGGGGAGTCTGAAGTTACACCTGAATATCAACCGCGTGGGGGTCAGTGCCTCCGACCCCTGTGATGTTCAGGGGTCAGCGGCACATAATTAGCAACTAAGCACAGCTCCGAAGGCAGAGTCCAGAAAAACAGGAGGGAGACGTGGACAGTGTGATTGCATAAAGAGTAAACACGAAAACTTCCATTGTTCCCAGTAACAGAGAAACAGTTAGGAAAAGACATTTGGAGAACAGAGGACAAAGGCTCAACTCGTGTGAGATCGCACGTGTCAACACAAGCGGAACGTCCCCGAGCACAGGGATGGCTGGCGTGGGAAGCAGCACCTCACAGGAGAGACGCCGGAAGCCGAGCGGCAGGAAGGAAGGCCAGTTCTCACAGTGGTGGGGAGGGCTGGTCTTCCCCCCTCACGCTGGCAAAAAGGAAGAGAAAAGACCCAGGCGAAGGTCCTGAGGCCAGGAGCGCCCGTTCTGGGACCTGGCTGGCAGGTGCGGGTCCAAACCTTCCTGCAGGCATCTGGGAAAATGTTAAGAGCCTTGTGTCGTGTGTATCGTCTGAGAATTTAGCCGAAGGAAAGATGACGAGTGTGCAGCCAGGATTTCTACACCAGGATGTTCACCCCCGATCGTGCAGAAGATGGGGGCTGGAAACCACGCACGCGCCCCGCGGTGGGGCCGGGGGTGGGGAATCCAGGCACGCGCTGGCGACAGACGCCGGCCATGCCGTCCTGCGTGAGGGCGCAGAGACAGTCTCAACGAAGCAGCTGTCACAGCACATAAAATAACCACAACGACACTAGCTGGCACCACCACGGAGCCTACTGCGTGAGGGACGCTGACTGCACACCTTCCGTGCATTCACGTGTTAGTCCGCCAGCACCTTCCCGGGGAGCCGCCATTCTCCCCACCTGGCAGGTCAGCAAACCGAGGCACAGGGCAGCTAGGTCACTTCCCGAGGTCACGGGGCAGGCAAGGTGGTTCCAGGCCAGCGTCTCAACACACATGTGTGCAAACACATACAGCGCACATATGCACACACAGGCATACAGAGACACACACGTGTGCAGACACCCACGTGGACACAGACATGTGCACATGCACGTGTGTACACGGGTGCACACAGCCACACACAGTGCACACAGCCACACCCGTGCACAGACACACACACGCGCAGCCACATGTCCCTTGCGTCCAGCTCCTCTGCTCAGGACAACGTCCGGTGGAGGCGCCAGGCGTGACGTTGTGCGGCCCACTGGGCCTGCCATGACCCGCCACGCTCCCGCACCCCCAGCCTGCTCGTCGTGTGGCCTTCCCCGTGTTCACAGACGTTAGCACCAGGCCTCCCTCCTTCACTTGCTCCAGCCCCAAAACTTGGAGCCCTCCCCAACTCTTTCTCAATCCACAGCCAATTCACCAGCAAACCCTGTGGGCTCTGCTTTTAAAATCTACCCCCAGGCCATCTGCAGGGAGCTGGAGCACCCCCCCCACGGCACCCCACTTTACACAGGCTGTGGGGGCAGAGCATGCCCAGGACAGGCCAGGGCAGTGGCTGTCCCCTGGAATGGCCGCACTTGCGTGTGCACATCCCCACTCAGCACATCCTACATCTGCGCACGACCAGCCCTGTGCAAGGGGAGGTCAGGCCACCCTTGCCTAGCCACATTGTGAGGGCGAGGCTGCGAAGGGGGCAGTGCCCTGAGCGTCAGCCCTGTGTGGGGCAGAGCCAGGCCCCCCTCTGCCAGGAAGACAGCAGGAGCCACAGCTGCCCGAGCCCCAGCTATGCGCAGTGACCATGAGGGACGGTGTATGGCTGTGCTCCGCCAGGCTGCAAGCGCTCGGCCCTGAGAACCTGGGGGGGGGGGCCCACAGGCTGCAATGTGGGGGAGAAGGTAAGCCAGGGGCCCTTAGGCTTTGTGCACTTCATGGGGGAGCTGACTCCCGGATCAGCTGAGACGACCCTGGGCACCTAATGGGCGCATTGCTCCCGTGAGCAGGGCAGTCCGTCACTCCCTTGCAGATGGGGAAACTGAGGCACAGCAAGGCTGGACAGTGCTGGGCTTTCCCGTATGCACGTGACCATCACCAGCGTCACCGCCACCACGAGCAATGCAGCTCTGATAGAATGTTCTAGTCAAAAAGGACCCTCACTCCCAGCCCGGTGTAGCCCCCACAGCCACCCCAGAGTACAGCGGGGAGGAGTCCTCCTCTCCACTTTCCCGTGAGGACGCCGATCTCGCAGAGGTGGCTGACGCCACGGGGAGGGGCCCAGAAGGAACACTGCAGCATAGCAGGAGGGGTCTCTCCCTACAGACCGCCCTCATGTATCAACAACAATGCCCAGAGTCACAATAGAGAAGTACGGGTCGAGCAGAAAAGAAAAACAAGTATCTCAAAAACCAGGGGCACGGTAATCAGTTAAAAAAATTAAATACAAGACATTCACATCGGAAAGGAAGAAGCAAAACTTCATCTGATGACATGATCTTGGATCTAGAAAAATCCCCAGGAATCTAGCAAAAACCTACAGAAACCAACAAGCAATTCCCACGGGGCTGCAGGAGACAAGACCAACACACGGAAATCCGTTGTATTTCAGCACAGCGGCTGTGAACAGCCTGGAAATGAGACGGAGACGGCAATCCCACTTTCTTACATAGGATAAACTGAACAAAAGAAGGGCAAAACTTAAACCATGAAAACTCTAAGACATTTTGGTGGAAAGAAAGTTCCTGAATGAAGGGAAAGCCGCCCGCGCCTGGGGACCGGGAGACAGACCCCGGGGGGGACGGATGCTCACCTTCACTCATCTGCACACGCAGCCTGGCCTCCCTCAGAGTTCCCGCTGCCACCCTTCCAGAAACCAACAGGCTGGTCCCCAAATTCACAAGGACTTGCAGAAGACCCAGCAGCCCACACAAAAACAATCTTGAAAAAGAACAAAGTTGGAGGACTCACACTTTCAAAAGTTTCCACAAAGCTACGGTGACAAAGGGATAGACGTCAAGGCCAATGGAGCAGAACTGAGAGCCCAGAAATGAACTCGTATTCCCAGTGAAGAGAGTTTTGACAGGGTGCCAGGACGATTTAGTGGGACGAGAACAGTGCTCCAGCAACCAGTGCTGGGACGGCACTATCCACGTGCAGGCAGAGGGAGAAGCAGGCTCCCTGCTGAGCAAGGAGCCCGATGGGGGACTCGATCCCAGGACCCTGAGATCATGACCGGAGCCGAAGGCAGACACTTCACTGACCAAGCCACCCAGGTGCCCTGCAAAAATTACTATACTGAATGATAAAAGAGAACCAAATTTAAAAGTGGGCAAAGGATCAGGTGGACTTTTCTCTACAGATATACCAGTGGCCCATGACGAGATGCTCGGCGTCCTTCCCCTTCAGGAAAGCGCTATCAGACCAGGGAGGTACTGCTGCTCCTCCACAAGCACCTGTCCGGGAGACAGAGGGGCACAGGTGTACCAGGGCTGTGGGAACCCGGAGCCTCGCGCACGGCAGGGGGAAGGCAGGCAGGCGGCGGCCCTGGTGGGGGCCCAGCACACACACGGAGAGTCAGCGTGGGATGCCGCCGCACCCCGCCAGCCACAGAACCGGGAGATGGAAACACATCCACACAGATCTGTACACACACGTTCCCTGCAGTGCTCTTCACAACAGCCGAAACCCAGAAACCGCCCGGCCGTCTGCCTGCTGATGAGCTGATAAACGGCACACAGTACAAGCCACATGCGGAATATCAGGGGAGAGAGGTGCTGACCCACCATGTGGCCGAGTTGGCCACAAAACCTCACGTGGTCGGGCTGCATTTCTCTGAACCACCTGCACGAGGCCAATCCTCAGGCAGAGAGTGGATCAGTCAGGGGCGGGGGGGAGACTGCTGCGGCGTGCACGGCTTCTTTCTGGGGTGATGAAAATGCCCTAGGGCAGACCGTCAGGAGGGCTGCCCAGGTCTGCCGCACACATTAAATACTGTATACTTCAAACGAGTGAATCACATCGTATATGAATTATCTCTCGATAAAGCTCCAATTTCAGGAAAATACTTCTGCCAATCAAAGAAATGCACATTTGAAACGTGAGGTATTGTTTTTGGCCTGTTGGCGGGGTCAACATTAAAACAACTAGCCTACCAGGGCGGGCGGGGGGTGGAAGGGCGCAGACCCGGCAGGTGTGCCCAGGGGGGACGCACGCCTGGACTCCGGGGTCAGCTCTGAACTGACCAAGCTCTCCCTCGACAGCTGGCCACACATTCACGAACGGACGGAAGGAGGCCTGAGTCCGCGCCCCCCACCAGGACCCGTGGACCTGGACTCATGCAGTCCTTCCAGGCATGGGGGTGAGGGACCGGATAGATATGCCACAGGCCGGCCACGTGGCCCCTTCCGCAGGGTCACCCGGCAGCCAACACTTCCCGGTCCCCGATTTAGACCTGTCACTTCTGCATTCTTCCATGCTCAGCGGCTTCCTTCGGTAGCGCCCTGCACGGCCCTGGCCCTCGGGGAGGGGAGGTGGCTGAGCCCTGGGGTGCTTGCAGAGGTCCGCCCCGCCCCCACCCCAGCGCCCCATCTGTACAGCTAGAACTTTCTCAAGAAAACCAGGGACGGAGCTGCTGGTGAAAGGTCCGGGGTCAGGGTCAGGCTGGACGGCATGGTAACAGATCCCTTCAACTCTGCGGGTATGTCCAAGAAACTTAAGACCCAGGGAGAGCGCCCCCAGCGTGCGTCATGGCTGCACGTAACTGGGTGGCCCTCTCTGCCTCCCAGGGCCCAGCCCAGACCCCTATCCCTGGGGCTCTGCCTGCCTGCGCTGCCAGCCCCAGAAATCAGGCAGCAAGCCCGCTCTGCAGTGCACTGCCCCCCACCAGCTGGGTGACCCCGTCACTCCGCCGCTCTGGGCCTGGGACCCACCTGTTGGTGCGGCAGCCTCAGACTCTGCATTTGCCGGCAGCGAGGGGAGCTTAGCCCCATCAGAGGCCAGGAGTCGTGCCGCCAGCACGAGTGTGCAGCTTGAACACTTAAAAACCCAGGCCTGAGGAAATAATCCTGGTGAGTGAGGGGAGGGCGAGGAGCCCTGCCCACAGCCCGCCCTGAGCTGGGAGCTCAGGCCCCCATGATCCCGGAGCCCGGATGGGAGGCGGACAAGCAGGAGGGCGGTCCTGCCCTGTGGGGACGCCCGCAGCCCCCAAACCTCAGGCCCCCTCCACGGGGTGAGACTCTGCTCCACCGTCTCCCAGACCCAGGTCCTTGCTCAGACTCCATGTCCCCATCTGCAAAACGGGGTGCCCTGCCCCCAGGGTCACGAGAAGAGGAAGGCCACCCCATGGAAACCTTAGAGCCATGCCTGGAGCTCACTAACACTCTCCCCCGGGAGGGGGCAAGGCCTCCTCTGACCCTCCAGGCCGTGGTACTCAAGACACCTCCGCCTGCCACCCTCCCAGCCCCAGGCTCCTACCGGCTCTCCTGCATCCCTTCCCTGGCTGAGCCCGTTTGCCAGACGAGGAAGCTGAGGTCCACCGCGTCCACCCAGGCCCCCGGGTGTCCACTGGCAGGGTCCCCACAAGACCTTTCCACAGGACTGGTGACACACAGCCAGGGCGGTAGGCGGCACAGTGCCAAAGGGCTCCTGGGATTCGACACGCCTACCCAAGACCCCCTCCCAGAGATGTCCTGAGGAGTCACCAGGGCCTGGTGGCTGGGCCAGCTGGCTCCAGCGGCTGCGTCCCCTAGACACTGCAAACCCAGCCTCTGCCCGGCCCGGAGACCCACAGGCCCCCTCACTGGCCCGCCAACAGCCCCTCCCTTATGTCTAAGAGGCAAATCGCACCTTTCTCCGTCCCTGCTGAAACCCCTCTCAGACACCCAGCGGCCAGGCCGGCTCTCCCACCCGCGTCTGGCCCAGACCCTGGAAGTTGCACCCCAGCCCTTCCTTGGCTGGACGAACGCACCCCTCAGCCTTAGCTGCCTTGTTCCTCAAGCCCTTTACGACACCTCTCTCTGTCTCTTTTTTCCTATGCCCAAGTATATCCTAAGGGAGGAAAAACACAGCGAATGGATTTGATGCAAAGGAGACACAAACCCAAACCAAACCTGTGGGCTCCCAGGACAGTAAAGGGCAGACCTGCCCTGGATCGCCCACATCCCCACTCCCCAGCTCCCTCGCACACTGAGGGGAGCAGGGCCTGACCCCGGTGCTTCCCCAGCCCAGCCTGCATGGCCAGCGCAGGAGGAACAAGCCTCTCTTGTTAATCTTTTATCTGGAACCTTGGACCACAGGCCTGCCCCTCCCATCCCCCTTCCTGGAGACTCTGCTGCCCTCAAACCCTGACCTCACCCACGGGGGGCCCAGGTAAATAAGTTACCTTCCCCCCTTCTGCCTTGATCCCTTCTGGATCATGGGAGATGAGGAAGCCGGCCTCAGGGCCAGCCCACCATGGGCCTGGGTCTCTGTGCCACCGGGGACTCGCTTCTTGCTCTGAGTCTGTTTCCCCCAAATGGAAAGGGAAACCCCAGGAGGAGAGTTTACAAGGGTGACCTGCACACATACAGGTGTTCTATGGAGGGTGGGACCCCCACGACCCCAGCAGGAGGGACAGACACACAAGGGAGGCCCACAGCCCTGGCCGTGTCCTCAGGCAAGACACCCGCCCTCTCGGATGGCGGGCCTGGACCTTGGCCACCGTGGAGACCGGGTCACCCGGGCACCCCCCTGGCGGCTGGCAGGTGAGCTTACACCAGCGGGATATGCAGTGCCTTCCAGAGCACAACCAGGCCGACTCCAAGCCTCTCAGTGGAGAACACCGAGGCTCTGCCCGCATCTGGCAGGAGGCAGAGCTGGCCTGGGGGGGGCAGGGAGGGGACACAGGCCACATCTGGATTCCCACGGCTCCCCCTGGGCCTCAGTCTCTCCTCTGTGAAGCAGAGGGTGCAGGTCAGCTGTGCGGCAAGGCAGCAGGAGTGATGCCCAGGCACGCCCTCGCCATCCTGGGTCCTCCTGCTCCCCCCTTCCCAGGCCCCTCCCTCAAGGCCTTCCAGAAGGTTTGTGGGGGGCATCTCCGGCTGCTGGAACCCTGTGTTCCTCCTGCAGGGCTGCATTCCTATACAATCTCCCCCATCAGGGAGTTGCTGGAGCTGCCCTGGGACGAGAGCCAGAGCCGGCAGGGGCTGTGGGCAGTGGAAGGGTGGCCTCCGTGGTGGGCTGGGCACCCAGTCAGCACTCCACAAACATTTACGCCCCTGCTCTGAGCCAGCCCCTCCCCGCCCCCCACCCACCGCCCTTCGGTAGCCACGCATGGGCGATGGGGGAAGAACGCGGACCCCAGGACACAGCCGGACTCCAACACCTACTCTCAGGAGAGCAGAGCAACGTGTCCATTTTACAACTGCAGGAAAAACACCCCCCATGCGGTGTTTTAGGGAGTGCCAAAGTGTCTCCAGAAGAGCCCCACACACATCCCTTCACAACCACACAGGAACAAGAGGGGCACCCACTTCACAGCTCAAGAGACTGGGGCCATGGGGCAGGGGAATGGTGGAGTCTGGATGGATATGTTACCTGGGAGCAGAACGACCATGGCCGGGGTGGGCGCACAGGCCCCCCGACTCCACCTGGCCCGTGCCCAGGTGCACCGTGCCCACCACTTAGCACATGGAGAAACTGAGGCCAGGGGCCGAGAGACACATCCCAGGTCAGAGGGGGCTTCTGAGCCCAAATGCTGGGGAAGGACTCCTCAAGGACTGGGAGCCCCCCTTCCCCAGGGCTCACGTCTGGGAGAAGGCTGAGCTGTAGCTAATCAGAAGCAGGGGTGGGGCTGGGCGGGGACTGGCCTCTGAGAAGGCCCCCCCCCACGCGGAGATCTCGGCAGTCGTTTGCGTGCAAACGCAGCAGGGCCTCCCTGACCCATCCTAGGGGCTTGTGCAGGTCCCTTCTCCGCTTGGTCAACACCCACCTCCCAGGCGGTGCTGCAACAAACCCACAGGGTCCTCACGGAACAGCCGCAAAGCACCCAATTCAGGAGGGGGTGGGGTGGGAAGGAGTCAAAGAAAATAAGCCCCCCTCACCCCGCCAGGGGCTGGCCTCAGCTCCTGCTTCCCAAAGCTGAGCACCTCTGTCTGCTCTGTGGGCAACTTACCTCCTTGGGCCTCAGTTTCCCCATTGGAGAAGGAGCTGCCTGCCCGTGCCCCCCCTAGCGTGGCAGGTGTCATTGTTTCAGGCCTGAATGGCTGCACCCAGGGGGTGTGACCTGGGCCAGCCTGCTCCTCCAGGTCCACCCTCCACCAGTGCAAAGAGCTCAATCCTGCACCTGGCCTGGGGCACAGGTGTGCAGAGACCCTCAGGCTCAAGGGGGAGGGGCAGCGCCCACTAAAGGGAGGCTCTGGGACATCTGCTTCTGCTTCTAGGAGAGTTAGGCTTTAGGCGCAGTCATGCAGCAAAGTCAGCTTTCAAACCTGGGCCTTCGGAGGAGTTTCCTACACCCCAGCCAAGCACGACGGTGAAGTCTCATCAAAACACTCTCGAAATCAATCACAAAGTAAGCTAACTGCCAGCCCTCCCTCCTTCCGGAGACCCCGGACCTCATCCGGGCCCGGCAGCCGCGGGACCTCGGGCAGGCGTTCTCCCTCCAGGCTCAATGAAGTGGGGGGGGGGGGGCAGCCAGGAGCACCTCCCCGCAAAGCGAGGCCGGTTCCCCGCGTCCGCCGCACCGACTTCCCCTGTACACAGCCGGCCGGGCGAGCGGAGCGGGCGCCGCACAGGGAGAGGGCGCGCACCTGGGCGGGTGGGCGGCTGGGTGCCGCCGCCGGGTTTCGGACCGCCTGCAGCCGGACTTCGGCTCTGCTGCGGCGCCGGCTCGGCCGGCGGAGAGGGTCAGGGAGGCTCGTTCTCGGGCGGGTGTCGGGCTGGGGGCCGTCCCGGACCCGGCTGTGCGCCCCTTCTCTCGGCTGTGTGCTCCTTCCCGCACCGCTGTGCGCACCCCCTCCCCGCCTCCGCGGTGCCGCCCGCCTCTCGGCTTCCCTGTCTGTGAAATGGGTGCAGAGCCCCACTCGTGGCCCTCAGCCCCAGCGCTCACCTGTGCGGTTCCCCGGGGCGGGCTCCGCGTCCCCCGCACGCTCCCGGGGCCTCGCCCTGTGGCGAGGGGTCGCAGCCGCCCCGGGCATCCCTGCGCTCGGCGGCGCTCTGCGGGGACTGCGGGGTCCGAGCCCGAGGGGCGGGGGCAGCCCTGGACACGCCCTCCAGGGGGCCCCACCCCGTGGGTCTGGGGGCGGGGCCAGCCCCGCGGGAGCCTCAATCCCCAAGGGGCCAAGCTGGCTGTGCAGGAAGCCTCGCTCCAGGGCCTTGCACGGGCTTTGCCCTCGGCTCCCGCCCCTCCGAACACCCTGGTCCCCCAGGCCAGGTGTCCTCCGTGAGGGGCATATGGGGACCCCATCTGTGTCGACGTGGGCCAGGCTCTCTGAGCTACGGCGCGATGTTGTTGGTCTTCACTGAGGAACCCCGACTGTTGGGGACACACTCAGACCCCTGGGCTCTGGCTGTGCCCCACCTACACACCCGGGGGACCTGCTCTCTCCTGGCTCGCCCCCTCCAGCTCAACTCCCTTGGGTCGCGGTACGGGGCTGGGTCCCGGCCCGCACCTTCCGCTCCCCAGATCCCGCCCAGCTCAGGCGCAGCGCCCAGCCCTGGCAACTGCTCGGGGAGGGAGGGGGGGGCTCTCCTACCATTGACACCGGAGTTGAGGAGGCTCTGGGCCGCTCCTGAGTAGGCTTGTCACCCTGCAGAGAAGGGGGAAGTTTTTTTTTAGCAGAAAGAACAGCAGATGCAAAGGTCCTGAGGCTGGAATATTTTGGAAGCTTGAGGAATAGCCAGAAGTCCGGCGGCTGATTCAGGAAGTCTGGGAAGTTGGCCCAGGTGGACAGGACTGGCTCTGGAGGGCCTGGCAGGTGGCAGCAAAGAAGTGAGTGTTCTCTTGGGACCACAGAGTAGCTTCCAGCAGAGCAGCCCTCCCCCGCCCCCCACACTGCACACCTCTGCTTTCCCAGCCCAGCAGAATATGTAAGGGGCACACACCTCTCTTGGGTGGGAGTTGCTTCTGCCCCATAATATCTGCTCCCCACTTCAGACCTGTGGACCACACAGGATGAGTTTCTTCGATGCCCTTGACCAAGCAGGTGTTTCCCATTTGCCACATGGGAACTGCTCGGGGAGTCCTCAGGGCTCCCTCCAGGCCATGCCAGGGGACTGCAGCCCCAGAATTCCCTTCCAGATGCCCCACAGCCCATCTGCAGGGCTTGCACACAGGGCTGGGAGGGGAGGCGGGATGGCCTCCAGGAGCCCAAAACGCTGAATTGAGCCCGGCCACTTGAGCCCAGTATGTTTTCTGGGGCTGCTGTAACAAGGAGCCACGGCTGAGGGCCTCAGGACAACAGCAATGTGCTCTCGGGTTCTGGGGGCCCGAAGTCTAAGATCAGGTATCGGCAGAGGCCCTCTCCCCCCCCCCCCCCCAAGGGCACTAGGAAGGATCTGTTCCGGGCCTCTCTCCAGCTTCCCACGGTTCCTTGGATGGTGGCTGCACCATCCCAGACTTCACGCGGCTGGCTGTCCCTTTGTATGTTTGTCTCTGTGCCCAAATTTCCCTCTTTTATAGGGACACTAATCTTATTGGATTAATGTCAGCCCTTTTGACTTTTGTAACTTGGTCACCTGGAGAAAGATGCTGGATCCAAACACGGCATGTTTGGGGTGCTGCGGGTTAGGACTTCAGCCCTTGAATTTTGGGGGTGGGTGGACACAGTTCACCTGTAGCAGATGGTGTCAAGGTTGGGACACAGGAGGGTCAAGGGCAATCCAGGGCTTAGCGCTCATGAGCCGGCTAAGCCTCTTTGAGGTCTGCACCTGCCCAGTGAGTCCTCGGTCACCAGAGAAGTGTGAGAGCCTGCCACCCACTCTCCCAGCTGGCCTCCCAGCATAGGCCCCCTTGTTACCCAGTGGAGGGACCTTGGGCCAGCCCTGCCCCTCTCTGGCCTCCAGTCTGGTCCCCACCTCCCCCAAGCCACACCTGCCAATGCTCAGGGCTCTCCTGCAGGCACCTCAGAGGCCTGGGCCTAGGGAGGCCTTTTTGGGACCCGGGCCTAGAGAGTCTGGCCAAGGCCATCCAAATGGACAGATCAGAAAGCCCTGGCCCGGAGCAGGTGCTGGGATGGCTCTCATTCCACAGATGGGGACACTGGAGCCTGGAGGGAAGGGTCCGCCCCTAGCAACACCGCTCATCCCAGACCTTTGCGCCAAGGCCCAGGGGCCAGGACTGACTGTCTGGCTCTTTGTGCCTCTGTTTGCCCACCAGCATAATGGGTGTGCTAGCACTCTTCCTACCTGGGCTGAGGGCCGACGAGATGTGCGGTGCCTCTGAGCATGTCCAGCATGGGACACCTATAGTCGGGGCTGGTAGGATGGGCTCTGTGTCACCGCCGCAGAAGCAGGTCCGCCGGACAGCAGAGTGGGAAAGGGCTGTGCACCTGCTCTCGCCCCCTTTCTCTCCGTGCCGACAGCCATGCTGTCCAGGGACCATCTCGAGCACTTGGCTGTCTTCATTTGGTGGGTGAGAATCTGAGGCTCAGGTCTTTGAGCCGCACAGTTTGCTAAGGGGTGCCCTAGTCGGCTACAAGAGACAGAAACCTGGTGCTGGCCCAGGGGCGAAGGTGAGGACCTCTGAGAAAGGCCCTTGCGGTTCCGGGTCCCAGGGCAGTGGTCCTGCCCTCTCAGCATCCCGACACCGCTGCCCAGGGACACACTGGACCATGGGTTCATTTGTCCCTGGGCCAGTCGCTGCGGCCAGGCAGAGGTGCACAAGGGCCGGGCTCCTGGATCCTGCTGCTGCAAGCAGGGGATACTGCTTACAAGCCCCACGGTCATTTCTGCTCCTGAGTCTGCCGTCCAGGCCCATCTGCAGAGGGCTCGCCCCCCGGGCTCCGACACCTCTCCCCGAGGCTGCCTGAGCTGGCTCCCAGGAGCACATGTCCCAGAAGACGGGAAGTGCCCGTCGCCCATTTCTCTGAGCCCAGGCGTGGAAGCTCACTTCTGTTTTACTCTGTTCATCAAGCAGCCGTGGAGCTCGGGTTCAAGGAGTGGAGACAGACCTCGCCTTTCAGTGCTACGATCCTTGGCAAATCTGAGAGCCACGTGGGAGCCCGGGCACTGGGCCAACTTGTCCCAAACCCTCCTTGTGTGTCTGCCAGGCACCTGCATGCCAGCAGCCAGCTCCCAAGCAGAGAGTAGGATCAGATTCAGACCCCACAGGCGGGTGAGACCCCGCGGAGGTCTGCTGAAACAGACACGCACAAGCAGGTGCATGCACGGGAGACCCGGGGGAGGCAGTGCATGGTGTCCGTGCTGGAGGGGATGCAGGTCACATCATGTCCCGGGCGCTTCCCTGTACTTCTAGACTGTTCACGGGAACGTGCACTCCATCCGTCTAGCCACGGGCTGTCCTGATGCCGTCTACGGGCGTGTGGGCAAAGCCCGGGGGCAGAGACCAGGTCACCTCTTGAGCACCCGCAGTCCTGCTGATGGTGCACGTGGATTTTCCTTCTCATCAGACCCCTCTCAGCTTGGGTGGGTCCAAGCTCACATGGCAATCCCAGGTTTTGCTGCACTCTTTTCTCCCTCGTCCCCTGCACCCCCATGCTCCGGAGACCCCTGGAGACCGCCTTGTTCCCAGCTCCTCTGTGGGGCTCATGGAGGGCCAGGGGATTTTGAGGCTCACTCAGCTGGTGAAGCCCAAGGCCTCGAAGGTGAGTGCAGGCTGAATCTCGGTGTGGCTACATGCTCACTGGGGCCCTTGTGCAGTGGACAACCTGCTCAACTAAGCACGGTGATCCTTCATGCAGAGCATGCTGCTGCAGCCTTCAGAGGGCTGAGCGCTCCCAGGTCCTGCAGAGGGCAGCCACTGCCTCTGCAAGCCAGACTCAAAGGGATGATTAGGCTGACCGGTCCCTGACCGGCCCTTCCCGTCCCTCACGTCAACCCATCCCACCATGGAGTGCCGCCTGGGGCTGCTCTTACTGCCAGCCTCCGTGATCTCCCAGGTCCACAAGGCCCAGGAGGAAAGCCTTCTGTAACACTGACTTTTCTCCCATCCTACTCAGCACTTTCATACTCAGCACGGGTGCCACCTCCTCCAGGAAGGCCTCCCTGCTGACCCAGGCTGGGCTGGTGAGACCACGAGCAGATTCCACCCAGAGTGCGGGGACCACATGTGGTTCATCTCTGTGGCTATGCACGCAGCACGGGCTGGGCACAGGGCAGCCAGCACCAGTGGTTTGCAGAGCCCGCGGAGGATTGCTGGCCTATGTGGGTAATGTTGGGGATGCCTCTGGCAAACCCTCCTGCTGTTCTTTCTCTCCACTCACCTGCTGGAGCTCCGGCCCAGGTCATCAACGACCTTGGCCTTTGGCATCGGCAACCTTGAGCTCAGACCCTGGAGCTGCCGGGGTGCTTTGGGCAGAAGCCCTGTGCCCACCACGCCTCCTCAGCCAAGCCCCGCAGCGCCCGAGGCTTCCTCTGAGGCCCCTCCTGATGGTCTTTCATTTTCTGTGATCTGAGGCTGGGATGGGTCCCTGGAGGGACCCTGGAGGGACCCTCCGCCCCCACACCCTTCGGGCTCACCTCTGCCTGGAGATGGTAAAGGACGCCCCGGGGCTGCCTCACCTGCAAACCAGCCCATGCAGAGCCACACCCACCTTGCGCTCGGGGTAGGGGGCGTCCACCTGCCTTAGTCACCCCAGGCCGGGCACCAGACCCCTAGCCCCCACGCCCCAGAGCCCACTGAAATTACTCAAACAGCCAGTCCTAGGCCCGCTCCCCGTGGTTGCCAGCTACCTCCCACGGAAACCACAGGACTAGCTCTTGCCACGTTCCCCTCTCCCTCCTGCTGGCCTCTCCCGGGGGCCCCCCATGCCGGCCCCATGTGTGCCGTGTGCCCTGGCTTGCTGGCCCCTGGGGCAGGATGGCCCTGAGGGGACAGTCCCCCTGCCATGAGGGAGCCGTGCCACGGGGCTCTCCAGTGGAGCGGGAGCAGCCACACAGTACCAACATCACACAGGGTCACTCTGAGACAAGGACACAGCGCTCCCCAATCCTGTCTACGCGAGGTCCCTGGGCAAGTGGTAGGAACACCAGACGTTCTCCGTGCTGGGAATCTGAGTGACCGTTGCCCCCTCATCTGGCACGGCTCCTCCCTCCCTTCCTCCCACTTTCTGGGAGAAGTTACGGATATCAAGCACGGACAGACCGCATCCTAACAAAGCCGCCCTGCCTCCCGGACCCCTCCTCAGAGTCTCCTCGTGCCAGCCTGGCCCCCAGCCCTTAACCCCCGGCACAGAGACGCCTGCACTCCCTGCACCATGTGCTGCTCCTGACCACGGCGGCCGCCAGCCCCCCGGTGTGTCCCTGGGGCTCGGGAGAGGCGCCACGCTCCAGTTACCTCCAGACCAGAGTGGCTCCACACCACACGCGCTGTGTCAGTGTCCTGAGGCCACCGCAGCAAAGTGCCGCAGACCGGGGTGGTGGGGGGCGTGGGACCACAGAAGAGCACTCGCCGTTCCTCGTCCGCGGGCTGCATTGGCGCTGTGTCTGCCTCTGCCTTCCACCTCTGGGCATCTTCTCCCTCTTCCTCCAGGGACACCTGTCATGGGGACCTCCTCTTAACTACATCCACAGAGATCTTATTTCCAAATTATGTCACATTCTGACGTTTCAGGTGGACATGGATTTTGGGGGGACATTCAGCCCACCACAGTCTGCCCTCTGACCCCCTCAAAAGTCACTTTGGTCTCATGTTCGGAATATATCCTTCCCATCCCCACAGCTCCCAGAGTCTTAAGCCATTCCAAAAGGGAGAGGAGAATGGACAGAAGGAGGGAGTGGCTGGTCCCAAACAAGTCTGAAGCCCGGAGGAGAAACAGTCAGAGACTTTAGGGCCTGAGAATAATCCTTTGTGCCCCGACGCTCTGTCCTCTGGGCACGTGGCAGTGGCCCTGCTCTCTGGGGCCCTGGGCACCCTGCCGGGGGGTTCACACCACCAGACAAGAGCCCCCACAGACCTCGCCTGGGGACCCCACCTCTGCCCCGGTGCTGGGCTGAGAGGGTGCACCCCCAATCTCTCCAGCAACAGATGTTCCCACGGCACCTTCAGTGTCTCTTCAGACCTAATTTAACAATCTGGGCAGGTTCCCTTTTGCCCAACAGCCCCTCCCCCATTGGTCCCCTGCCAGGTTTTACCACAAGCAGCTTTGCTTGGAAATGTCCTCAGCTAAACATCCAAGTTCGTCCCTTACGATGTCCCCTTTGCAGCCAGTCTCTGCCACTCACTTCCCCGGCGCTGTTCCCAGAGGAGCCTTCATCATCCCTATTTCTACCGAGAAGCTCTTAGAGGACATCGAGGCACCTTCCATCACGTGCCCCAAACTTGTCCAGTTCCCAGCTCCACAGCCACTCCCACTGTCCAGCCTTTCCTTGCACAAAGTCGGGGCTAGATCGTTGGAGATGGACAAATTGCCACAAAGTTGCCAACAAGAGAACTTAAATTCATCAAAACAACAGAAGTGTATCCTCTCTTGGTTCGGGAGGCCGGGACCCTGGAGTCAAGGTATGGGCAGGCCACACTCCCTCTGGAGGCGCCAGGGAGGGCCCTGCTGCGCCTTCGGCCCCCACTCGCTCTGCCATGTCCAGCTCTCCATCGCCTTCGGCTGGGTCATGCCGACGAGCTGTCACGTCGCTGTCCCGGAGTGTCCTCTCCTCTTCTGATACAGACCGGGTTATGGGGTTGGGGTCTACTCTATCCTTATTTTAACTAATGTCACATTTTGAGGTTCCAGGTGGACACGAATCTGGGGAGAAACCATTCAACCCAAGACACCTGTGTTGGCTTCCCTTCTCCATCTTATTCTCCACCCATTGCAGTTTTCCTAGGAGGCCTCCCTAGTAAATTCCTTGCATTCAACCTGTGTAGCAAGATCTGCTACTGAGAGAACCTTACATGACACAAACCCCTGCTCTGAGCTCCCGGGGACCCCCCGAAGACATGCCCTCCCATGCTGAACTGTCACGTACCCCTCTCTGGGTGGGTGAGGATCATGGCCCCTCCCTGTGAGCTTTTGGGAGAATGTTGTGGGCTCTGGGCTGAGGACCACATGCTCTAGGGTGCCGGGGTCCTTGGGAATGACCCCAGTATTTTTCTTGATGTGGATGGGCTGCTCAGTTGTCAGCAGTTCCCTGGTGCCCCTTTGGGAGCAGATGTTGTGCTTTGGGGGTGTCATTCACTTCTCTGGGTTTTGACAAGGCACAGGGCAGCGGAGCCCCCGTCTGGGGTGGAGACATCACAGCACACAGCGCTGGCCTTGGCAGGAAAGGGGACCCTTCTGTCCCTCCCAGGGACACTGCCAACCTGCCTTGAGGCGGGGAGACAGGGCCAAGGCAGAACATAGTGGAGGCCGCGGGCTGGCCCCTACAGATGGTGGCCGCAGGGTGGGGCGGGCAGTGGTGAGCGGGAAAGCTTACTCCATGTGCTTTATTCTCACACGGCTGCGGTTCGGGGAAGTCCGAAACGGGTCTGCTCCCCATTCCTGGTGTGGGCCTCTGGCCCCCTGCACCGTGCAAGGCTGGGGGCCACTGGGACCGGCCCTGAGCAGGGAGAAGGGAGCTGGTTGGCAATGCTTCCGCTGAGGGTGCCAGCCGGGCTGGGAAGGCCTGAGTGCACGGGGCGGGAGGGAGGGGAGCCTGCAGGCTGCACCAGGGCTGTGGGCCGTGGGCTGGGGGCCTCCATCAGGGTTCTGCACCCACAGGCGGGCACCGAGCCCAGAAGTCCATCCAGCCGGCGGGGCCGGGCCAGGCTGGGCAGGCCTCAGGGCCAGCAGGGCGGAGGCGGCTGGTTTCCCAGGATGGAATGTGCAGAATGTGAGGTGGGCACCTGCCTGCACCCCACAACGTGTCCCAGCCCTGCCCACCTCCTTGGGCCCTCGGTTTCCCCCTCATAAGTTAGGAGCAGCGGTGGGTGTGAGGCTGTTTGACTAGGGAGCAGCCGGCTGCTTCCGGAATAGCCAGAGCCCTGGGACCCCTCAGACTCTCCTGGGGACCACCTGGAACCGGTCAGGACCACAGGGAGGCTCTGAGGCGTCATAGCTGCATCACCTGGAGGAAGATGGAGATGCCGAGCTGACAGGTGGGCAGGCCTGGACCAGACGCCTCGAGCGCCAGGCACTGCCCACAGGCCCTGGCCCCTGGTGCTTACAGACCTTCGTTCCTGCACCAGGAGGCTGGGTGGGAACCCAGATGTAGAGGGGTAGGGTTCCGCTGGGGGCGGGCCTGAGGGTCTCTGGTGCTGTCCTGGGAGGCTTCCATGACGCTTTTCTTCCCGTGTCAGACATCCGAGGTGACCCCCAGCTGATCCTGCCCACTGGGAGCCCTGTGACGGTGGGGAGTGTCTCAAAGGGACGGGCCTTGGGGGTCCGGGGTACAACCGGCCTCAGGTGCCAGCTGGGTCTCCAGGAAGGCTCCATCAGAGCGAGCTCAGCTGCAGACACACTGCACGCAGCTCTGGGGGAGACCAGCCCACCCTTCTCCTTGCACGCCTGGCGCCAGGACTGTCAGACCCCAGGAGGAGGCCAGGCCCCTCGAGAAAGAAGCTGTGGCAGCCAAGGCTGGAGCTCCCCAAGGCCTGGGCTCTGGGCCTGATCCTGCCATGCCCGTGTGCACACTGCTGTCCCCTAGGCGGGGGAGCGGAGGACGGCAGACCCGCAAGCGGGACCCAAATGCCCCTCTGCCAGCGTTCTGGGGCACGGCGGCCCCTCCGGGTCTCACAGTGCCGCTCTCTGCAACAGGACCAGACGTCCCAGGATGACCCAGCTCTGTCCGAGACCCAGAGACCTGGAGACTGCTGGGCCCTGACAACCTGAGGCAGCCAGTGCGTCTCTCTGAGCCTCAGTTTCCCCATCTGTAAAATGAAGATCCCAGACCCGAAGTGCTCAGGGGCCACATGCCAAGAACAGTCCCCAAGCCTTCGCCACGGCTACGGGCAGGTACCAAGCGCCGGCTATGAGCCAGGCCCCGTCGTGGGTGCTGCGTCCTGCCCAGGGGCCTCTGTACTGCGTGGGGGCACAGCGGTTCCACAACAGGGCACGTGCCCGAGCCAACAGTAGAGTGCATCCATCAGGGTCTCAAAAAGACCCGCGAGAGGTGGGAAGGAGGCGGGCCCAGTGCTGGGGCGGGAGATGGGGGACAAAACGAGGCCGGATGTGTGCAAGGACCAGGGTCTGCAGGGCGCCGTCTGACCCCGGAGCCAGAAATCCAAGTGGCGCACGCGGGAGCTGTGCCCAGTGTACAAACGGGTGGACGAAGAGTGAAGGAATGACCACCAGCTGAGCCCCTCGCTCTGTGTGTGACCCGGGGCAAGTGTATTTCCCTCTCTGGGCCTGTTTCCCTTTGGCTAAGACCCCTCTGAATGGTAATTCTTCTCGGCAAGTAGCTGGCTCCATCCGCTTTCCGGACCACAGGGGATGCCGCCAGCACCCGCTCTGGGCCTAGTGAGGACGCGAGCTCTGGCGGGGGGGGAGTGGTCAGCAGGCCCCAGAACCCTCGACGGGTGCTGGGCTCCGAGCACCATGCAGGACCTCCGTGGAGAGGCCCCTGTGCACTCACCTCCCCAGCTCCTGTCCCTTTGTCCCCCACTCTTCCTCCCGTGGAAACCGCTCAGGCAGGCCCCTCGCTCCCGCCATGGCCCCTGGGCCTGGCACCAGGCTGGGCAGGCAGGCACTGCAGACCCCGTCCTGTGCTCCCGTCTGGCAGGCTTCCTTTCCCCGATTCCAGGGAATGTCCTCCTGTGTCCACACAGTGGGGGCCGTGGCGGGGGGGGGGGGAGTGGGGGGGGGAGAAGCAGCGGGATGAGGAAGAAGCAGGTGGAGAGGCTCAGAGCCTCTGCCCTCCATGGGTGGGCAGGAGAGTGTGCCCAGACCCTGGGCTCCAGGGTGGGCCATTGGGGTGGGAAGGAGCCCAGGCCCTGGGGACGTGTGCCCGCCGGGGCTGCACACTGCTGCCCACCCTGTGACCTCACGCTCTGCGGCAGTCATCTCTTCAACAGCTACAAGTGGCAGCCTCAGACTCGCCCATCACGGGGCTCTTGCTGGGGACCTGCTGGGGACCCGGAGCCCTGTCTCCATCCACCCCCCGACAGACCCCACGGCAGTCGGCCGGGCCCGTTCACACTCCCAAGTCCACCCCAGGACCCCGACTCTCAGAGTAACGCCAAAGGAGACCTGGGGCCAGGCCCTGTGGCCCCCAGCCTGCTCTGCTGGCCCCACTTGGCCCTGCCCACGGCCTGGGCGCTCTCCCTGCAGATCTCCCGGGGACCTGCCCTCCTCTGACTGCTTCGCCCACACCCATGCTGCAGGAAATGTGGCTCCACACAGAGGAATTCCTTCCCACACAGCCTCAAGGCCTGTCCAGAACTGGCAGTGGGGGCGTGCCTCCTGGCCCTGCTGCAGCCACAGCCCGTGCGGCCCACGGCTGGCCCCAGGCTCTCCTATGGACTGCAGCCGACTCTGCGGGGAGGCAGCACGCCCACCCCATAGCTGTGCGGCAAGGGCAGGGCCCAGAGAGCTCACTAGGCGCCCGGCCGGGAGGACCCCAGATGGGCACCTGCTGTGGGGGGCCTAGTTCCACCCCCGACCCCAGTGGAGCGCCCCCATACCCAGCGGGTCAGTCCCAGCTGCCCCTGAGGTCTGGAGTTCTGGGACCCACGGGACCTCCTATGACTCAGTTTCCTCCGCTGTCAAGTAGGAACATCCCGGACAGGGTGCCCCTGAGAAGAGCCCTCTAGGCCTGCGGACGTTGGAGATGCTCAGTGAACACAGACAGCAGAGCTTGGAGGAGAAGGGACCGGACCAGGGAGAGGGGCCAGCTGGGTGCTTCACTGCCACCCCCCACAGGGGCAGGACCTGCTCCCCGCAGGCCTCCTGGGCCCTCACCCACTCCCCCGCCGGACACGGCCAGCCCCCCTTGGGGCCCCGCCCTGAGGCTGTGCCCGGCTACTGGCCGCCAGCATTTATTTTCATAGACCAGCACGGCCCGCCGCTGGCCAAGGGACATGGGCACAAATCTTGGCCCACGTGATGCAGGGGCAGGTCTCTGCTGGGCTCCGTGGAGTTTCTCAGGGAGGTCCCACAGACAGGCCCCCAGCGACGACCAGCCCTTCCAAACAGGGAGGCGGGCTGCGGGGCCGGGAGTGGGCAGAGCAGGGAGGTGGAGTCCGGGCCAGTCACAGTTCTGCTCACGCAGTACAGACACAGACGGGGCGGGGTGGCGCGGAGGGAAAGCACAGCCACAAACCTCCACCGGGTGTCCCGTCCCCGGGTGCCCCCAGGCCGCTCCTTCTGCCTTCCGGAGCTGGGTGCCCCGCACTGCACATCACCTGCACCCCGCTCCAGGCCACACTGCCGCGGCTCTTCATGGACACATGCTGGCCACGTGGGCCTGTTTCCTCTGTTACAGAGAGAGGTCCCTCCAGGGTAAAGTGCCCCGTGGCCTGTCCGCCCCCGCAGTCTGGGAGCCCCTGCACGCCTGCACATAGCCTCCGACACCAGCTCCCATGTAGGCACAGACCCTGCTGCGGTGGCCACAGAGCCAGGACACCCAGCCGAGGCTCGGCTCACAGGTCCCCGCGGGCAGCTGCGCTCAGGGCCTCCAGCCACTGCTGCCGCAGGTCCGCTGACGGGGCGCTCAGGTCCACGGACTGCTGGGCCTGCTGTAGCCGCCACACGTGCCCGCTGTCCGGCCTCTCCGCGGGGTCCAACACGCGCACCGTGCAGCCAGCGAGGGGGATGGTGCGTGCTGGCCCGCTGTCCTGCAGCAAGGGAGAGCTGTGTCAGCACCCCGGCCTCTGCTGCCCTGGCCCACGAAACACTCTTTCCCATGGGTAAGCGGCAGAGGGGTGACTCTGAGCAGCTGGGATCTGAGGCCGGTATCACAGAAGCCTGAGCAGGGCTGGTCCCAGGCAGCGTGGTGCAGGCCCCTCTGGGCACCAGGGGCCTTGGGCTCCGGGCTGCGAGCATCGGGGCACACCCCCCCCAGCATGAGAGGGGACAGGTGGGGGACGCACTTGGCTGTCTCCCTGCAGGTGCAGCACCAGCTCCGGGGGCTCTGACGCTGGGATGGTGGCCCACACCTCGCTCCAGGCCGCACCGCCGTCCGACACCTGCAGGGAGCCGCAGAGCACGCTGGGCTGGGGGTCCACAGCCGCTGGCTTCTGGAAACACAAAGGGTGGGTCAGGGGCAGCCTCACTGCAGGGGTCACTCTCATGGGGAGGGGGCAGGCCTTGCCTCCTATGAACATGCTGGACAAGGGCCTGGGCCAGCCTGACCCACCACCCCAGGGTCACCACAAGGGCCTCCGGGTATCAGGCTGGAGCCTCCAGGCGACGGAGACTATGAATGGTGCCGGACCAGAAATAAAGAAAAAATGGAAGAGCTGGAACCAGCGTGTGGCTCATGGGGAAGGGCTGTGTGTGCTTCACCGGAACACGCGCACAGTGCATCATGCACGCGCACCCACACTGCGAACATGCGCACCTAGCACATGCACACACACCACAAAGATGCGACCTAGCACGTGCACGCACACTGTAAACACACACACTATGCACATGCACACACACCACGAACACGCACACTGCGCACTTAGCGCACACACGCATACCACGAACACGCACACCGCGCACCTAACGTGTGCACACTGCAAACACACACACCATGCACGCACACGCACCGCGAACACGCACACCGTGCACCTAGCACGCACACGCACACCGCGAACACGCGCACCTAGCACGTGCATGCACACTGCAAACACACACACCATGCACGTGCACACACACCGTGAACACACACACCGTGCACCTAGCACGCACACGCACACCGCGAACACGCGCACCTAGCACGTGCATGCACACTGCAAACACACACACCATGCACGTGCACACACACCGCGAACACGCACGCCGTGCACCTAGCACGCACACGCACACCGCGAACACGCGCACCTAGCACGTGCATGCACACTGCAAACACACACACCATGCACGTGCACGCATACATGCACACATGCACACACACAGTCTGTCCTGGTACAAGGGAAGCCGACGGCTCTCAGCACTGTCTGCGGAGGCTGCCGGGGACAGGGGCTCCCGCCCCGAGGCTCCCAGCCTTGGGCCTGCCCACCTCTGTGCTGTGCTTGGGCTCCTCGGGTGCCCCCTCAGAGCTGGGGCTCTCAGGTACCGCCTGCTGCGCCAGGAAACACTCTCTGCAGACGCGGCTCTGCCTGCCATTCTCGGCCTTGAACTCGGAGCACTTCCCACAGATGACCTGCAAGGCAGAGGGCACCTGTGACCCAGCCCCCACGGGGACAGAAGACTGACCGGGAAGAGGCTGGAGGTGCTGCAGGGCCAGGAGGGACACTGGTGTGAAGGGGAAGGCTTCTCCGCAGGAGTCTCGTCAGAGGGTAAGGACCCCAGTGCTGGCCCCGCGGGCCATCCAGGATTTGCCTCCGCTCCTGGGGCCTGTGTGCATGGAAAGAAAACTGGGAAGAGGTACCAGGCACATGGAATAATGCTCAGCATCACTAATCACCAGGGAAATAAAAACCAAATCCACAGTGAGGTATCAGATATCACCTCATGCCTATCAGGATGGCTAGCACCCCAGACACAGGCAATCGGCTTGGTCAGGATGTCAGTGAGGATGTGGAGGAACCGACCCCTTGTGCACTGTTTGTGTGAATGCGAGACAGTAGAGCTGCTGTGGAAGACAGATATCCAGGCCCCAAACACTGAAAACAGAGTTACCCCATGATTTGGCAATTTCCATGATTTCTATTTCTATGGATGGTTGGATTAGTGAGAGATGGATGAAGACCCACCCATCCACACATCCACCTATCCATCCATCCATCCACCCACCTTCTACCATCTTTCCATCCTCTATTCACCCATCCACCCATCATTCATCCATCCACCCACCTGTCCACCCACCCATCTATCGTCTATCCACCCACCCTCTACCCACCATCCATTCACCTCCCCATCCAGTCATCTATCCACTTACGTATCCATCCACCCATCCACCCATCCATCTATCCACTACTCACACACCCATCCATCCTCCATCTATCCATTCATCTGAGGACTCATCCTTTTATCTCTCCTTCACCCAATGTTTCAAAGTTTCATGCAAGGGCACGACAATGAGCACCACACCTGGCAGTCTGCTGGTGCTCTTTGGAAAACCAGTTCTAAGATAGCTCTGTGCTAAAACCCACTTGCTAACATAAATTCCATTTTAATAACTTAAGCTAGAAATATTTGAATCAACAACAGTCCTTTGACCAAGAATAACCTTCCCTTTCAATATCAAGTTCAGAAGCCCATTCTCAAGAGAAAGAAAGGATTCTGGGGGGCTCTGTGAGGAGAAATAGAGATGGTAATCCCTTGGGGTACCAGTTGAAGGTGGCCCCACGTCCCCCAGGCCCACTCAACCTTCATCACCCTTGGAGCACCTGGACCAAAGTGGCAGGAGGCAGCTCCCCCACGGCTGCACCCCGCCCCTCCCCGTCCCCTCGCCTCCTCCCAGGACAGGCTGTTGCTCTCCTCCCCTTCCCCTCAGGCCGCCCGCCGCGGCGCTGAGCTCTGTGGTCCCGAATCTGGCCCTTTCTCAACCACAGCCCTGTCGGTCAGACACCGGAGCTGACCAGAGGAAGGAGGTTAGTGTTGACTTCAGATGGGACGTCGCCTGTCTGCTCCGGGGCGCCAGGCCTCCGCTGGGCTCGAGGGGACGCGGCACAGAGCGCCCGCACTCACCGCCCCACACAGCTTGCACCGATGCTTCCTCTTGGTGATGGAGTTGAAGGTCTCACCACAGCTTCTGCAGCCCTGCTTCTCCTTGTCGCGCCTGGTCTTACCGGACCCCCTCCTGGGCTCGGGCTGCGGGAGGCAAGTGTGCAGGGGCCGCTCGGTGAGCACGCGGGCAGCGTGTGCACAGAGCAAAACGCAGAAGGGAACGAAGCTGGGGCGTCGTCGTCTCCGCCCCCGCCCAGCTCCCCAGGCTGCCCTGTGGTCACCGGCACGCACGCAGAGGCTCTGAGTGGGTCTGGAATCTGCCTGGACCGACCTGGTGGGTCAGAAGAGACAGGGCCCAGGGCCCCCGCTGGGGAACCAGTCTGCCCTGCGGCCCAGGTGGGAGGCGGTGTCTGTGTCCTGCCGGAGGCTCAGGGGCTGCCCTGGGCCCGCCTGAGTGCTCGAGGGGCGGGTTGGGCTGCCCTCCCTTCCACCTCCGCCAAGCGGAGGTCCTCCCACCCGGGAGTTGACAAGGGGAACGACAGGAAGTCATGAGACAACATGGTTTGTGTTCACAGAGCTTAACACGAGAACACCACGAATGCCCTTCCACAAGCTGGGCCAGGTGGGCCGGAACCTCAGCGCCCTGACAGAGAGGGGGGCCGGCTGGGAGGGCGAGGGCGGGGCTCACTTTCCTCCCCCTCCTTAGTCTTTACAAACAAGCACTTATTTCCCTCTTTGTCACACAGTATTGATTTCACTCTGGTGCCGTCCCAAACTAAGGGAGTGGCCCCCTGCACGCGAGGTGGGGGCCAGGCTGCCCCTGGCGCGGCTCAGGGAGAAGGACCCAACTGCAGAGCGGCTCCGGCAGAGAATGGAGTTTTTGCCACAAAGAGGATCAGAAGAGCAGAGAGATGAGACGTGGGGGGGGGGGGGGGAGCACACCCAGACGCTCCTGCTGGCTGTCTGCCGCCAGGGCAACTTCCTAGCGGGTGTTCACCAAAAACATCTCGTAAAAGAGGAAGAAACGCAGTAAACAAGTAGAAAGCAGACCGGCCCCCTGGCCCCTCGCCGCCAGGGGGGGCCTAGTGGGCAAGAGGGGGCTGCGTGCTCTGCTCCTGGCCCCACTCGTGTCCGGGACCCCAGCCCCATGGAGGCAAGGGCTTTCACACGAGCAGGGGGCAGGCAGGAGCAGGCGCAGCATGAGCTTCGGTGGGGGCTCAGCAGGGTTGCCAGCCAAGCCTGTTTCCCCATCTGAGGAGGAGTTGTACAAGGTGGGGGACAGCCCCCATGCCCTGCCCTGCCCTGCCTCTCATCAGCCATGGGACCACGGACGATGGTCTCCTCCCCAAGCCTCAGCGTCCACATCTGTACGGTGGGGTTAGCAACGGCCCCTGAAGCCCCTCACAGCACGTGGATCCCGACTGACTTGGCCAATTTCCCCTTATGTTCCCACTTCTCTCTAACCCACTCAGGGATCCTCTCCTGGAGACCATCTCAGGACTGCTCAGGGCCTGACATGGGGGGCAGCCACCTGGGGCCTGGCATGCAGGGCAGGGAAGGAGAGACGAGGGGAACGTGGCCATCCCTGAGGTCTGCCACGGCCCAGCAGCCCCCCACCCTACCCTCCACCTTCTCTCAGGGTGGCCCCACTGTCCCTGTCTTCCAGGTGAGGACCCCAAGGGCCTGGGAGGTGGGAGTGGCCGGCAGCAGGGCAGCTGGGCCCAAGGGCAGAGCCACGAGTCACTGACGCCAGGCAGCCATGGGAGCATCCCGGGGGGACAGAGGCAGGATGAGGGCTGGAGGAGAGGGCTGGCCCAGGAGGGATGGAGGCGGCGGCTGCGGTCGGGCTGGGGTGTGAGGCCAAGATCACTAGCTGTGGGCCAGCAGGACGGAGGGCATTTCTGCAGCAGGGGGTGCTCAGGCCTTCTGTTTGGATGCCAGGACATGGAAAGGCCTGGGCCAAGTCCTCAGGCAGGTACAAAACTGGGGCATCTGTGAGTCTCCACCCAAAGCACCCAAGGTGCTGAGGCGCGGGTGGTGGTCTCTGCCCAGAGCAGACTGACTCACTCAGGTGTTTCTGGCTCCACAGCACAGAAGAAGGAGGAACACTAAGGTACAAATCGGGCCACAAAGATGGCTTGGCAACCAGCCTCTATGGCACCTCCCAGCTGGCCTTGGGTCCTGCAGGCTGCGGACACAGGCCCTGCCCGGCCCCTCTGCTCCCTGTGAGCAGCTCTGTCCACAGCCCCAGAGGGTGGGCTCGGGGAGGAAGGGCGGCGCTAGCTTCGTGCACCCCCAGGTCGTGGCCGGGTGGTGGGGCGGGACCTGGCTCGGCATCTGGGAGGGCTGCACATGTCCCCCCACAGGCCTGAGCCCCGGGAAGCCTCTCTGTGAAGAGCTACATGACTTCTGCAGAGCACAGAGGCTTTAGCCACCTTGCAAAACTTCCTGGCCTAGACTGAGCTCCTCTTGGGAAAGGGGTACTTGCGGAATCGTGTGTTTGAGGACATCACGGCTCAGAGAACGAGACCAGCAGCCATGTGGGGGTTTACCTTTCTCTCTAAGTGTGCTAAGAAAAAGCTTAAGTCTTCAGCAAGAATCAGTCTTTTGGTGTCAGAACGAAAACTCATTTTTGAGCACCTTCCACAAATGCACACCGGGCAGGTCTCGGTTAGGCCCTGTACGGCCAGACCTTCGCTCACACTGAGCTGCCCCAGATCCACCAACATCTCTGCTCACAGGACACACCGGTGAGAAAAGCACAGGGCCACTGTCTGTTACTGTGTTTGTATGCTGCGGGCTCTGGGCAGGTGCAAAGGTCCCGGGGCAGGGTGGAGTGAGAGGTTAGAGGGCCAGGAGGATGAGGAAACTCCTCGGGGGTTCATAGGCTGTGACAAGACCATCCCTCTCCCACTGCCCATGCCATTTCCATACTCTGGCCTCAATGACACTAATTATTGGGGACCACATTTCGCTCCCCAGAGCCGTGAGGTAGCTGCACCACTTGAATAAGGGGGTTCCTCCTGTCCTTTGACCCCTACACCCATCATGTTCCCCAAATGCTCTGTCCTTCCCTGAGGCTCAAAGCTTCCCAAGGTGTTCCCGGTGCCCAGTACCCCAAGGACATGGGAGGGGGGCCCAGGTTCTGCTCTTGTACTGAGCGGGCGCTGCGGCGTCCAGGTGCACCTGTCCCAGGCCTCCCAGTGTGGGCCAAGGTGGGAGACGAGTGCACGCTTACTAAAAATTCAGCTCATGCCAGGAACCCGGCTTCCTGTGGCCAAGGAGACAGCGGCCACCCCCGGAAAGCCACTTCCAGCAACCCCTTCCCGACGCGGCGTTTGGAGCAGAAGCCAGGCCTGCCCATCAAGCCTCTCTCTCAAGTGGGGCCACTCAGAACAACAACCCACCCACAAGGGCTGCACAACCTCACTGGGTGAGCTCGGGGCCTCGGTGTTGAATTCGGGAGACTCACTAGCAGTTCTAGGCTGACTGAGGGGCAGCACCGGCCGGGGGATGGGGGCCTGGGAGGTGAGGGCATGGGAGAGGGAGGAAGAGGCTCGCAGGTCAGAGAGAGTGGGGGACTCAGGACAAACTCCTGTCCAGGGCTCAGGCTGGGGCTCGAGCAGACAGCCACAGCGTGGCCTCCAGCCTTTCCCCCCAGCCTGTCCAGGAGCGTCCCCTGGCAGCTTGCAGTGGCCACACTCCCCTGGTGTCTCAGGGCACGACTGTCAGCAAGGCTCATGAGCGGTGGGCCAGTGGTCAATAACCATGCTCCCCTGTACTGGATGCTCGTGACGGGCCAGGCACACACACGCACCCTCCCACCTAATCCCCACACAGCTGGCAGAGAGGGGCTCAGCATGTCCACGGCCTGCCCCTGGTGGGGGGACATGGACACAGGCTGCCCAGCCCCCTCCCTGCCTGCACCGCCCTAGGTTGAGAGAAGGTGAGCAGGCGTGCAGGGGGGTCTTGGGCACCACTGCCTTCCTGGGCCTGCAGCAATGACCTCCCTCCATCCTCCTGGGCCCCCAACCCCCAAGGCCAGGGGGCTGACCTTTCCTCTTCAAAGTCCGAGTGGCCTAAGGATCAGGCACCACCTTGAGTCATTTTAACCATGTACTTTCCACACAAGGTAAAGAGCACAGCGCTGTGACTGCCCAACTGACCTAATGGACGCGGGGGTCCCAGCAGGCGCCCCCAGCCCCCTCCCAACCTGGCCAGAGGCTTTCACTCTGGGGACTCAGGTCACATGGGGGTGGCTCGCCCCTAGACCCCACCCTGAGGGCGCCCTGGTCTGACCCCCGCCCCGGAGAGCTCCCTGGTCTGACCCCCGCCCCGGAGAGCTCCCTGGTCTGACCCCACCCTGAGGGCGCCCTGGTCTGACCCCCACCCCGGAGAGCTCCCTGGTCTGACCCCACCCTGAGGGCGCCCTGGTCTGACCCCCACCCTGGAGGGCTCCCTGGTCTGACCCCCACCCTGGAGGGCTCCCTGGTCTGACCGCCACCCTGGAGGGCGCCCTGGTCTGACCCCCACCCTGGAGGGCTCCCTGGTCTGACCCCACCCTGAGGGCGCCCTGGTCTGACCCCCATCCTGGAGGGCGCCCTGGTCTGACCCCCACCCTGGAGGGTGCCCTGGTCTGACCCCCACCCTGGAGGGCTCCCTGGTCTGACCCCCACCCTGGAGGGCTCCCTGGTCTGACCCCCACCCCAGAAGGCTCCCTGGCCTGACTTCGCCCTCTACCGCCTGCCCCTGCAGAAGCTGGGGGGTCACTCACCGCTGCAGTACCCCCTCCACCGCCGGCTGCCACTGCCAGCCCCTCTGAGCTGGAGCTCACCACCTGGAGGGAACAGGGACGGCCAGCATGAGCGGGGGTCCCTGGCCACGCGCAGACACCAGCACAGCACTGACCACTGACAGCACCCCAGCCCTTCCGTCTGGCCACAGGGTCAGTGTTTGCTGGGATTCTGGGGACACGCTCCTCCCTGGCCCAGTGTGGGACGCCCCTGGAGCCTGCAGCCCCCGCCCCCTTGACATCACACCACCCTCAGGAAGCGGCCCTGGGTTCCATCTCCACCCTCAGGCCTTCTAGGGCCGGGGGCAGCCTGGCTCCTCGGGTGTCTCTTTAACCACAGGGATGGCTCTGAGTCCACAAGGCCTCTGTTCAAGGCAGCCTGGGAGGCATGCAAAGTTTTCTTCTGAAATATATTCACAAAGCGAGAAAAATTGATGGAAACGTTACATGGCCGATAGGCCATGGGGAGGGCCAGCCAGGCCTGGTGCTGGGGACATGGGGCTGCTGGGCTGGGCTGGGCTGGGCATCCTTGATTTCAAGAGCACCTCCGGTGAGAGGTGAGTGTGAGGACCCTTACTCTGAAGGCATGGGCGGTTGTGCCCACAGGAGGGGGCTGTGGCCCCCATCAGGCCCCCAGTGGGCAGCTGCAGCTGACTTTCCCGCACCTGGCCCTGGGCAGGACCCCTGCCTCCTGGCTCCCCTCAGCCCCAGGGTGGCTCCGTATGGGGATAACGAGCTGCCCCCACTGATAAGATCCCAGTCCCACCTCACATGCGGCTTCATGCAGGCCCATTCTTCCTGCCTGCCCCTCGTGAGGCCTGGCCCCCGTGTTGGTGCTCAGCAAAGGACAGGCAGGGAGTGATCCCCGCCTGCCAGCCCCTGGTCCTTGCCACAGGGAGCATGCAGGGACCAGCTTCCCTCGGAGATGCCAGCCCTTCCACAAGGGGACTGGGGCACAACCCCTCTAGGTCCCTCCCTCGCCCCTAAGGACCCGGTGCTCACAGAGGAATCTGGAGGGAGGGATGGGTCCTCCTCCTGGCCGAAGGAGCCGCTGAAGGCCTTGAAGGTCTGGCTGTTCTGCTTGTGCCTCTCGATGGTAGCCTCGATGACCTGAGACAAAAACCACAGAGAACGAGGGCCCTCAGCAAGCTCATCCTGGAGGGCATGATCCAGCGCACCTCTGTTCCCACGGACAGGTCCTGTGGTCACGCATGTCCCCAACTGACCGGACACAGGTCCCAGGCCCACCCCGCACGCAGCTGGTGCCCTCCCACAGCATTCCAGGCTGCTGCAGATGCTTCTCGGACACTCCACATGGATTTGCAGACATGGCTCCATTTCCTGCACCGGCATGTGCCCCTCACATTTGTTCGAATTTCCTTTTTCTCTCCTTGCCCAGATTTCTATCCTGTGAATTCTGGAAACCACAAGGCCTTCCCAGTTAGCGTTACACCAGGCTCCTTGCCTCCGCCTCTGCTCTGACCTTTGCCCTCATGGGCTTTGGTTTCTGTCCCCTGCGTCCCATGAGCCACGTCTGCTCCAGCTGCCCCAGGACACTGACCTGGCTGCATCTGGAAGCATAGGCCCCACCCTCTAAGTCCAACTGCTCGTCCCATGTAACCCGCTGCTCCTGCTGGCTGGTGGTGGGGAGAGGGTGATGGTCCCCTTGGGCCCCAGACAGCACAGATACACCCCTCAGGTGAGGGCCCCTCCCCGCCTGCCCAACTCCAGCCCTTCGCACTGGCGTATTTACTGCGGTGCTAAACAACTGAATAGACTGAAAGGCTGGCAGAGTCTGAAGAGATTTAGTGAGGGTACTTCATCACTTCAAGGTGGACGGACGGATGGACAAAGCCTGGGCAGTCGCAGGGCCGCTCCATCCCTTGCTCCACCATGAAATGGCTATACTGCACAAGACTTTAGTCATCTGATTACTTTAAAATTTTAGGAGCTTCACCTGAATCCACTCTTTTTTCTCCTCTTCTGTCCTACAAAAACAAACACAGTATCTTATTAACCTGGTCTTAAACACTATTAACCACCACACTCCTCTCAACCCTGGGGCACACGCCTGAGCTGCTCGCAGCCTCCAAGTGCAGCTTAAGGCCTGGAAGAATGTCCCTGAGTGCCTGGTACACAGTGGGCAGGCGGGGTCAGATGCAACCGGGGGGGGCAGGTGTGTCCAGGTGGACTCAGGTGGAGTCAAGTGTGTTCAGGTGGCGTCAAGTGTGATCAGGTGGGGCAGGTGTGGAGTCAAGTGTGTCCAGGTGGGGCAGGTGTGGAGTCAAGTGTGTCCAGGTGGGGGCAGGTGTGATCAGGTGGGGCAGGTGTGGAGTCAAGTGTGTCCAGGTGGGGGCAGGTGTGATCGGGTGGGGCAGGTGTGGAGTCAAGTGTGATCAGGTGGGGCAGGTGTGATCAGGTGGGGCAGGTGTGGAGTCAAGTGTTTCCAGATGGGGCAGGTGTGATCAGGTGGGGCAGGTGTGGAGTCAGGTGTGATCAGGTGGGGCAGGTGTGATCAGGTGGGGCAGCTGTGGAGTCAAGTGTTTCCAGATGGGGCAGGTGTGATCAGGTGGGGCAGGTGTGGAGTCAAGTATGTCCAGATGGGGCAGGTGTGATCGGGTGGGGCAGGTGTGGAGTCAAGTGCATCCAGATGGGGCAGGTGTGATCAGATGGGGCAGGTGTGGAGTCAGGTGTGATCAGGTGGGGCAGGTGTGATCAGGTGGGGCAGGTGTGGAGTCAAGTGTGTCCAGGTGGGGCAGGTGTGATCAGGTGAGGCAGATGTGGAGTCAGGTGTGATCAGGTGGGGCAGGTGTGATCAGGTGGGGCAGGTGTGGAGTCAAGTGTTTCCAGATGGGGCAGGTGTGATCAGGTGGGGCAGGTGTGGAGTCAGGTGTGATCAGGTGGGGCAGGTGTGATCAGGTGGGGCAGGTGTGGAGTCAAGTGTTTCCAGATGGGGCAGGTGTGATCAGGTGGGGCAGCTGTGGAGTCAGGTATGGCTAGGTGGTGTCAGGTGTGTCCAGGTATATCCAGGTGGGGTCAGATGTGGCTAGACAGGGTCAGATGTGGTCAGGTGTGGTCAGGTATGGTCTGCAGGCCCCTCTGGAGGGGACGTAAATCAACACCTCCTGGGACCACAATAGGTCCTTACAAAGATCTCACATTGCTGGAGGAAATGAGAGACGGGATTTGCCACACACTCCCCCCAGTGAGAGCACAAGCCTGCCCTCAATCACTGGGGGGGGGTGGTACAATGGCCCCCCAAACTTAAAGCAGATGTACTACCCTTTGACCAACAGTTCTACTTCAGGAAACTTTCTGATGCACAGAAGGACAAATATGCCCTAAATGAGCGCAAGGATGCTTCGTGCAGCACCTTTGCCATGGCAACCCGGAAGGAAGCCGGGTGCCCGGGAGCAGGAACTGGTCGGGTGATTGTGATGAAGAATTATGCTGTTTCTGGAAACAAGGCTTGGATATGGGATGATTTCTGGCAAATTAAGTGAAAGAAGCAAGAAGTAGAACGGGCTATACAGTAAATAGCCGTGTGTGATTTTAAAACTCGGGACATGTTCGTGCACGCAGAAGTCTGGGAAGGACACCTCACAGGTGATTGAGAACGTCTGCTGGTGGGGGGAAGAGGAAGGCCGGGGCTCAATGTTCATCGACTTCCCTTTACAACTGCTACATTTTAAACCACAAATCAGTGCATAAGATGAACCAAAAACAACACATCACGACGTTATCGTGTTTAGACAAAGCAGCAAACAGCTGAAGTGTCGGGTCACAGCAGCAGGTGCTGGGACAGCCACACATACCGAGTCTGTAGCTCCAGGGACCGTTTCCTTCCCGTTACGATGAACGTGTGCACCGCATGTGGCCTGACGATATCTTGCACCTACAGGCACAAGGGCCAAGGACAAAACAAAACAATCATTGCTTAGCAGGCCCGGAGAGGCAGCCTCGTGCTCTCAGACACAGAGGTCTTTCTTGAGGAGGGGGCACAGGCGACCCAGTGGGTGGGACACTGGGGGAGCTGGTCCACGAAGGGGGGCTAGGACCTCTCATCCTCTACACTCAAAATGGTGCTGGCCAAACCCTCCCGCCTGCAGGGCTTCCCAGCAAGTTGGCCACCAGCTGGGACAAACGGAAGCTTTCCCACCACAGCACCTGAAGGCCCCTGAGAGAGGAATGGGAATCTTAAAAGGGCCACGAGGCTTTCTACCACTCTGCAGGGGTCTCTGATCCACCAGCCCCTGTGATGGAAAGCCACCCCTCATCCCCGATACCCCACCCCCAAGACACTTGGCTGGATGTGGCCCTCAGGCCCCCCACTGTCAGCACCACGGCCCGGCTGTAGGGGGAAGTGGGCCCAGCCAGAATCTGATATCGGGCCTCGGAGCAGGAATTTCCCAAATGTGCCAAAGTTGAGGGCTTCTGTGTTAGCACATCTAGTTACCCACCCACCACTAATTTCTTACATAAAAACACCTACGAGAATCATTTCTTCTACGAAAAAAACAATTTTTTGGGGTAGTTTTTACTTTTAATGGTGTTTTTTGAGCTGAGGCTCAAAGAATTTCAAAGTAAGAAGTATTTTTTCTTGTATCACTAGGACAAACCTTCACACCTGAATACTGACTGAGTACTTGATTCAGTAGGTATTTGTGGAGTGGCAGTTAACTCAGAGCCTTCCCCACAGGATGGGGGGCAGATTCCAGCTCTGTGTCCCCCACGCAGGAGACACGGAGAGGCTGAGGCAATGAGGGACGGCAAGGACAACATGTCGTCCAGCCCCTGGGCCTGCAGAACCTCATCTGGACTCCAAGCCAGCACAGGAGAGGAGAGCGCATGGGACCAGGGACTGGGCAGGGAGGACACCCCGTTGACTTTGACCCCAAGCTTCGCCTTCGGGTCTGTAAATGGGGCTCTGAGCACCAACCTCACAGGGACAGAGGTTGACCCAGGCTCTAGTGCTGTCCTTCATCCTGCATGCACAGGGCGGCAGCGCCTGGGCAGGTAAGGCCAAGTAGGGGGACAGGATCGTGCTCACACTACACAAAACGCCAGGCTGAGTGGTGCTCAGAAATGCTCAGGCCACACATGGGTCACAGACAGAACTGAAGCTCGAAAAGTGGGTGGCAGGCAAGGTGCACAGTGGTGACTGTGCAGCCAGAGCTCAGTGTCCTCACCCTGTCCAGAGCCCTGCCAGGGGACCAGGCAAGAGGGAAGGGCTCACCCACCTGGAGGCCTGAAATGTCCATCTTCTCCCGGACACTGAACTTCTGGCCCATGAGCCGCAGTTTGGGCACACAATAAAGGATCATGCTGTTGAACTGCAATTGGGACAGGTACAGGGTGAGGGGTGTCTGTCACCCCAACAAAGGAGGCTTGACAGAGAGGAGGTGGGGAGGCATGGCTCTGGGGTCGGGCTGGACAGGGCGTGGCTCCATGGCGAAGGGGCGTGGCTCTCGTGGTGAAGGGGCGTGACAGACAGGGATGGGCGTGGCTTTGGTGAAGGGTGTGGAGGGCATGGGCGTGGCAGACAAGCTGGGCGTGGCCCTGTGGTGAAGGGCATGGTGCCGTGTCGAGGGGGCGTGGCCCGTTGAAGGGGCGTGGTGGGAAGGGAGTGGCTCTGTGAAGGGCGTGCCGCTGTAGTGAAGGGTGGGGCGTGGTCCTCGCAGCGCAGGGGCGGGGCCCTGGGGCGGAGCGGGGCCTGACCAGGAAGAGGTGACGGTCCTGCGCAGTGCCGTTCTTGGCGGACAGCTTCTGAATCGGACCCTCCTTGATCAGCTCGTTGGCGGGGTTGACGATATCCTCCTCCCCACCCAGTCGCTCGTACACCTCCAGGAGCTTGTGCATTTTCTCCTGTAAGAGACATAGGGCTCAAGCCCGCGGCAGCCGTGGGTGAGGGGAGCCCCGCCCTGTAAGCATGGCCCTGAATCAGGGAACCAGACGGGGTGACGAGCTTGCTGACAATGGGGTGGGCGGGAAAACGCGGGGTGACGCTGAGGTTGGGCACTGAGGAATGGACCCAGGTTCACCCGCAGAGAACTGCTACCACCACTGCTGCCGGCCAGGCTGTGCCCACACACAGGGCAGGTATCAGCTTATTGAGTCCCCTCCCCCCCCCCCTCCCCCCCGACCCTGGGAAGTAGGGGCCATTTTATCCCCTATTTACAGACCAGGAAACAGGCACGGACAAGTCCAGCGAGGTGCTAAAGAATCAGGATGGCCCTTCTACGGTCAGAAGAGATATCTCAGGCCGCTGCGGCTCTTGCCCTGGAGTCATCACTGTCCGTGGTGACCCTGCCTAGTTTCCTGTTCCGCACTCGGACCATGTGGCCCAGCACCCTCGTGACACCAGACCTCTACCAGTCTGCAGGTCCTCTCCCTCTGGCCTCAAGACTGGCTGGGTGGTCAGCGGCCAACCAGTGCCCCTGGGTGTGATAGGAAAGGGGTGTCAGCCTGTGGCCCCAGCTCTGAACCCAGAGGCCACGGTCCCTGACCCGTCGCTGCCAGCCCAAGGAATGAATATAGCTGAGGGCAGAGCTGGGCCTGCAGTAACATCAACTCTGTGTCACAGAACCTGGACCTGCCATGCCACAGCGGCCACTGCCCTCACACCTGGCCAGTCTCAGCCTGCGCAGCCTGGAAGCAGGCTGGTTTGGCTAGCCCTTTCATCTCTGGTCAAGACACAGGTGGTGATGTGCATGTGGGGGCAGGAAGGGGAGTCAGCATGGAGAGTAAGCAGAAGCAGGAAGGGCAGGGTCGAAGGGCCTTGCATGTACTAGGGGGCTGGGTGTGCAGCACACACACCCGTGTATTGGGGGGCCTGGTGTGCACATGGGACAGCTGGTGTCACCTTGGAGGAAGCAGTAAGCCAGAGGATTCTGAACACAGAGCGACAAGACAGGTGCCCCACAGAAAGGTCTGAGCTGGAGAAGTGTGGATCAGAAACTGGGTCGACAGCAGGTGGGGAGGCTGGGAGAAGCCTGGGTAGTGGTCCAGGCTGAGGGGGGTGGGGACCGGCAGGAGTGTGAAAAGGTTCCCATGAGCACACACTGATCACTCCCTAAGGCCATGGCCTGGGGTCAGACCCAGACCCCCACGCCAGAGCCCCCTACCTATCACACCTGGCAAGCAGAGGCCTCAGCAGACCAGGAGAGAGAACCACCACAGGTGTGCTGCAGGTGGGAAGGAGTCCACCCTGGGGGAGGCCTCAGGCCTTGTTTGAACCCCTCAGAGATGGAAACCTGTGGGGGCTCCTCCAAAATTCCATAGGCCCCATGTGAGTTCACGAACGCAGAGCTCCAAGAAGCAGGTCTTTTGCCTCCGTCAGATTTAGTCGTGGGGAGGTGGAAAGGGACATTCAACAGAAAGGACCCAGAATGAACCGTGACCTGTTTGGGTTGCAGTGGGCACCCCACTGTGGGCCTGATCTCAGGCTGGTCTGCACTGGACCGCATGTGGCAACAGCCATGCTAAAACAAGCCGCTGCCTCTCGTTTCTCACAATTGAGAGACGTGGGGTCAAACAAATATTTCACCTTTATTTCCTCTCAAAAAACAGCGGAGAAGGGCTGAAGGCACAGGCTGTGGGGCAGGGCTTACAGGGTTTCCCAGTAAAGCCAGGAGTCTGGATTCTCCTGTGAATCGCCCTGATCTGTAATCCTGGGCGAGGACTTAGAAATTCTGCCGAGGCACCGTGCAGGCCTCACAAGGGACAGGGGCACCTGCGGAGAGCTCCCCGATCCACAGACCCGGGGTTCGGAAGTGTTACAGCAACAGGGGACGCCGTCCCCTCCACCTCTGTGCTGTGTTCCAAGGTAGGGCTCTCGGGAGGTGAAGCTTAGATGAGGTCATGGTCTTGGGGGTGGGGGCCCCACAATGGGGTCTCAGCCCTGACGAGACACCAGAGAGCACACTGCTTGCTCACAAGCCAGGGACGAAGCTGCTGGCACCCAGCTGCAAGATACACACCGTGGCCTGAGCCCATCTGTGGGATTTTGTTACAGCAGCTAGTGGAGACAGGCACCGGCTGAGACGAAGCCATAGAGCCAGGAACGGGCAGGTCTGTCTAGCCTGGGATGGAGCCCGTGTCCACAGGGGGTGTGCCTGCTGTGGGGCCCTCGGGCATCCTCCACGAGCCCCACACTCACCATTTTCCGAATGGCGGTGTTGGAGTGGTTGGCAGCGGTGGAGATGAGCTCCAGGGACCCTGCAGGAGGAAGGTGCAGAGTCAGGCTGCGGGGTGCCTGCTGGCCAGGGGCTGCCCTGCTCCCACCCTTCCCTGTGGTGTCGGGGCTGCTCAGGAGGCCTGGCCCTGGCCCTGCAGACACACTCCTTTTGGTGAGGGGGTCTGCTGGGGCTGGCACCCCACTCCCCACACTGCCCCCAGCCCCACGAGGCCCTTCCTGGGGCCTGAGCTATGCCAGTATCTAGCAGCTCCCTCCCCAGAACCAGGGTCCCCCCCCACAGCAGTGGGAGTGGGACAGATTTCCCCTCACAGTTAGTTCCTGAGATATGCTCAGGGGACACTGGGCGATCTGCCCAGTCCTAGTCTCAATCTCTCCTTTCTCCCTGTGGGTTTCCAGCAGAGGCCCCAGCTCCCACGTGGCCTGGTGGCTGCTGGGCTCACTTTCCGCATCCTTCCGGTCGGGGGCGTCTCCTGGGAGCCTCTTCAGATAGTCCTTGAGCAGCAGCTCATAGCGAGGGACCCTCTGCACGGGCTCCAGCATGTGGTGCTGCAGCGTCAGGTTCCCGCACACCTCCTGCTTCTGTGGGGGAGAAAGGCAGCACATGGTACCTGCAGACACACGTGTGGACCCCGCCCCCGTTTCTGGCCTCCACGGCACCTGCACCCTGCTGACAGCAGACCATATTACCACAGGGTAAACCAAGGCCTGGAGAGACTAAACAATGGAGCAAGGACCCAGACCCCCCATGCTGGCTTTTATACACGTCCTCACGGGACAGAACTATCCTTGTGCAACGACTTCCCTCATGGGGAACCCCCCACCCCACGTTCACTCGCTCACTCACTCGGGTGCCAGAGACTGGGCCTCTTCCCTCCCTGGACACCAGGATGTGTAGTCCTCCCTAGGAGCAGCTCTGAGTGCGGCTGCGTGCTCTGATGGACGTGCGACCCTGAGTGCAGGGGTGGGTGCTCGGGCCTCGCGCCCCGCCCCCACCCCCACCTTCTGGCCCTCGGCTACTGCACCACGTCCACGCTGTCCCACTGGGGGCCCTGCCCTTGCTGCCTGCCTCCACTCCCTGCAGGTGCCCGGGTACGTGCTCCTTGGTTGAGACCCCCCAGCCTTCCCCCTGCGCCAGCTGGGGGCTACGCTGGACTCTTACCTCATACCACAATCCACCTGGAAATGATTCTGGAATAGCAATTCTAATTTTTTTTTTCAAGACTTTATTTATTTCACAGAGAGAGACACAGTGAGAGAAGGAAAACAAGCAGGGGGAGTGGGAGAGGGAGAAGCAGGCTTCCCGCTGAGCAGGGAGCCCGATGTGGGGCTTGAACCCAGGGCTCTGGGATCACAACCTGAGCCGAAGGCAGATGCCTAACGACTGAGCCACCCAGGCGCCCCTCAATTCTAATTTTTTTAAATGAAGCCGTAACATTAGAAAAAAAACGTTATCTAATCATGGGAGATGAATACATTTATAAGTACTACTTTGAATATTTTTTAAAAGCATTATTTTATTTAAAAACTGGTGAATGTGGGATGCCTGGGTAGCTCAGTGGGGTAAGCCTCTGCCTTCAGCTCAGGTCATGATCCTAGGGTCCTGGGATCGAGTCCCGAATCCAGCTCCCTGCTCAGTGGGGAGTCTGCTTCTCCCTCTGTCTCTGCCTGCCGGCCTCCCCCACCACCCCGCCGTGCTTGTGCCCTCCCCTCCCTACTCCCCCCAGATAAATAAATCTTTTAAAAAAATCTTTAGGGGCACCTGGGTGGCTCAATCGGTTAAGTGTCTGCCTTCGGTTCAGGTCATGACTCTGGAGTCCCAGGACTGAGCCCAGCATCGGGCTTCCTGCTCAGCAGAAAGCCTGCTTTTCTCTCTCAGATAAATAAATAAAACCTTAAAAAAAATTTTTTTTTAATTTAAAAATCTTAAAAAAAAAAAAAGACTTCACTTTAAAAAAGAAACTGGTGAGGGTGGTTCCTTAAAAACTAAAAATTTTGTTTGGCAAACAACGTCATAAATACAATTAAAAAATAAAAGATCAATGGGGAAAATAACTTGTAAGATACAGGACAGACAATAAAAGACATTCTCAACGTGTAAACACCTGGCAAGTTGATAAGGAAAAGCGGCACTGAAGAGCCGAGAAGGGCTGCTTGCGGGAAGAGAGAAAGCAGGCAGATGAGCCGGTCCCGCAGGCCGGCACGGCCATGGAGGGAGTCAGTCGTTGGGATCCAGAGCCCACCCACAACAGTGACGACACACACCACACACCCTCTCAGAGGCGCTTCCCTCTCCCGTGAAACGACGACGAGGATTTGTGTCCCGGAGTGACTCAGCAGAGCGGGACCCGGGCCACGGCTTCACGGGCTCTCCCCGCGCTCGAGCGACCCCCGTACGAGCCAGCGGCCAGCGCACCCACCTGGATGCTGTGGACGACGTCTTTGAACACCAGGGAGCGCTGGGTCCAGGTGCTCACCAACTCCATGGCCCGGTCAAAGTTCTTGACGTACTCGCCATACATCTTGAGGAACGGGGCCAGCTTCTGCAGGATGTCCCCGAGCCGAGGGTTCGTGTCCCTTTGTGGGGGAGAGAGGTCATCAGAGGGGCCAGGGTGCGACAGGGATGTCACCCGGAATCCATGGGGCGACGGCCCGCCTCCCAGCGCTGTGTGATGGCGGGCAAACCGGTCACCCTCTCTGAGCCTTCCTTTCCTCTCCTGTACCATGTAGGGGGGAGACCGCGTGTTACACGGAGGTAAATGAGAGGATCACGTGGGCTCTCCAACTGTGTGGCCACGGGATCGCTGCTCCGGGCCAGGGGTGCCAGTGGTGACATGACCGCTCAAATGACAGGCCGCTCATCACAGAGAATCCGTGAGGCCCCATGTCACCCCTTAGAAGAGCAAATTTCAGGAACAACGGGACGAGTGGACGCTGGCAACCTCACGGGAAAATAGCAGGTTAGTACTAAACTCGGCACGGACAGGGATTTGAAAATAAATTTCGAAAAGCATAAAATATACCAATACTCTTTGACCTTTGAACCACACTTCTAAGGGGAAGTGACCCTAAGACATCATCAAAAAACAAGCAGGCGTGTGCACAAAGCCACCGTGGCGGCATCACGAGATCAAGCTATGGTCACCGTCCCTGGAGGGCGGGCTGCCTGTGCAGGCGGGCGTGGAGCCTTCTTCCCCGCAGTCTGTGCACAAGGAGTCTCTCTGGGGCCTTGAGGAGAAAACCCACTTTTAGCAAGTGTGGACAGAAGGTCAGTCGGGCCCTGGGCTTTAATCCGGTGGCCTTAGGGACACGGAATGACCTGCTCTGCAGGGGGAGTGTGCTCCTCACGAAGACCCGCAAGCCGACAGGGACCCTCACTGGGCCGGGCAACTGAGGGGGCGCCCACTAGTCAAGGCTCATGGCCTCTGCACCCTCACTCGCCTGGCTGCAGCTGGAGAAGGGGCTCTCGGGGACCCAAGGGGTGGAGCTCCCGACACACTCAATGCCCCAGGAGACCCACGCACTGGCTCAAAGCCAGGCCAGAGAAGAGCGGAAACAGCAGATAGCCCAAAGCAAAGCAGCAGCACCGGGAACAGTGGGGGAAGCATGTATCATGGACAGTGGCAGGCGGAGGGCCACGCCTGTGATGTTTTACTATCTGGACTCAGGGTCGAGTGGGCCCTCCACAAAGAACAAGCAAACTCGGCAGAGGGACAGAAGGACAGCCGCTGGGGGCACCTGGAGGATCCAAAGTGCCCCAGGAAGGGGAACATCTCCATTTTTAAAGCAAAGGTGGAGTAGACACGGGGAGGGAAAATAAACCTGCTAGGTCCGTTTCCTTGCTGTGTGGCGTTCACAGATCCCACAGAGCCTGAGCGCGTATTAAAGTCGCTTCGATGTGCAGGTGAAGCAGCGGAGGCGTGGGGACGCTGTGGGTCTGGGTTGGCCCAGGACCGTGCAGGGAAGGAGCCAGGGCCCGCGAGACAGGCCCCCCGTGCCTGCCCATCTCTCAGGCACCAGACTCCGCACTGAGAGACTGGCCACGAGAATCCCACACAGCGGCCGTGACCCAGTGGCCGGGAACCAGGGGCCACACTCACCACTCCTGCGTGATCCGCATCTGCAGCTCGGGGAGGAGGAAGTGCCCGTGGAAGCGATAGATGGAGGAGATGTTGGAGAAAATGCCCGTGGTGACCTCCGAAGGGATGCCAGCTTCCGTCAGCTGGGTGCAGAAAACCTGGGAGTGCAGAGGCCCACACGGCGGGCGCTGAGCTGGGGGGAGGGGCTCCTGTTTTCTTAACGAAGCTCCGCTTCATCAAATGGGCTCAGGCCTACGATAAGGCCTGATAAGGCTCAGCTCACCGACGGCTAAGGACTGCGGGGGAGGCAGACATGGTCCTCTGCTGACAGGGACGGGCCGTCTTGCTTCCGCCCACCTCACGGGACCTGGAGGGTCCCGATTTCCTTTCTCTGCTCTGTGAGCTACACACGGACGTGATACCTGGCAGAACTCTGGGTGTCCATGGGAGGTTTACTTCCTGTGCTCATAAACTCCAGGTTGCTCCGGGGACAGCAAGCTTCCCAGAGCCCATTCCCATGCTCAGATAATGCAACTGCCAGGAGAACCACCCCTCCCCTCCAACCAGGTGACAGGACAGGACCTTGGCCCCAGAGCCCCAGACTCAGACGGCAAAAAGGAGGAGTTTTTGGAGGAGACTCACGTGGCCTGAGTTTTAGTATGAAGGCCCTCATACTCCAGCTGGAAGGCCCAGCCAGCACTAAGAGACGGGGACTTTGCCTCTGAAACTGGCAGCTCACAGAGGCGGGACCCCAGTCCTGGGAGGTACCTGGTCCAGCAGGTGCAGCCGCTGCACGTAGGTCTCCTCGGTGTGCAGGAGCTCCTGGGCGATGTGAAGCAGCTTTGGGGGGTCAGAGCACTGCAGAGAGAGGAACCACAGCTCCTTGGGGAGGCGGGTCTGACATTGGGGGTGACCAAGGGGCCTAGGGGTCAGAGGAGGCCACTAGCTCTGGGGCAGGGGGCTCAGTTCTCACAGATGGACTTTTCAGGGAGGTTTCTGGGGAAGGCACAACAGCTCCTGCCAACCCCCCCCAAAAAGCTTCTGTATCCCAGAGACAACTCTGCCCTCCTGAGACCTTGACCACAGAGCAGCTACAGCAGCCACATCAAAATATTTTGTGGCCTGCTGTCAGCAAGACGGCAGACTAGAAAGCTACAGGCCCTCCTTTCCCCAGAGACATGGCGCCAACAACGTAGGGAGTGGAATCCCTCCGTGAGAACTCCAGAGGAGAGCTGAGAAGCTACCGCCCCGCATCATGGTAAAACCAAGAAGAGATTCCAGCACACGGCGGAAACCGGCAGCATCTGGCACGCCCTTTTGTGTCCCTCCTCAGGCAACAGAGCTGGCTCACGTGGAATGTGGTCCCTAGGCTGGAGGTCCCCACTCACGATGGAAATGAGGCAGTGAGCCTCGCATCCAGGGCTCTGGCTTGTCTGGGAGCCGCCTGAGGGACTGCTGGTTTCTGTCTCCCCTACTGGGAGCGCGTCATGACCCGCACCAGTTTGAAAGCCCTGGAAACAGGTCACCCTCGCGCAAAAGAGAAGGCTCTAGCTTCAAGGTGCTTTCTGTAATTTCAACGGTAACCACAAGGAAAATATCTATAGAATATACACGAAAGGAAACGAGAAGGGAATCAAAACATACTATTACAAAAATTCAATAAAAATAAGGCAGGCTCTAAGAAAGGGACAAAAAAGCCACAAGACGTGTGGAAAACAACTATCAAAATGGCAACGGTCCCTCCCTATCAGCAATAGCTTTAAACATAAATGGATTAAACTCCCTAGTCAAAAGGCATGGATTGGCTGAACGGATTTAAAAAATAGCATCCAACTACATACTACGCACAAGACACTCACTGTAGATTTAAGGACACACACGCTAGATGTGGAGGACGGGTAAGATTGGCCGTGCAAACAGATCAGATGACAGCAGGAGCGGCCACACTGATATCAGACAAAACAGACCATAAATAAGAAACTGTTCTCAGATACGATGAGGAACATCACATGATGATAAAAGGACCAACTCTCCAAGAAGATAGAACAATTACAAATATTTATGCACCAGAGGTGCCTGACAGGCTCAATCAGAAGAGCATGGGATTGGGGCGCCTGGGTGGCTCAGTCGTTAAGCGTCTGCCTTTGGCTCAGGTCATGATCCTGGGGTCCTGGGATCGAGCCCCACATTGAGCTCCTTGCTCAGGGGGAAGCCTGTTCCTCCCTCTCCCACCCCCCTGCTGTGTTCCCTCTCTTGTTGTCTCTCTCTCTCTCTCTGTCAAATAAACAAACAAAATCTTAAAAAAAAAAAAAAAAGAGAGCGTGGGACTCTTGATCTTAGGGACATGAGTTTGAGCCCCATGTTGGGTGTAGAGAGGACTTAAATTAATAAAAAACTTAGGAAAGGGGGTGCCTGGGTGACTCAGTGGGTTAAAGCCTCTGCCTTTGGTCAGGTCATGGTCTCAGGGTCCTGGGATCAAGCCCCGCATCGGGCTCTCTGCTCAGCGGGGAGCCTGCCCCCTCCTTTCTCTCTGCCTGCCTCTCTGCTTACTTGTGATCTCTCTCTCTGTCAAATAAATAAATAAAATCTTAAAAAAAACACAAAACTTAAAAAAGGTTTAAACAAATATTTATGCACCAAACCTCGTAAGTCCTAAATCTATGAAGCACACTTTGATAGACTTAAAGGGGAAACAGCAGCACGGTAATTATAGGAGACTTCAGCATTGCATTTTCAACACTGGACAGGACACGCAGACAGAATATCAGTAAGGAAACGAGGGTGTGAACAGACGCACAAATGCAGACCCCCCACCCAACAGGAGAAGGCACATTCTTCTCAAGTGCACGTGGAACATTCTCCAGGATGGTCTACATATCAGACCCCAAAACAAGCATTAACAAACTTAAGACTGAAATCATATAAAGTATCTTTTCCCATCACAGTAGAATGAAACTAGAAATTAACAGCACAAGAAAAACTGGGAAATCCACAGATAGGTAGAAATTAAACAACATGGTCTTCAAGAAGAGTCGAAGAAGTCACAAAGGAAATTAGAAAATACCTTGAAACAAATGAAAATGAAAATACAAACACCAAAACTTATGGGATGCAGCAAAGGCCGCTTGGAGGAACATTCGTAGCTGTAAATGTGTGTGTGAAAAGGGAAGAGCGAGCTCAAACCAACGACGTAACTTCACACTTCAAGAGATTAGAAAAAGAACACACTAAACCCAAAGCAGTCAGAAGGAAGGAAATAACAGAGATCAGATCAGAGATAAATGAAACAGAGAATAGAAAAACAATGGAAAAAATCAATCAACCTGAGTTGTTTTTTGGAAAGATCAACAAAATTCACAAACCCTTAGCTATATTAACTAAGAAATAGAGAAAACTCAAATAAGTAACATTAGAAATAAACGAGGAACTATTACAACCGACGTCACAGAAATAAAAAGAATCATGAGAGACTGATGTGAATAATTATACTCCAACAAACTGGGCAGCCCAGACCAATGGATAAATTCCTAGAAACACGCCAAGACTGAAGACATGAAGAAATAGGAAATCTGAATGACCAACAAGGAGTAAGCGGATTGAATATGCAATGAAAAACTTCCCAACAAAGAAAAGCCCAGGACCAGTTGGCTTCACGAGAAAATTAATACCAATCTTTCTCAAGTGCTTCCAAAACATTGACGAGGAGACAACACGTCTGAGCTCTGAGACCAGTGCCGCCCTGACACCACAGCAAGGCAGAGACCTTCCAAGGACACTGGAGATGGACGACGCTGGCGCAGACGGACACCGAAGTCCTCGACAGGACACCAGCAAACCCGACTCAATGGTACAGATGAAGATCGGACACCACGACCAAGGGAGGTTTATTCTGGGACTTGATGCCCGTGAGAAACCCTCGTGATGACCTGAATCGATGCAGAAGCAGCATCCGAGAACATTCACTGTCCCCTCTGTGACAAAAACAGCAGTAGATGGGACTTCCTCCGCAGGACAAAGGCTGACTTCCCGCTACTGGGTAGGGGACGGGAGGCACAGGGTCACCCCAAGGACGGGCCAGGGCCTGACGGAGCAGACAGACCCAGAAGGGTTGGCACGTCCATATTACAGACATGAAGGCTTGGGCCTTCCCCCAGAGCCTGTGTGGGCCGGTGGGGAGCAGGCCTGGGATGTGCACCTGCCCCCACCACCTGGGAGACTGGGCGGCCAGCGGAGCTTCCCCTGCGGCACGCCTTGAGAGCCACGGATGGTGTGGCCCGTAGTAACCACATCACTTAGTTTCTATGTTGTAGGGTGTCTGCACATCTTGGATCCCTGTCGACCCATGCACTGTGCCTTTCACGCGAACCAGCCCCCACAGAGCCGCCCTGGCACCTCTGTAGGCTCTTACAGGCTCCCCAGCCCTGGTCACTGAGAACCAGGTGCCACACACCGCGGACAGCCTCTGTGCAGCGCCAAGTCATTCGAGCTCGCCAATCCTAAACCTGCTCACCCTGCCTCACCTGTTCCCTCCCACAGAAACCACAAGGCAGGCTCTCGCGCACAGTTTCCACCCCCTCTGCCTCCTGACCCACTCTGGTCCTTTCCGTGTGGCCCCGGGGCCTAGCCTGCCCCTCCTCTTGGGAATCATAAGTAACAAACTATCTTTTCAATGGCCCTTCAATGGCCCACGCACCCTGATCTCTCCGTGTTTCCATACCCGAATAATAACAAAACCTAGGTTCAAACACAACTCCCAGCTGCCCGCCCCCCCGAAGCTAGCTCACTACAGTGCGGGCACGAGGCTGCCCTTCACCTGCCAAGCCTGTCTTCTGTCACCGGGCCCTTTAGCCCTACTGTCCCCACCAGGCCAGGAGATTGGGTGTCTCCTGTGCTGCTCATGGGACCCAGTCGCTTACGCCATTCTCCCCACACACAGGCCGTGTCTCTGAGCCTGGGCCCTCTGCTCCATTTCCTCGTCCCCACACGTCCCAGTGCAGAGTCCAGAGCCCAGGATGCTGTCAGGACACACACAGGCTCTCTCACAGCAGCCTCGCCATGCCGTGGGCACACCTGCTTCCCAGGACGTCTGCTCCCTTCCCACCCCTGCCATGCCCCATGGGGACCCTCAGTTCCCCGTTCATAACACAAGGGCTCTGTAAGGTGGGCAGCCAGCCTCGGCAAAGGGTGTGGTGGTGGCTCCGTGAGCACTGAGACCTAAGGCCACAACCCCGGGGGTGGGGTCCCTGTGTCCCCATGTGGACATGGAACCTAGGCTTGGGAGTGAGATCACTGTCTGGGGTGCCAGGACCCCTGCCCTCTCTGACCCATCGCTAGGCCTCTCTGACTTGATGAACCCTCAGAAGAGCCCCTGCCACCCCAGGACTTGAGGGCGGCCTACCTTGGCCGGGTCCGCAGGGGCCCCCGGGGGGCTGTTCTCGGAGTCGGGCTCCTCACCGCTGCCTTCACCCACATCGCTGTCGGCCACCTCCTTCAGGGCCTTGCCTTCTGGGGCTGCGTCCAGGTGCGGCGCCAGGACTGCGGGGCCCCGGCCAGCCTCGCCACCCTCTTCACAGGGGAACTGCTCATTAGCCACGCTGCAGGATGGGCTGTCGATCCCACTGTCCCGGTTGGGGAGCTTAGCACCACCACTCAGCTCCCCCGAGGGGCCTGTGTCCAGGGGGCTGTCCCCTGCGGCAGCTGGGCTGCTGGGGCTCCCCGGGTCGGGGTCCTTGCTGTGGGCTCTAGGCCCGAGGGGTAGTGCCTGGAGCTTCCCTGGGTCTGCCCTCGGGAGCTCCGGGGAGAAGCAGCCAGGCCCAGAGTTCGGCTCCCCCAGGGCAGCAACGGGGGGCTGGGCTGTTGAGGCCCCCCCTCCTGACTCCATCATCACAGCTGAGCTTCCTGAGCTCTGGGGGGAGCTGGCCGGGGAGCTGCCTGTGGGGGAAACGAGCAGGGTCAGTGCCAGCCCGGCACGGACCAGCCCCTGCATGCAGCCCGGAGTGCAGCTCCCACACATGTCCCCCGAGAAGGGTGGAGGTGGGCAGGGGCCGTGTGTGGACAGCCCACACAGCTCCAGCTGGGTCCTGTCCAGACAGGCCTTTGCAGAATGGCAAATGGAAAGCATTTTATTTTAAAAATAAATAAATTTCTTCTATGTTAAAAAAAAAAAAAAAGGAAAAGAGACAGAGAGGGAAGAGAAAAGGGAGGTAAGAAGGAGAGGAAGGAGGGAAGGAATCCCGCAGTGTGAAGTCGCTTGCAGCACAACACGTTTAAACTACACCCACAGAGATAACCGTGGTGAGCACGGTGGGCCCGGCCATCTGCATGCTCTGCTCGCCGGAATGTGGTTCCGAGGGGCGCCCTCCGTGGTCTCACTGTGACCCGCGCCGTCCAGAGACCCCGGGCCAGGGAGGCTACGGCTTTGGCCCAGATCCCCCCGCCCCCCAAAGCACCCCGGAGCTGCTTGCTGCTTTCACCCCTCACCTCTTCCGGATGCCCTCACGGAGGAGAGGCAAGAATCAGTGTGGGAGGGTCGAGGGGGGACGGGGCAAGGGGAGATCGACATTCCCCGGAGTCTTCCTTTGACCCCACTCACCTGAGGACCTGGTGTCCAGGGAGGGCGCCACACCCGGCTCCCTGCAGGCTGTGTTCAGGGTCTGGGTTGGTTGCCTCAGGCCGTGAGCATGAGCGGGGCTGGGAGGTTGACTGAGAATCTCCTTCCTGTCTAGCAGGTTTGACACAGGGGTCCTGAAACAACATGACAGGAGCATGAAAGCTGCCTTCACCAGCACCCACGGTGGCCAGGTGTCAAGCCAGCTCCAAAGGCAGAGGGTGGAAGGGCACCTCCGCGGCCCCACCCAGCATGGCCAGCCCAGGACAGGTCATAGGCCACAGGCAGACGGAGCACGTGGCTTCCTGCCCGACACAGGCACAGCTCTGAGGGCCCAGCCCTTACCTCCAGGCCAGAACTGACCGTCCCCGCCCGCGGCGCCCATACCGGGGGAGGCGGGGTCCCACCCGGTGTGAAGGCCAGGGGGCACCTCCCAGCCCCACCTGAGCTCCCTCCTGACACCGGCTAACAAGGCGCCCACGGCTCACACCCACGATCACCCTAGCGGCCCCCAGCTTCTGCACACGCTCCCCTCCTCCCTCGCAAACCAGGCTGAAGAACCATTCCTCTCACCCTCACACAGAACCATAAAAGTGTCCAGAGCCTGCCCCTCGGCGCCTCGCAGGTAGGAAGACCTCTGAGCACGCTGCCTCCACGCTGGGATGGCGGACTCCGCCTCGACACCTGCCGCACACCTCAGTCCGTGGGGCCGGACTGCTCTGGGGTGGACCTTTCTCTAAGTGGCCCCAAAGCCAGAGCAGTGTGCACATGCACCACGGGCCCCTGCCCTATTCCTGAAGAGCTTCCCGCGGAGAAACATGAAGGTTTCCAAAGAGAAAGTACGTGCTTTACTGCATTCCTCTCATAGCACGGAAGGTAAACCCAAGGTCCCAGCGCATAGACACGACACAGCCCCACAGACATGCCAGTGGAATGCGGACCACGCACTCAGCCTCCGTGTGTCCAATGCGGTGTCTGGCGCCAGGGGGAGCCTCGGCAACCCCTGGGGGTCCTGCTTCTGGTCACCCCCCACCAGGCAGCAAAGCACAGTGTCCCCAACAGGTGGAAACCGGGGCAGTGAGTCCTCTGTCGCCCGGCTTCCTGCATGGACCCAGCCCCGCATGGACCCCAGGGACAGGGCAGGAGACCGAGGAGGTGGAGGTCATGGGACAGAGCACCGGCAGGAGAGCCCCGTCGGGGGGCAGAGGGCTGCAGGGTCCCCGAGGATGGTCGGCACGCGCGGGAGGGCACCATGAGACTGAGTGGGAGCTGCTGGGGGAACGGGGGTGGCCAGGCGCAGGCAGGGCGAAGCTGGGCCCGACCGGGGTCGGGGAGGGGGTGCGGTCCTCCCCACGGGGAGGTCTGCTCGGGTCCCAGGACGCCCACCTGCTTCCTAGCAGCATCACGGCTTCCCCGAACAGCGCTCAAGAGCAGCAACGCGAGCTCAAGCCGGGGCAGCTGCGCGCCTCCAGCCTCCGGAGGAGAAAGCCCCCAGCATGAGCTTGAGGCCTGCGGGACAGGGACGTCCGGACGCTGTAGAAGATGAGCGGGTCTGGGGGGACAGCGACAGAAACCATCCACACCGAAGCACACGCAGACAGACAGAGTGACGTGAGCGAACGTCCCGCAGCAAACACAGGTGTAACTGGACTCCCGACAGGGGAGCGGGCGGGAGGTGCCGGCGGAATACGGACCACAGCGTTCCTGCATCAACGGAAGCTATAAACCAACACCAAGCACAAGAAATGTCTGTAAGCAGTTTTCCACCCAGAAAACTCCAGGCTACCAAGGTTTCGGGGGTGAACTCTAGCAAACACTGGGGAAGATGAGACCGACTCCATGGAGAGACGCCGACGGCAGAAGACCAGGTACACACACCTGCCTTTCCGTCCACATAGAGTTCCAGGAGACACACATGAACCCATGGTCGGGGACGACGGACAGGCTCGCTGTCTTGACCGGGGAGACCGTGTCACGGGTGTGCACGTGTGTCGCAACATCAGGTCTGCAGTCTGCACACATGCCATCCACTATGTCAGTGCACCGCACAGACGGCGATGCCTCGGGCTTGAGCCAACCTGGCAAGTCGACATTCCCCAAGTGCCACTTTTTTTAAGATTTTATTTATTTATTTTATTTATTTATTCATTGGAGAGAGAAAGCTCAAGAGAGCTAGTGCACAAGCAGGGGGAGGGACAGAGGCAGAGGGAGAAGCAGGCTCCCTGCTGAGCCGTGGGGCTCAGTGCCAGGGCCCTGAGATCATGACCTGAGCGGAAGGCAGATGCTCAACCCACCGAGCCACCCAGGATCCCCCCCACCCCTAGTGCTATTTTTACAGAAGGGACAGGGGTCAGGCAGAGTACAGGTGGTACCCCGTAGCCTGGGGAGGCTTCGGCAGCCCTGGTGCCCACGTAGTCATTCTCATCCAGAGGACTGGGGTGCACCTTCCCCTGGAGACCTTGAGCTATGACCACCCCTTCTTCCAAGGGCAGCAGAACCAGCTCAGCTAGACGGGAAAGCCCAAAGCTCAACATAAAGATGTCCCACAGGGAGCAGAGTGTGGGGGACAACAGTGGAGACCACCCCTCTCAATCTGATTCAGGAAGCCGTGGGAAGCAGCCCACGGCCTTGTTCACCTTGGGACTGGTCTCCCTGCTGCCTTTCCAAGGCCAAGGTCAGCACCAGGGAAGGCCAGCCCAGTTCCCGCCCACCCTCCACACGGCGCAGGAGAGCAGGGGGCTCTGGGGAGGGAACACACATATGCACACATGCCCACACCTACACATGTGCTTCTGTAATACACGCGCACACGTGCGCACACACACACACCATGTGCCAGGAGCCGTGCTCAGCACTTCTGGATACTTGCTCACAGACGCCAAGGTGGGTGATGTCCTGTGTTTCAGATGAGGAAGCCAAGGGTGACCCTGGCTCACAATGACACATCCAGGGCCAGCGTGTGGGTAGGTGTGAGCACAGGAGCCACGGAGCTGTGATCAGCCATCTCTACCCGGCCCTGGCTTTCACCTTAGAAACGCTCCCAGCCCCAGGGGAGCTGCAAATGTGGCAGGACATAGCCAGGGCCCAGGACCCCTGACACCCAAGGCTGCCACTGCCCAGCATCAAAGCCCCAATACTGAGCCTGGGGGAGGTTCGGGCGCTGGAAAAGGACAGAGAAATTAAATGTCCAGGGCGTTTGGACCATGTAAGTGGCTCTGGATCCCTGACACTGCCCGGTGGCTGCCCGAGACAGGCAGGGACGGTCCTGCACATGGACCGCAAGGCTGAGCTGGCCCCGGCCCACCTGCTGCCAGATGTCCCCTCCTTGGGAACAACATGGGAACCCCTGCTAGAACTACCACCCTGCCCGTCTCTTGCCGCCTGGCACGTGACACCCTGTCTGATCCCTACTGACAGCAGCCACCTCCGGCTGGCCTCTGAAACTGTCCCACCCTGACCGGCGCCAGCCCCAGGACTGTGCAAGATGATGGTGCTCAGTGGGGCTGCTCTACCCGCCACGCTCAGGTGTGACTCACATGCAGTAGGTCATCTGAACAAGCCTGAAAATACACCGGGCGGTACCTGTGGTACCTGCACACAGGTCCAGGTGGGGAGACGAGGCTGCAGAACCCATGAGGCCGTGTAGCAGTGAGAAAGGCCCGTGACCCGGAGCTGCCGCGCTCCGGGGTCAGGCTCCGGAAGCATAGCCCTTGTCCTGGGGCCTCGGCCTGGGAGCTGAGCACACAGAGATGGGCACAGATGGTGGGGTTCCAGGTGCTCTGGGATGCGGTTAGGGTCGGCGGGAGCTGGGGACGGGGGCTGCAGGGCACACTGAACACAGAGGAAAGGAGGCAGACCCACACGGCGCCATCCCCGCATGCTGGGACGCCCTCGTCAGCTCACGCCATCACTTAAAGTTACCGCGCTTTCAAAAGCTGATAGAGTGACCCATCCTTAACTTAGAAGTTATAGAAAAACAAAAAGGATATAAAAGCTCACTGTTGCTGTGGCGCTGGGACGCCCGTGTGGGCAGCGGCCTGTGGGTGGGATGGCCCTGGTGGGGGCTCCCGGGGGGGGTGGCAGCTTCTCTTAGAGATGCTGCTTTCGTTCCAATACCAAATCCCAACACCTGGTCCTCAAGAACGCTCTTCTCCCAGAAGAACTGAAAGCAGAGAACTGAATAGACACATGTGCAGCCACGATCAGAGCAGCCGGGGAGGCAGCCCCAGCGGCTGGGGCGGGGGACGCATCCACAGCTCGTGGGCATACTGGTGATAGAACATTCCTCAGCCCTCAAGAGGGAGGACACCCTAACACCTGCCACAGCGTGGACGGGCCTTGAGGACACGAGTGCCCGTGAAGGGGAAGGACAGACACCGTGAGGTCCCCGGAGTCGTCAAATCACAGAGACAGAGAGCGGATGGTGGGCGCCGGGGACTGGGGGGGCAGGGGGGTAGTGTTTAATGAGGACGCGGTCTCAGTTTGTGAAGATGGACCATTCTGGAGATGCACAGTGAGGACAGTGGCACCACCGCACAAACACACTTACTGCCGCTGGACCCTTAAAAGTGGTTTGGATGACAAATTTTATGTCACGTGTACTCTACCACAGAAAAACAGCTTAAAAAAAAGAATGTGTTTTAGAAATTTCTCATCAGAAGTTGTGTGAAGGACGGCTAAGACAACAGTGATTGAAACGCCTAGAACTCACTGCCTGCCTGGGCCCTGGCCTTTCCTCTGCACACCCCAGAAACCCTTGGGTGCCCCCAAGGGCCTGGCCCTGGGGGGGGGGGGAAGCGCTTGAACAGAGCAGGGACGGGGGGGGGTGCTGACACAGACCCTGGGGGGTTGCCAACCTGACACAGACCCCAAGGGGACAGACTGTGGCCCATGCTCCATGTGCCCCCCCATGTGGCCCCCACAGAGCGAACAGGGGCATCACGGGTCCTCCTGCGTGGATGCGGGGAGGTGGTTGAGCAGTTGGCCTGAGGCTCTGCGCCAAAGTAATGGGCTGCTACCACTTACCAGCTGGGCCGCCAGGGACAAGCTGCACTTGCTGAGGCTCAGTTTTCTCCTCCATAAAACGGACATAACTGCCCTGCAAAGGTTCCCAAAGCCTGAGGCAGCGCACAGCCCTGGACCCCAATGGCCACATCCTAGGTGTTTGGCAGCCCAGCAGACTTACACAGCCAGGACAGCTTGTCAGGCTGGTGGGCTTCAGCCACTGACAGGGCTGAAAGCTCCCAGGTCCCTGTCACCGGCTCCCTCCTGCAGGACCTGATGAGGTCACGCCGGGCACAGTACTGATACTGTGTGCCCAACGCTAGCTTACCACAAGCTCCCAGACAGCAAGCCGGGAAATGCACTGCATCTAGCTCAAGGAGCCATGACAGAAGAGTTGCCGCAGGCTCACGGGACCACACGGGGCTGCATGGCACACGGGCCCCACGCGCACGGGGCCCCACGGGGGACACATGGTACGGAGGGCACACGCGCACAGGGCCTTGTGGCACGAAAGACGCACGAGCACGGGGCCGCACGGCACGCAGGCCGCACGGCAGGAGGGTTCACAGCACGCGTGACGCACGCACACTGAGCCGCACGGCACGCAGGACGCACGCACACGGAGCCGCACAGCACGCAGGACGCACGCGCAAAGGGCCGCACGGCGCACAGGTGCACGGTGCGCGGGTGCACGGCACGCAGGACGCACGAGCACGAGGGGGGGAACGCACGGCGCGCAGGACGCATGCGCACAGGGCTGCACGGCACGCAAGTGCACGGTGCGCGAGTGCACAGCGCAAAGGACGCACACGCACACGGGCCGCACGGCACGAGGGTTCACAGCACATAGGACGCACGTGCATGGACCCGGTGGGCCTGCAAAACCGACTACTTGAGCTGCTTCCACTTAATCTTTTCACTTACACATTTACTTAATGCTCTTCTTTTCCTTCCTAGTCTTATTTTCTACTGTTAACACTCGCATTCTTGTGTGCTTTATTTGTATTTCCTATTCTGTGTTTATTTCACTGTCGTCTGGGCTGTAACTGCAGACATTGCATCACTGTCTGCTGTGGACAAACCGGTCCCCGCGCGGTAACCAGCTGTGCCGCAGAGCCAGCTGCGTCTGGGTGGGCCACGAAGCTCTGGAGCCCTGCTGCGTGACCTACTGTCGGGCTGCATGGAGGGGTCAGGGGTTCCAGGCCGACTACCGGCGTCCTGGGCTCCCCACGCAACTCCACCTTTGCTTATGTCTGAGATGTTCACCGGAAGACCTAGTGAAACGAACAGACGAGAACCTTCCAAAAGCTTCCAGCTGCACAGAGATCCTGACCACGCTCCCGGGGCTGGCCTGTGTGCGTGCAGCCTGGCCCCGCCCACCACAGGGGTCAAAGCTGCTACGGATGGGGGGAGCTCCACACAGACACTTTCACTGCTGCCCTGGGACCCCTGCCTGGGGTCACTCTCACTGCCGCCCCCGGGGAGGCCTCCCCACGAGGACAGGTCTCCTCGACTGCACAGTGACCTACCAGGTTATTGCGGGAAACGGAGACCAGGCTGCAGGTTCAAACTCCCAAAGCCATACACTTATAGGGGCTAGAGTGGCAGGTCCTAGGCACACATGGGCCTCATGGGGGCCCATCGGAGCCCCTAGAGCTGATGGTCAATCACTGCCCTCCTCACTGCATGCTTACCAGGTGACCAACCATCACCACCATTTTGGGACCCCAGATGGAGGGAACAGTGTCCCAGATGGAGGGAACAGTGTCCCAGACAGGGAACAGCATCCTAGGCTGTGGCAACAGCGTCCCAGGTGGAGGGAACAGTGTCCCAGATGGAGGGAACAGTGTCCCAGGTGGTGGGAACAGCATCCCAGATGGAGGGAGGTGTCCCAGACAGAGAACAGCGTCCCAGACGCAGTGAACAGTGTCCCAGACAGGGAACAGCATCCCAGATGGAGGGAACAGAGTCCCTGGTGGTGGAAACAGCGTCCCAGGTGGTGGGAACAGTGTCCCAAACAGAGGGAAGTGTCCCAGACAGGGAACAGCATCCCAGATGGAGGGAACAGAGTCCCTGGTGGTGGGAACAGGGTCCCAGACAGAGGGAACAGTGTCCCAGACAGGAAACAGCATCCCAGATGGAGGGAACAGAGTCCCTGGTGGTGGAAACAGCGTCCCAGGCAATGGGAACAACGTCCCAGACAGAGGGAACAGTGTCCCAGACAGGGAACAGCATCCCAGATGGAGGGAACAGAGTCCCTGGTGGTGGAAACAGCGTCCCAGGCGGTGGGAACAGCATCCCAGACAGATAGAGGGAGCAGGGCAAAGGAGAATCAGCCGAGGCGTCTGGAGACGTGTACCTGGAGACGGAGGAGGTAGAATGCTGGGGTTGGAGCCAGAATGGGTCTCCCAGCCGTGGGCCACAGGGGACCGTGCAGGTGAGTGATGCTCCATTCAGGGCTGGTTTCACATCTGTCCTACAGTCTGACTTCCACACTCAGCCCCTTTACTGAGGTGCCTCACTCTGCTCATCTGTCAGTGGGGGTCATGAGAGCCCACCTGGGACAGCATGGAGGATGGGGAGAGGCCGGTGCTCCCAGCCTCCCAGCTGGGACTGGCAGCTGCACTCCTGTCACTGTTCTGAGTCCAAGGACATCCCCATCCCTGGGCTCTCAAGGAGCTCAGGGCAGCGAAGCCTGCCTGCGTGTCCTCAAGGCCTCCATTAGCCTCCCATCTGAGCTCTGGCCTTCGCAGACTAACCAAGGGTTAGGCCTCTGCATATCAGAGCACACAGTCCTGTCCAGCTCTGGGGCCCCTGAACTTTCAGAGGTACTGGCCTTTGTGGGGAGACAGACGTCAAACCCAAGGAACGGAACCAGGGCCTCCGGCCTCCTGCAAACACCCAGCTGGAGACAAACCACTTCCTCCCTGCGCACCCGGCCCCGCCTGGCCCCGCCTGGCCCCAGAGAGCTGTCAGGCTCTGAGGGTTTGAGTGGGACCCAGCTGGGCAGCGTGCAGGTCAAGGCCCAGGGCTCCCTCTGTCTCCTCTCATCTAGGAGTGGCCAAGCACTCAGCCAGTTGCCTGCAAGCCCTGAGGGTCCCAGGAGCCAGGTGTCTGGGTACAGCTTTGCCCCTGAACGTACCCCAGCTCTGCACGAACGCGGCAGCGTCTGGCTCCACCCCACTGCCACCCAGGACGTCCCCCCCCCCGGTGTCGGTGGCGTGGACATCCCAGGGTGTCCTCCTCCCCGGTAGCACCACCACAGCCAAGCCCCATCAGTGTCTAAACTGCATCCAATTGCAGAGGAACCTTCCAGAGCCACACATTTTGTGGGAAGGCCTAGCGCCCTAGGGACCTTGTGGACCACTCACCCTTCCTCAGCCAGGTAAAGGAAGACCCACATTGCCCAGGGCCTCGGTGACAGGTGTGCAGGCTGGGCCCACGTGGGGGGCACCCTGATGCGGGTCAGCCTCAGACCCCAGCCCCTCCTGGACTCAGTTCATCTTAGCTAGAGTCTGAGGCGTCCCGGACGACACCCAGTGCTGTCCCGGCCGATGGCACACTGGCTGCTGGCTCTTCACAAATCAAGTCAGGGGCACCCAGGAGCCAAAGGAGCACAGATACACCACTCACCCGCCACCGCATGGCCTCATGCCTTGAAGCCACCACCCCCAAGCCACTCCTGCTCGGAACATCCTCGTCCCCAAAAGTGGCCCTGCAGGACCAGCACAGGCCCTGGGGGCCGGCGAAGACCCCGGAGCTAGCACCACTCACCTGCCTTCCCCGGGAGCATGCGCTTCTGCCCGGGACCGACTTCAGGCAGCAGAAAAACACAACTTCCTTTTGCTGGTTTTGCAACACGGGTCACCAAAGACAGCGCTTTCGCATTTCCGCATCGTCACACGCCCAAGTTCACTGGTTTCCCAGCTGCCTCCTCTGTGAAAATACAGCCCAGACTGACTGGAGAGCTATCCAGGCCCCCGTGAGGCTCTGCACCACGGCCCGTGGTGGTTTAACGGCTCCCGTCCGGGGGCGGAGGCGATGGAGGCCGCAGCCTTCCCCTCTCCACCTCGCCTCATGGGCTTCTGTGCACAGACCTGCGGGTGCACGACACTGGGACCCTCAGGGGGTCCAGCAGGCCTGAGCAGCAGGGTCCCCTAGCTGAAAGGGGGCCCGTGCACAGTCAGAGGAGCGCCCTTGTCACAGGGCAGCTCTGTGACCCCAGGAGAAGGTAAATGCACAAAGACTTGGAACTCTACAAAGCTCAGAGCGTGAGCTCTCACATTGGTTCTAGCCGTGGCCTCTTCGTCCCATCCTGCACGCTTCTTTAGAAACAAAGGGATTTCTTTGAGCCTTGTGGGCCTCGTTGCTGGCATGGGGTCACCATAGAGCCGCCCGGGTGCAGCGCCTCGTACACGGGGAACACGCGAGCGTGAGGAAGTCAGCACTGGGGCCACTAACGAGGACATTCCTCCAGCCCAGGCGGACCTGCCTCGCGCCCACCCAGAGCGCACACGGAGGCTTCCCCATGCCCTCACCGGTGGTGTCCACGCAGCAAAGACGCTCCCGTGCTCGGCTGTCTGGGGGGGAAGGGATCAGGCTACCGACCTTCCCCACTTCACCTCCAGATAGTCCTCCTCTTAACCCCGGATTTGAGGAAGTCTGTGAGGAAGTTGGGGACTGAGCGGACACAGGGGTAGCGCCGTGTGCACGGACACAGGTGCGCCTCCCTCCAGGGACGTGAGGACCCCAGTGAGCACGCACAGTGCCTACCATCCGGACTCCCAGCTGCCCCTCCCGGCAGGTGACAGGACGGTGTCCGGTGTCCCAGGCGCCTGGCCTCACACCCGGGCTCTCGGGCTGAAACTCTCAGAGCCCCAGTCCTCTGCCATAAAATGGAAAGGAGACGGGATGCACAGAGTTTTGGGGAGGAACAAGGGCCTGGCCTGTGGCAGGTGGCCCTCCAGGTGCCTCCAGCTCCAGTGGGCAAGCACCGCACCTGCCACCTTTCCCCAGCACCGCCCTCACCCGCCGACATCCCTGAGCCAGGAGACTGGTGGTGAGACCCCACTGAGACCTGAGGACCCAGGGCCAGAGCCCCATTGTGCAGAAATGGCCTAAGGAGGCAGCAGCCCAGATATCATGACCCAAAAGGTGATGGACGAAAAGTGGAGTGGGGTGCAGCCTGGCTGGACCGCATCGGCGGGGAACATCTCTACCTGGACGGTGGCACTGTCCAGCAAGGAACACACTTGCCAAGAACGAGCGTTTTAATCGTATAGAATATTAAGCAGCATAATATGGTCCCTCGTCGCTGTTTCCTCTGCACTCCTTTGAGCCAAGAGCCTGGGATAGTGGCATGGCTCCCACTTGCTCCTGGGCAGTGGCATGACCACATGTGCTGCTCCTGGCCTCCCGGCAGCAGGCAGGGCCACAGGACCCAGCCCTGGACCACAGGAGCCACGGGAGCCACGTGCCCCGTCCAGCCCAGCCCCTCATTAAACACATTGAGAATTAATGTGTTTATTTCTTTGTAAACAGAACATATTGAGACAACCAAATTCTCTCTCCTGCCTTTTAGGAGAATTCTGGGCACAAACAACACTAAAATTCCTTCTTTACTGAACGTGTTGCGGGGCCCCAGATCGGGTGCCGACGGTCTGTGGTCTATGGTATTCTGCCAGGCTCGCTTCTGGGCCAGCGGAGCCTGTTATGTGGGCGCCCACACGAGGAGGGACCCTCTGCGCTGTCTCCGCTACTTGTCTGCACATGTAGAATTATTCCAGAATCAAAGGCTTTTAAGTTTAACACTTAGTGTTTCCATGGATGGAGCAATCCTGTTGTGGGACCACGAGCCACGTCGCTTCTCTCAGAATCTTGTTTCTTCCAGCGTTTCACATCCTGGAAAGCTCCCTGGCTCCTCAGTGACCGCTGAGGCGGCACGAGGGACAGAGGATGGTAAGACAGTCCCCAGACACAGAGCAGTCTGTCTGATGTTTACATGTGGGGCTGCCTTGACTCAACCCACTCTTGGTTTTGTTGCAAAATGGCTTGCTTTTGTGTTTTTAAGATTCAGATGGCTGGCCCCCATTGGATGAGTCACCTCCATCATTGAGTCTGGGTGCGGGGTGAGGGATGAGTGGGCTGTGGAAAGATCCAGAAACTGATAGCTCAGGGCCAAGGTCAGGAAGAGCTAGCTCACAGGAAAGGAAATCTAAGTGGCCACACACACGTGATGAGACAGCTATAGCCCACATCCAAGTGCCCTCTCTCCCCATCAGGTTAGCAAAGACCCCTCCACAGGATGGGGGATAGAAGGGGACCCAGCACTCATCACTCTGGAAGCTGGTGCTGGGCATACTTGCCCAGGTGCACGGCAGGAAGGTGCCAGGTGGTTCCTGCACCAGGGCAGGTAGAAGCAAGGCTGGAAACCACCAGTGCCCACCTGGAGGGCGCTGGAGGGTCGACCTCGTGGTCCCCGCTCAGCACAGAGAAGCACCTGCCTAACGGGCAGAGTGGCCAGACCTCCTCGCGGCAGACACAGCCAGTCACCAGAATAGATGAAGTACCTGGCCGCCAAATGTTCTAGTTGTGAGCTCTGCAAACTCTTCGAAATGGTTCTGGGAAATTGCGCCTCCCTCTCTACGTGGGGGAAGCACAAACAGGGCAAATTATTGACTCTTGATAAATGAATTCCTGCACCTTTTCCATAAGTTTGAAAAATTTAAAACCTGTTTAAAATGGCTATCTTGGGGCGCCTGGGTGGCTCAGTGGGTTAAAGCCTCTGCCTTCGGCTCAGGTCATGATCTCAGGGTCCTGGGATTGAGCCCCACATCGGGCTCTCTGCTCAGCAGGGAGCCTGCTTTCCCCTCTCTCTGCCTGTCTCTCTGCCTACTTGTGATCTCTCTCTCTCTGTCAAATAAAAAAAAATAAAATCTTAAATAATAATAATAAAATAAAATGGCTATCTTATGGACAGAGCCACGGTGCGAGCAAGAGCTCTCTTGGATCCGTTTTTTTAACCACTAACCATATTGTCTACTTTTCAGTTTAATAATTTTTATATGACCATGATAAAGACACACATTTTAAAATTCCACCTCTTCTCATGGGCTTGTCCCCATGGCAAAGGCAGCACAGAGCCAAGACACAGGCTGGGGCTCCACAGAGAGGAGCAGAGGAAGCACAGGGGAGGATGAGGACGGGAGGGAGCACGAGGGAGCATGGAAAGGATGAGGACAGGAGGGAGGACGAGGAGCAGAGGAGCACGGGGTGGGAGCACTGCTACCCCAGAGAAGAAGGAAGGCCTGAAAAGGAGCCAACAGTGGCTGAGGAGCACCCCTCTCCCCGCACCTTGTGGACGGCAACCTGGAGCCTGGAGGAAAACAGAGCTGACCTGAGCAGCTCACAGCCCTGCCCCCCGCAGCCCCTCCACGCGTCCGTCCTCCGCCCCACAGTGCAGCTGTCTTTGCAATGGGGAAAATCGGAGATGTGAGTGTCTGACAGTGGAGAACTGCTCCAGTAGGTTAGCACCGGTAGGGTTTCTAGAATAAGTAAAACGATTTAATTTATTAAGTACGATAATTACTGTAATAATAAAATTACTTTAAATTAAAACAAGACAGGTGGTGTCACACAGGGATAGAGAGATGTACCAATGGAACAGAATGGGGGGTCCAGATGTGTGATCACACGTGTGTGGCAGGTCAGGTTTCGGCAAAGGCGGCGGCACTCGGCGCCGGGAGAGGAAAGCCCCTCACACCTGTGCTGTAGCACGTGGACACGACAGGGACAGGTGAGCCTTAGGCATCACTCACACACGCACACACACGCACGTGCACACGCACGCACACACACGCGCCCGCATACACACGCACGCACATGCGCACACACACGCATGCACACACACAGCTGGAACGAAGCCAGGTCTGAACTGTGAGCAGGACTCTAGAGCTTCCAGAAACGCACAGGTGGAAAGCCCATGCCCTCGAGGCAGGCAGATGTTTCAGGTCTAAAAGCTGCAGAAAAACACTTGATAAACCAAACTTCATCAGCAGGAGAATCGCGTGCTCATCCAGGGGCCCCGCAAAAAAGATGAAAGGCAGAGCCGTGGACAGGAAGGAAATGTTTGTAATACATCTCTCTGACAAAGGACTTGTGCACAGAATATATAAAAAGTTCCTACAAATCAATAAAGAAAAAGACAATCCAATAAAAATAAATTAAGGAATAAACTAGACCAGGCACTTCAAAAAGTTATCTGAAGGGATTGTGAGCACCGAGGCAAGTGCCCCCAGCCCCCGAGTGAGGGAGACATAAGTTACAGCCTTGGTGAGACATCACCACGCCCATCGTGTGCAGCAAGGACGCGGGGCATGCAGGCGTCTGTGACCCACTGCCAACAAGTGCAGAATTGCACAACTGCTTTGGAAAACCACCTGGCATTTCCCCATGAACTTAAGCACACACCTGCCTGGGACCCAGCAATTCCACTCCTGGGGGGGGGTCTCCCTAGGAGAAGAGAAAACATCTGTCCGTACAAAGACCTGGTCCCCATGTCCGTAGCAACCCGATTCATCATAACGCAAAACTGAAAATGACCCAGATGTCCACCAATTGGAGAACGATCGAGCAAAGTGTGCAACCATGTTCATCATACGGAATGTTACTCAGCTACCGATGTACCAGGGATGTGGGTGAATCTTGCAAGAGAAGCCAGGTGCAACAGGCTGCTCTAGATGAGGTTAAAGAACGGGCAGAACGAGGACAGGAAGTGGGAGCAGCACGACCTCTGTGGGCCTGGGGGCCAGGATATCAGTTTGCTCCGGCTGCTGTAACAAAAATCCATAGAAACAATAGCAGAAATGCATGCTGGCCCAGTCCTCAAGGCCGGAAGTCTGAGATCCAGGCGTGGGCAGGACAGGTTCCCCTCGAGGCCCCTCTCTTGGCCTGGGCGATGAGCCACCTTCTCCCCATGTCCTCACGTGGGCTTCCCTCTGTGCATGTCTGTCCTCACCTCCTCTTCTTAGAAGGACACCAGTCCCACTGGATTAGAGCCCACATCTATGACCTCATTTTAACTGATTACCTCTTTAAGGGTTCAGTCTCTAAATGAGGTCACGTCCTGAGGCACCGAGGTTTAGGATTTCAGCCTATGAATTTTGGGGGACGCAATTCATCCCGTAACATCACTTAAGGATGGGAAGAGGCAAGGACATCACTGTCCTCGCTGGTCAGAGTGCCAGATGTTCCAGCCACGCAATAAGGCAAGGCGAGGAATGAAAATGCACGCAGAGCAAATGGAAGGAAGAGAAGTGTCCATATTTGCAGATGACATGATTGTCTACAAAGAAAATCCCAAGAATCTACAAAAACACTAGAGCTAACAAGTGAGTTTGCAGGTCAGAGACACAAGATCAAAATCGCTTGAATGTTTAAACATGCAGACACCAAAATCTAAGAAACACAATGCCATTCACACTAGAAAATTTTTTAAAAATTTTTTAAAAAGGAGCCTCAAACATAAATCCAACAAAACATTTACTAAGCTCACATGCTGAAAACTCTAACACACTGATGAAAGAAATAAAAGTCTAAGAAAAGAGGCATATTGTGGTCATGTTCATGGACTGACGACGGGACAGAAAGATGTCATTTCTCTCACAAATGATCTATGAGTTTAATTCTGTTTCTATCAAAGCCCCAGCAAGGCTTTTTGTGAATCTCAGTCGAGCTCATTCCTGAATCTACGTGGAGAACACAGGCCCCTCAGCAGCGAGGCAGCGGGACCAGGAGGGACCACACCTCTGTCGCCACAGCAAAGGGCATGGGGTGGTGCAGGGGGACAGACCCAGGGATCAACGGGACACAACAGAGACCCAGCAGGAGCCCCACCAAGGATGGGGGTGGTTGCCAAAGGTGCAAAGAGAGGAAAAACAGCCTTTCCACGAACGGCGTTGGGGCGATGGGACATCCCCAGGCAGCCAAGGAGCCCGACCTAGACTGCACACCAGCCTGGACTCCAGCTCAACATGGATCATACATTTAAATATAAAATGTAAACCAGGAAACTTCAACAAGAAAAAATTAGGAAACAACTTGTGGGATCCGAGGCCAGGTGGGGTTTTTAGATGGGACACCAAGAGCACGAGCCATCCATCACAAGACAGTCAACAGTGGCGGGCCAGTCCCCCGGCGAAGGGGCTTCCCCCACACCTGCCCAGTGGGCGGACATAAAGAAGGGCTACCCACCAGCATTGTCCGGGATGCGCTGAAACGGGGCCACTCAGACCCCCCACGCAGGTGGGACAGCCACCCTGGGAAGAGCTAGGTGGGGTCTTTTAGGACATGCTCGACCACCCTGGGATGGGACGCAGCAGGGGACCCGGTGTCTGTCCCCCAGAAGTGCAGCCTGTGTTCACACGGGGACCCGCATGCAGACATGCAGGGCAAACAACCCGATGGCCTTCAAGGGGTGCAGGATGGAACGTGGCACGGCCACACCCCAGACACACTCCGCGCTGGAGAGGAAGGGATTCGGACACCGCAGTCTGGGGGAGTGGGACGAATGCGGACTCAAAAAGCCAGTTTGAAAACGTTCCGAATTCCACTTGCTGAGCGTTCTTGAAACGACACGAGTGTACTCACGGGGCGCAGGTTAGCGGGCGGCGGGGGCACGGGAGGGGCCCCGGGCGCTGCGGTGCCGACCTCCCCGGCGCGGCGGGCGCGCTACAGTCCCGCACGATGTCACCTCGAGGGGAGGCTGGGCAAAGCGTACGCCACCTCCGCAGCGTTCCTCACTGCTGCCCGTGAGCCTACAGTTACTTACTGCAAAAGAAAAAGCTTCATTTTTTAAAAAGGGCCAACGGAGTCCCTTGACTCTTAAGAGAAGCCATGAACGACCCAGGGAAACACAGCGGTTCCTGGAGGCCTCCGCATAACCGGAAGTGGAGGTGCCGAGACCCCAGCAGCGCCCCCACAAGCCCCCGCGCACCGCGCCCGCCTCGCTCTGTTCCTCACCGTGCACGCCCGGCCCGGGGCGCAGGCTGGCCAGTCCTGCCCTCCGGCGCCCACTGCTCCCCTCCCTCCGCCATCTGGACCTGGCCTCGCAGCCCCACGTGCCCACACACACAGAGCAAATGAGGAGCAGCCTCAGGGTCACCCCTTTTCCCCATTTCCAGAGGGGGAAGTTGTGTCTCAGGAGGCGAAGTAGGAGCCGGCAGAGGTCGCCGCCAGGACAGCTGGCCACTGGCACAGGACGCAGTGCATTGGAGGGGGGGCACAGGGCAGAGGGGGCGCAGGCAGCAGGAGGCGCAGGGGGGTAGGGGCCAAAGGGCAGCGGGAGGGCCGCAGGCAGTGGGGGGCGCGGGGGCGGGGGGAGGGGTACAGGGCAGCAAGGGCCTGCACAGGCAGCGGGGGGAGGGGGCGCAGAGCCTGGAGGGCCAGTGGGAGTCCTGGCTGTGAGAGTCCCGTTACCGAGGAGGACACCAGTGTTCAGAGACGCCCAGAGCCTCACACAGTCGGTCAGCGGCCATGCAGTGCAGGCTCTGAAAGCAGCTCCCCAAGAGGGAGGCGTGTGAGGACCACGGGGCTGCCCGCTCCTGGCTCTCAGGGAGGTGGGGCACTGGGGGAGCCCATCAGGCCCGGATGGGATGGTGTCCAGTGCCCACCTCTTCTCCACAAGCGGGTCGAGACCTGGGCGGGAGGCGGGGTGGGACCCCACGGGCTTAGGATGGGGGCCCCTGGACACCCAACCCCAGACAAGACCCAGGAAAGGAGCAGAGGCCCACTGTGCACACCCTCGGACCCGTGACCTTCCGGCTCTGGGTGCTCAGCTTCTGGGGTGTTCACTTTCCTCTCCATACTTCTCAGTAATATATACATTTTTACAAAGAACATTTATTATATTTGCAATTGGGAGAAAAGTCGACCTATTTAAAAACAAGAGGATAACATCTTCTCCATTGCTCATTTGAGATTCTAAGCCTCCAGCAATTGCCTCAGAGCCAGCTGTCTCCATGGCTGTTTATATATGGAAAATTTAATTTCTACTTAGCTGTCCTACATTTCTCTGGGGGAAAATGTGGTTAAGAAACCCAAAAGGAAGGGCGATGGAGTGTAATTTTGCTTTCTGAAAACACTGAAAAACTTCTGCAAAAAGTTCTCTAGGTTCCTTTAAACTGAAACTGGATTCTGTTCAAAAACAGAAAACCTTCCCTAAGTTGGGTGCTGCCTTGAATGTCACCATGGGTCAGGCACCTCCAAGGACGGCCGGGTGACCCAGGTGACCGCGGACAGCCCTTCACACCTCACCTAGCTTGGGGTGCGTCAGACACCAGCGTGAGAGCAGTGAGGGTCCCACTGAGGAGCAATCACGTTACCTCCTTATTTAAGCAAAACAAAAGCAGAATTGCTCTAAAAATACTTGACAGTTTAGTCACCACAGCCAAAAGCAGCCTTTGGGGGTTGCCGTGGAGGAGCCCCCATGGCCTCTGACCCTGAGACGGGGTGGTGTCTGAGAGCTTTGCACATGTAGCAGGACAGTTCCGGGGGAGGGGGAGCCTGGGGACAGGACATTGGCCCCAAGTGGAAGTGACCCTTGACATGTAACCTTTCTGACACTGGCCACAGAGGAGGTGCTGTGTCTGTGGCCTTTTTTCACCCTGTAAGAAAAATATCACCATGTATGTACAGGTCCGCCTTGTTTTATGGACCCCGCAGACACTGCATTGCTTACAAATGGAGGTTTGGGGCAATCCTGTCTGGAACAAGTCTGTTGGCACCATTTTTCCAACATTTGCTCACGTCATGACTCTGTGTCACATTTTGGGAACTCTCACAATATTTCAAACATGTTTGTTATTATTAATTTGTTCCGGTGATCTGTGATTGGTGATCCTCCATATCACCACTGTAATTTGGGGGCACCATGAGCCGTGCCCAGATAAGATGGGGAACTCAACCACACACATGTTGTGTGTGTCCTGGCTGTTCCACGGACGGGCCCTTCCCCCATCTCTCTCCTTCTCCTCGGGCCTCCCTATTCCCTGAGACACGACCGTACGCACATTAGCACAGTTGATAAGCCTACTACCATGGACTCTGAGTGTTCAAGTGAAAGGAAGAGTCGCACATCTCTCGCCTTCCATTGAAACTAGAAACGATTCAGCTTCGCAAGGAAGTCCTGTCGAAACCCAAGACAGGCCGAAGGCTGGGCCTCCTGTGCCAAAAAGTAAGCCCCGTTATGAATGCAAAGGAAATGTCCTTGCAGGACATCACCAGCGCTACTCCAGTGAACACTCGAATGATAAGAAATGGAGAAGCTGTTGCAAGGGATCCTGAAGATTTAGTTAAGAGAAGCACCTAGCTAAGTGCTCACACTAAACAACAGATTTTCAATACGGATGCAACAGTCTTCTATTGGAAGATGCCATCTAGGACTTTCAGAGTGAGAAAGAAGTCAATGCCTGGCTTCAAAGCTTCCAAGGACAGGGCTGACTTTCTCAAGAGAGGCTAATGCCGCTGGTGACTTGAA
>CM052892.1:76870579-76962486 GCA_028534135.1 Potos flavus | reverse complement strand
TAGTCAGACATAATATCCATCAATTAACACATTTAGGTAAAGGAAATGCAAGCACTTCACATAAAGTCCATTTGCATATTCCAGTTTTCCTCCAGATTGTTACCTTAACCCCATCACCTGTCAACCACAGCATCCTCGTATCCTTCCAGTCTCCTTAGTCTGGAAGAGCAAATATTAGAGAACCAGCAATGTTTCAAACCAAGAGTGACGAAAAAAAAACTATAATCATTTTTCCCAATTCACATAGTCCCATGTTACTATTTCTTGTTTAGTTTGAATGCATGTTTTCCCGCCAACAGTGGGGAATAGGCAGCATGTCGACCAGAGAAGACAGGGAATTTCCCCAAAACAAAGGGAGTTTCCGCAGCTGCTTGGGAATATTCCTTGAAGTCCCTGCCCAAGGAAGACTAACCACAGTTGGCTCCAGTTATAGCCATTAACCCAGGAAATGAGTGAGGGAGAAGCCTCCACATCTATTAGGAGGAACAGTGAGAGAGAGTCAGTCTCCTTGGCTAGGAATGGCCTGTGTTTCCTCCAGCAACCGGGGTTTACTCGGAGGAGTCCTGTTTAGATAATTATCCAACACATCAGGAGAGAGTTTACTAGCCCACACCCTGACACCTTCGGGCAAACACACTGTGCAAGAGGCCCTTAGGCCGGGTTCCTGGTGTAATGTAGAAAAAACATTAGGATTCGAAGCCAATGGCCAAGAAAAATTATTGAGATATCTTTGGTCCAAAAAGGTGGTTTTATTAAAATATGGGGATAGGACCTGTGAGCAGAAAGAGCTGCACCGGGGTCATGAGGAGTGGCCCGTTATATACTTTCAAGTTGGGAGGGGGTTAGGGAGAGCGGGAATCTCTAAGGAATTTGGAAGCAAGGTTTCCAGGACCTCGAGGGGGCTAGCTATTGTTGGGAGAATGTCATTATCACCAAATGAAACCTTAGTCATGAAACCCTTCAGAGGTATATCGGTGGGCCATATGCTTGGGGGGTGATTGCCAACATGTATCTTGGGGAATTTAGAGATAAAGGAAGTTTCCTAGGGAATTTTTATATGTTAAAGTAAACTTACAAGATCCTGGAGTGGGGGTGGTCTCTGGCTAGGATTGTCATTTGCTCTTAGCAAAGTATTAAGAGTTGAGTCCCTAGAGGAAGGTCACTCTGCCTGTTTCAAGGACTTGTCAATGGGTTGTAGGTAGTAAGGAAATTTAATAATTTTTCTTCTGCCTTTGTTTCCCACATCATAGAGAAATGAAGGCCTAGGTACTAGCAATGAAGTTACCCTGGGTCCATTTACTCTATTTCCTGCAGGAGATCTAACTACTAGATCCCGCTGAGTCCATGCAGTGTTACAGGAGATCGTTCCTTTCCTAAATTTTGCAATCTGAATGGTTTCCAATGGGTTAAAAGGCATCCGAAGGGAGATTCCTTGGGGACTAAAGGCTAAAGAAGGTCCATTACCTAGAAAATCCCCGCCCCCCCAACTTCCAGGTGGCGTCCCACATGCAGGATACGTCAGAGGTTCCTGGTATCAAAGTGGCCCGAGGTGTCCCCTGAACAAAATCGCTATGATCACTGTAGCCATTAAAGGCCCCTGTAGGAGGGAGGACTGCCCTCCCCCCGCTTACCCATCGAATCCTAGATGATGATGAGTGCTGCCATATGGACCGAAATACCAGGACTTGAAGGTCGTGCCGTGAAGGTCACGCCTTATTTTACCCTGCCTTGAAGAATCTGCTGTTTTTAACTCATGGAGAACATTAGAAAAGTTTTACAAGGGGAAATCACCCAATTTTGTAATTTAAGTAGTTAGTAGAGGACATTGGTGGAAAACAGTAAAGATGGAAGTCCATCATGGTCCAAGCCACGACATTCCAACACGTGTAGTCCTTACAGCCAACTTCTCTAGGAAACGGTCCCTGGCTTTAGTTTGAGTTCAATCGGGTACTGGTTTCAGCCGGCTCCCAGTGGAGGTCCTGCGGCCAGAAGCCGCAAGACCAGGGATGTGGAGGGGATCAGATTAAATCAATCAGGAGGAAACCTCACACAGGAGTCTTAAGATTGGCAGCTGTCCTGATGACTTCAGTGGCTGTCCCGTGCCCAAGACAGACAATTTTGTATAAGGACAGGAATAAAAAGAGGGCATCAAGTTTCTGGGTCTTATTACCATCCCGGCCAAGGTACTGACTTCCAGCCAAATGGCAGGCTTTCTCCTCCCCGTGGAGCAGCCAAGGGCTAGAGGATTGCAGCCTGAGCAATCGACATGAAGGTGTTCCATAAGTCTGTACTCCTTGAAGGGCCCCTGGAATGAGAGGAAAGGAAGAGGAGGAAGTACTCACCAAGTTCCCACTGAGGCTCAGAGTCCAGATGTGAAGATTGACAGCCCGACGTTCGGGCACCAAATGATGGGGTTTTCGAATATATGTAAGGTTTGGTGGGGGGAGGTCTGGAGCCGACGACCAAGAAGGAATTCCTAGTGGAAAAATGTGGTTTTATTAAAGCACGGGGACAGGACCCATGGGCGGAAAGAGCTGCTGCCCAGCTTTGGGAGCTGTGGCTGATTAGATACTTGGGAACCGGGGAGGTAAGGAAAAGGGAGGGTTCAAAACGATTTTTGTATGTTAAAGAAGACTCAGGATACTGGAGGCCTTGCCATTGTCAAGTTCGGGTTATTTTCCCTCTAGCAAGGCATTAATGGTAAGAGAGCTGGGTGCTTCCAGGAGGAATATCACACAGATTCCCACCCAGGAGTGTGTGTGGAGGGGGGGACAGGGTGTCAGCTTGTGTTTTCTCCTCAGCCTTCTGCTCCCTCATCAATACCAGGGTCCTGGGATCCAGCCCCGCATTGGGCACCCTGCTCAGCGGAGAGCCTGCCGCTCCCCCTGCCTGTGCTCTCTCTGTCAAATAAATAAAGAAATATTTAAAAATAAAAATAAAAGTTGGCAATAGGCCACTTTGCTTTTTTTTTTTTTTTTTTTTTGGCCACTTTGCTTTTACCAAAGACCTGCATTAGTACCCGTTTTAACTAACCAAAAGAAATCTGAAGAGAATTGTCACTTTTATGGAAAAAGGCAAAAAGCCAAACTAGCATTGGATGTTTGTTTTGCCTCCAGTCGCTGTGGAGGCGGCAGTCCCCACAAGGGGCCATGGGGTCTCCTTCTGGGGGAATCACACTCCCCCGGTCAGGGTCCAGCCTCCAAAGCCCCGAACTGAACTGTGTCTCCATTTATTTTGTGCAGCTGTTAGCAAGATGGGTCCTAAAGCATCAGAAAAAGCCTTAGACGGGTGACTTTTGGGGTCTGGGACATTTTCATAAGTTTCAAGGGCACCTTCTAGTCTCGGATGGCGAGTCTCCTGCACTCCTGTCCCGCGCCCTCTAGCCGCAGCGCCTTCCTCCAGGCGGGGGACTGACAAAGTCCCCCCTTCCCACCCTTCCCCACCTCTCCCCTCCCCTCCCCCTCCCCCTACCTCTACCCCTCCCCCACCCCCGCAGCGGGGCCGCCCCTGTTCCGTCGGCTGAAAAAGACTAAAAGAAGAATATTGCAGGCACACGGAAATTCACGCAATCCAGACTCGGTGTCTGTAGACACTCCTGCTGGAATACGGCCACAGGCATCCGTGAGCCGTCCACACTGCTCTGGACACAAGGACAGTGTGAGTCATTGCGACCGAGGCAGTGGTGTCCAAGCCTAGGATCTGCGACTTGGTCCTTCACGGAGAGTTGTCAACGCTGCTCTAAAATGCCCAGAAGGCAAAGCTTTCCTTCTCACTCAGTGACGGCCACAGACAAATGCGAGGTAAGGACAGACTGGTGCAGGGGACAGCGTGAGCGAAGGTCCTGTCGCAGGAAAACCGCAGTCCCCAGGTGGCATCTCCGGTGCTGTCACCGAACCAGGGCTTCATCTCCACCCTAATTGCAGTGCCAGCCTCCCCGGGAATGCGGTCAGTCTGGAACCCCCTGGTCAGCACGGTGAGGTAATCTACCTAATAAGACCCTGTCGTCCCCCAGAGGGAAGTGACCTTGCCTGAAATGATCTCGTTTACTCCCTTGTTTATGACTTCCCGTCCTGCCTTCAAAAACCTTTCCTTTTCTGTAGCCCCCTGGAGCTTCCCAATTCAGGAGTTGTTGAATGAAGTCAGTTAGGTCCTCGAATTTCCTCAGTTGAATTTTGTGTTTTAACAGGATGAAGACAGGAGTCAGGTCAGGCTTGCTCCGGGTGAGAGGCCCCTGTGGGCAAGTGGCCGGTGTTGTCGTCAGGAAGGGCAGGAGAAGGAGAGGCTTCCGGGCCCTCTGCAGTGGGAGCCCGGGGCTTTGGAGGCTTCCGAGGTGGCCGTGTCACTTCAGCGAGATGAGAGGTCCTGAAGGGACAGAGGAGAGCTGTGTCCCAAAGGGGAAGCAGTGAGGACTGGCAGCTGACCGGACTGCTTCCTGCGGGGCTCCCACTCATGAGGATGGCTGAGAGAAGAAGGGACGCCAGGTCGGACACACGGCGGCGAGATGACAGCGGGGCGCACAGCCACAACTCGCGAGAGGGACACGCATGGCAGAGGCAGGACTCCAGCCCACCTAGGATCCCGGGCACATCCGCTCAGAAAGGATCTCACCGCCTTGAGGGCAGGAGCGCAAGACACCGAGCACCGTTCTGTCGGGAGGTCGGAGAAAAGAAGCCGCAGAAGGGAGGAGGACAGGGAACCAGAGGACCTGGATAGTGTCACACCACAGAGACAGAGAGAAGATGGCACCCCAGGGGACACGCGGAGCAGGACCCTGTGGCGCGGGCCGATCACCAGCATGAGTGCACGTAAGGTCCATTTACTAACACAAGATTAGAGACAAAGCAGACCTTAGGGTTTGGGGGTTTTGTTACTAAAAAAAAAAAAAAAAAAAAAGCAAAAGCAAAGTCACGCTATAACAAATTTTAGACTTTCATAAGAAAATATTGGACAGATACGAAGCTCAGATTAAATATTACATAATTAAGAATCCAATGTCACTGGAACCTGAAATGAATAAACAAAACAAATGCTAAATTCACTACCTTTTCCTTTTAAGTTATGAAACTGAACAGGGCGATCTTATAGCCCACGTTGAGCTGAAGAATTTAGGCTCAAAAGTTGGAGAAGAAAGTAGAAGGTGATGGGGATCAGACGCGGGTCACAGGGCGAGCTCGGATGCCGGAGTGATGAGAAGGGTCGCTCTCGCCGAACAGGAGGGTTTGCATGGAATCTGTGGCTGGCGATGGACGTCTAGCTACCAACGTAGAGACTGTTTTTCCAGTAAGTTCTGTCAACAGCTCTTACTGAGAAAAATCTCCAGCATCTGAACTGAATTTTGTTTGGGCCCCTTGGGGCTCGTTATCATTGCTATCGATATTCTTGAGAGTTCCTTCCCAATGAAAAGTTTCCTACTTCTCTCTGCTTCCCAAAATCTAGACAGAAGATAACTGGGAAGATGTACAAAGTAGGTAATTGGGGGACAGAGAGAGCGAGCTGGCACACTACCCACCCCCCTAAAATGGTCCAGCAGGGAGGGTTCCTTTAATTTATTTTTGCTTCTTTATTATGTCTGTGGTCGTCAAAAAGGACGCATACTCCAGCTGCACTTATTAAAACCCTCACAAAAACCCTACATTTTATTTTAGCTTAAATGGAAATGTGTAGTTGGGAGTTTTAAAGTAATACAGAACGAGTCTTGCTTTGTGCTTCACTTCAAGCTGAGCTCAGCTCTCCTGCAGCCCGTGAGGCCAGCCGTCAGCGCACCGTGTGGAATAGTTCAGTTACCTGCACGTCAGGAAGGAAGGCAGCCAGCGGTGTGCATCTCAGGAGAAGGCGAGCAATACTGCAGGATTCATCTAGAATTCTTTTATGGAGGTTGGACATTGAAAATGGGATATAGTAATTTGTAGAAAGATAATTGTTCAACCTACAAATACTCGCAAATTATTTCCTGTACTGAGGTCTGCCAAAACCTAAGTGGACACTCCCCTCACTGATTTTTAGTCATTTAAGCAAAAATACGAAAGCTCTCAGATTTTAAAAGCCATGCCTAATTTTAAAAGTGTGCTTAGAAGCTAGATCTCTCTATATATACTTTCATTTTTTTAAAGATTTTATTTATTTATTTGAGAGAGAGAGTGAGTGAGTGAGAGAGTGAGAGAGAGAGAGCACAAGCAGGGGGAGGGGCAGAGGGAGAAGCAGACTCCTTGCCGAGCAGGGAGCCCGACTCAGGGTTCAATCCTAGGACCCCCGGGATTGTGACCTGAGCCAAAGGCAGACACTTCACCTACTGAGCCACCCAGGTGCCCCTATATATAAATACTTTTACAAGTAGAAATAGGAAACAGTTTTAAAAAGTCATGTAGAAATTACAGTTAAATTAAAATTAAATGTTTAAAGTATGATTTCTGCTTCCAAGATGGAGGAACACAAGAACAGATGAAGTCTGTGAAACAATTCCCTTCTGACACTGGTTCTTGGGTGAAGGACAGTGACCGCAGCTCACTGGGGAGACATCCGGTGTGCCCCCTGGGGGCAGGTGGTCCACCTGAGTCGGGGGCACCACCCCTGGGGTCTACAGGGTAGAGGGCAGGGAGGGGAGAGAGTTCTGAGGGATGGAGGGTCACCTGGAGCGCTGAGCTCTGGGTGGTGTGTAAGTGGAGGAACCGCCACAGGGAACCAGGATGTCACTGAGGCGTGAGGGGCTGGGAGCAGTGTCCCTGCTCCACCAGGCAGAGAAGACATGCTTCTCCCTTATGGGGCAGGGGGCTGGGAAGGGCATTCCTCGGTGGCGCAGTAGAGCCAGCCCTAGAATAGAAGAGCTCTGGCCCCAGAGAACATTTCTTCAGAGCAAGCCTGGGCAATTCGGACTGTTTGACTCAGCGACGTCCCCGAAGAAGGCTCACTTGTGTTCACGGGAATCCAAAAACAGCCCTCTCCCAACAAGGGGAGACTTACAGTGTCTCACATGCAAAGAGGCAGGGAAATACGACCCGATGCTGGGGGAAAAAAGTCAGTTAATAAAAAAACGTAAAAATTAAAAATAGTAATGACATAGATATAAGAACTAGCAGATAAGGACATTGAATGAATGATTATAACTGTATTCCTTATGCTCAAGAAGCAGCAAACATGTGAGGCGGGAGAGGGGAAATATAAACAAGACCCAAATCGAGCTATTCAAGACAGAAGTGCAATGTCTGGGATAAAAAATACACTGGATGGGATGAATACAAGATTGGACAACACAGAAGAAAAGATGAGTGAACTTGAAGAAACAGAGTAAAAACTTTCCAAAGTGAGGGGCGCCTGGGTGGCTCAGTGGGTTAAAACCTCTGCTTCCGGCTCGGATCCTGATCTCAGGGTCCTGAAATCGAGCCCCGCATCGGGCTCTCTGCTCAGCAGGGAGCCTGCTTCCCCCACCTCTTTCTCTGCCTGCCTCTCTGCCTACTTGTGATCTCTCTCTGTCAAATAAATAAATAAAATCTTAAAAAAAAAAAACAAAAACCTCTCCAAAGTGAAACATGAAGTAGGAAGACTGAGAACCATCAGTGCAGCACCAATGGGGGGGGGGGGGCAGACTTAGTTGGACTAGAGCACATCCGGTTGGTGTCTCTGAGGGAGAGCAGAGAGGACAGGAGCATTATGGGAGCAATAACACACCAAATGTTCCAAATCTGATAAATCTGATAAAAACTAACTGCAAGATGTAGACGCCCTCAGGCCCAACGGTGGCCAGGCTGGACGCAGAGGTCTGAGAAGTTCAATCAGCCCCAAGCAGGAAAAAAAAAAGAGAGAAGAGCCCGAGGCATGTTGTAATCAGATTGCTTTATTCAGTGACAAAGAAAAATCTTAAAAGCTGTCGGAACGTGGCGCCTGGGTGGCTCAGTGGGTTAAAGCCTCTGCCTTCGGCTCAGGTCATGATCCCAGGGTCCTGGAATCGAGCCCCGCATTGGGCTCTCTGCTCAGCAGGGAGCCTGCTTCACCCTCTCTCTTTGCCTGCCCCTCTGCCTGCTTGCGATCTCTCTCTCAGTGTCAAAAAAAAAAAAAAAAAAAAAAGCTGTCGGAAGGAAAAACGCGTTATGTACACAAGGACGCAGATACGAACGACAGAGTACTTCTCCCAGAAACAATGCAAGCCCGAGAGGCAGGGCAGCAGAGCCCTACGGGTGAAGTTTGGGGCTGTCAACCCGCATTTCTAAACCAGAAAAGTATTTTGAAGACGAGGTCAAACCAAACCCTTTTTTGGACATAGTAAAGCTGAAAGAATTCATCCCCAGCCAACCTGCAGCACAGGATGTATGTTCTAAAGGTGGTCAGGCAGAAGGAAGCCATACCGGATTGAAGTCTGCAAGAAGTGAGCTCCCCGCTCAGCAGGGAGCCTGCTTCCCCGTCTCTCTCTGCCTGCCTCTCTGCCTTCTTGTGATCTCTCTCTCTGTCAAATAAATTTAAAAAAAAAAAGTCTTTAAAAAAAATGTAAAATAACTTAAATCATGCAAAGTGCGTTCTCTGATCACAATAGAATTATATTAGAGATAAATATTCGAAAGATATCTGGAAAAATCACCAAAATACTTGGAAACTAAATAACGCACTTCTAAAAACAACCTGTGGGTCAAGGAAGAAATAAAAAAGGAAAGTATAAAATATTTTGAACTGAGTGAAAAAAAACCCCACAGTATAGTTAAATTTTAGGAATACAGTTTTCAGCAATGCTCAGGAATTTATAGTACTAAACTCTTGTAAGAGAAAAATGGAAGGGACTCAAGTCAATGACCCACTCAGCTTTCTCCTTAAAAAAATAGAAATAAAAGAGCAAATTCAGCATGAAATAAGCAGAAGAGGGGAAATAATAAAAAGCAGAAACTGATAAGACATAAACAATCGAAAATATAAGTGAAACTAAAAACTGGTTCTCCGAGAATAAAATTGAAAAACCTCTGGCCACATGGATTGGGGGGCAAAAAGGAGGAAAAGATAAATTACCAATATCAAGAATCAGTGAGGTGATATTCTTACAGATTCAACAAATGTTTTAAAATAAGAGAATAATATGGGTGTGTGATCCTGGGGCCTCGCTGCCAAGTAGGCGCGGGTGAAGTTCATCAGGTGTGAGAGGAGAGGAAGCAGGCATCTGCATTCCTGGAAATCCGATGAACAGTCTCCTGGGTCAGGGCTGATCCCGTTTCCTGGAAACCAGGATGGAAGTCATCCCGCATCACAGAGGGGTCCTTCCACTGTTCCAGCTGATGGAGCCCCCTCCTCTCACTGTTCCCAAGACCCCCACCTCCTCCTTCTCCTTCCCATCCCCATCCTCAGTCCGATTCCTCCATGTCATGGGGACACTGACCCTTCTTCTCAGCCTCCCCTGCCGCCCCTCGTCAATGACTCCTAGTGTGTGGCGGGCACCATCCACAGCCCCGACCTGGTCTCTGTTGTCAAGCTCCCCTCCTTCTCCTCATCATCAGTGCAGCCCCAGGATGTCATCACAGCACATCAGATTCCGGGGTTCCCTATCAGCCCCTCCAAAGCTGCAGGTCCACCCTACCAACCTCCCCCCTCCTCACACTCCAGTAACATCTTATTTGCATTGATATTAAAAAATAATAATTAAGGGGCGCCTGGGTGGCTCAGTTGGTTAAGCAACTGCCTTCGGCTCAGGTCATGATCCTGGAGTGCCAGGATCGAGTCCCACATCGGGCTCCCAGCTCTATGGGGAGTCTGCTTCTCCCTCTGACCTTCTCTCCTTTCATGCTCTCACTTTCTCTCTGTCTCTCTCTCTCAAATAAATAAATAAAATTTTAAAAAAAGTTTAAAAAATAATAATAATTAAAAAATAAAATAAGAGAATAATATAAAACACTTCATTGCAATATATATGACAACTTACATGAAATAAAGCTACCGAAGATAACTCGGGAAGAAAGAGGTAATTGGAATAACGCTATAGGTATTAAATAAACTGAACTTGTAGTTAAAAACATTCTCACGACACCAACTGTGGGTCCAAATGGCTTCACTGGGGAATCCAACCAAATATTACTATTACTTTTTTTTTTTTTAAGATTTTATTTATTTATTTGTCACAGAGAGAGAGAGCACAAGCAGGGGGAGCGGCAGGCAGAGCAGGCAGAGGGAGAAACAGGCTCCCTGCTGAGCAAAGAGCCCGAATGTGGGACTCGATCGCGGGACCCTGGGATCATGACCCGAGCTGAAGGCAGCCGCTTAACTGACTGCGCCACCCAGGCGTCCCACTATTACTTTTTTTTTAAGATTTTATTTGTTTGACAGAGAGACAGCGAGAGAGGGAATACAAGCAGGGGGAGAGGGAGGAGAAGCAGGCTTCCCACCGAGTGGAGAGCCCAATGCAGGGGTTGATCCCAGGATCCTGGGATCATGACCTGAGCCGAAGGCAGATGCTAAACAACTGAGCCACCCAGGTGCCCCTTTTGTGTGCTAAGTCTGTTTGTTTTTTTAAGATTTTTCTTTATTTGTCAGAGAGAGAGAGAGCTAGTGCACAAGCAGGGGGCATGGCAGAGGGAGAAGCAGACTCCCCGCTGAGCAAGGAGCCTTGTGTGGGACTTGATCCCAGGACCCTGAGATCATGACCTGAGCTGAAGGCAGACGCTTAACCGACTGAGCCACCCGGGTCAGCTTTGAAGTCCACTTTTCCATTTCTGGTTTTGGTAATTTGTGTCTTATCTTTTATTTTCTCAGTTACTATAGCTAAGGGTTTGACAATTTTGTCGGGTCTTTTCCTAGAATCAACTTTAGGTTTCATTGATTATATCGATTTGTTTTCTTATTGATTTCTGCTTTTAATCTTTGTTATTTCTTTCCTTCTATTTGCTTTACTATTAATTTGTTCTTCTTTTTCTAGTTTCTTATGGTGGATACTTGAGTTGTTGGGTTCAGACCCCTTTTTGCTTTTTTGACAGATTTAAGACAAATTCTCCTCTGTACAATGCTTTTCCTTAATCTCTTATATTTTAATTTGTTGTGTTTTTTTTAATTGAATATATTCTTTTAAATTTTAATCTTCTTATATCTTCTTTGGCTCATGGATTATTTAGAAGTTTGTAACTTAATTTCTCAATACTTGAGGTTCTCCCGGATTTCTTTCAGTTATTGGCTTCTATTTTAAATCCATTGCAATCAGAGAACACACATTGCATAATTTCTATCTCTTTAAACTTAGACTTGTTTTGTATCTAACATTTGACCTATGCTGGAGAATGATCCAGGAGTTCTTGAAAAGAATGTGTAATCTGCAGTCACTGGTGTATGTTCTGTAAATGTTACTTAGGTCAAGTTGGTTGATAGTATTGTTCAAATCTTTATCCTTTCTGATTCGCTGCTTTCTCGTTCTTTCAATTATTGAGAGTAGTATACTAACATTTCCAACTACTGGTTTTGAGTTGTGCATTTCTCCTTTCAATTCTATTAGGTTTTGCTTCATGTAATTGGGGCTTCTGCTATTAGGCGTGTATTCTTAAATTTCTGTATTTTCCTTGTGTATTGATTTTTTAAAAAATATTCTATTTACTTATTTGACAGAGCACAAGCAGGCAGAATGCCAGGCAGAGGGAGAGGGGGAGGGAAAAGGCGGCTCCTCTTTGATCAGGGAGCCCGATGTGAGGCTGGATCCCAGGACCCTGGGATCATGACCTGAGCTGAAGGCAGATGCTTAATAACTGAGCTCCAAGCGCCCCATGTATTTGAGTTCCAAATTTCCTCTTATGATTGAGTTCAAGTTTCAAAGCATTGTGGTCTGAACATATGCAGGGAATGATCCTGATCTTTTGGTACCAGTTGAGACCTGATTTGTGACTCAGTATGTGATCTATTCTGGAGAATGTTCCATGTGCACTTGAGAAGAATGTGTACTCTGTTGCTTTAGGGTGGAATGTTCTGAATATACCTGTGATGTCCATCTGGTCCAGCGTGTCATTCAGAGCCCTTGTTTCCTTGTTAATGTCTGCTTAGATGATCCGTGCACTTCAGTGAGTGGGGTGTTAATGTCCCCTACCATTATTGTATTATTATCAATGTGTTTCTCTAATTTTGTTATTAATTGATTTATATAATTGGCTGCTTCCATGTTTGGGGCATAAATATTTACAATTATTAGATCCTCTTGTTGGATAGACCTTTTAATTATGATATAATGCCCTTCCTCATCTCTTATTACAGTCTTTAGTTTAAAATCTAATTTGTCTGATATAAGAATTGCCACCCCAGCTTTCTTTTGATGTCTATTAGCATGGTAAATTGTTTTCCACCCCCTCACTTTCAATCTGGAGATATCTTTGCGTCTACAATGAGTCTCTTGCAAACAACATATCAATGGGTCTTGCTTTTTTATCCAATCTGATACCCTGTGTTTTTTGATTGGGGGCATTTAGCCCGTTTACATTCAGAGTAACTATTGAAAGGTATAAATTAATGCCATTATATTACCTGTAAAGTGACTGTTACTGTAGATTTTCTCTGTTCCTTTGTGGTCTATGTTACTTTTGGGCTCTCCGCTTAAAGGATCCCTTTTAATATTTCCTATAGGGCTGGTTTGGTGATCACAAATTCTTCTAATTTCTGTTTGTCCTGGAAGCTTTTTAACTCTCCTACTTCTGAATGATCTCTCCTAGCTGGATAAAGTATTCTTGGCTGCCTATTTTTCGTATTTAGCACCCTGAATATATCATGCCAGTCCTTTCTGGCCCGCCAGGTCTCTGTGGATAGGTCTGCTGCCAATCTAATGTTTCTACCTGTGTAGATTACAGAGCTCCTGTCCTGAGCTGCTTTCAGAATTTTCTCTTTGTCTCTGAGATTTGCAAGTTTCCCTATTATATTTTGGGTATTGGCCTATTTTTAGTGATTTTGAAGGGGGTTTGCTGTGCCTCCTGCACTTGGATGCCTGTTTCTTTCCCCAGATTAGGGAAGGTTCCGGCTATAATTTGCTCCAATATACCTGCTACCTCCCTCTTTCCTCTTCTTCTGGGGTCCCAATTATTCTAATATGGTTTCATCTTATGGTATCACTTATGTCTCAAATTCTCCCATTGTAATCCAGTAGTTGTTTATCTCTCTTTACTCAGCTTCTTTATTCTCCATCATTTTGTTTTCTATATCACTAATTCTCTTTTCTGCCTCATTTATTTTAGCAGTTAGAGCCTCCATTTTTCTATTGCATTTCATTAATAGCCTTTTAAATTTTGACTTGATTAGATGTTAGTTCTTTTATTTCCTCAGAAAGGGATTCTCGAGTGTGTTCTGTGCTTTTTTCAAGCCCAGCTAATATCCTTATATCATTATTCTGAGCTCTAGTTCTGACATCTTACTTATAACCATACTGATTAGGTCCCTGGCAGCCAGTATTGCCTCTTGTTCTCTTTTTTGAGGTGGGTTTTTCCATCTTGTCAGTCCAGAGAAGAATAGATGAACAAAAGAAGAAAATACTCAAATGGCAACAACAATCTCAGAGAAATATACACTAAAGAAATCAGATGAGACCTGACACCGAAAAAAAAATAAAAATTAAAAATAAAAAAAAGAGAGAGAGAATATAATCAGACGGGTGAAAAAAACAGAGCAATACACTGGATCCTGGGTAATTTCGTCTGTTAGAAAACTAGATCCCGAAACGGTAAAGATAGAAAAATTTATATATGTACAAAAATAAAATGAAATACACTGAAAGGATAGAAATGTAACTGTAAAAATGAAAATTAAAAGACAAAAAAAGAATGAATATAAACAGAGAGGTGAAGCAAACAAAGCAATACACTAGATTCTGGATGTATTTTGGTCTGTTTGTTAAAGGAAACTGCATCCCAAAACTGTAAAGAAAGGAAAACTTACGTGTGTGTGTATATATATATATATATATACATACACACACACACATATGTATATATATATATGCAAAAATAAAATTAAATACAATGAAAAGATAGAATGTAACTATAAAAATGAAAGTTAAAAAAGACTTTAAAATAGTTGATAAAATAAGAAATTCATTGAAAAAGGAAAGAGAAAAAAACTAAAATTGAAAGACTAAGGAATCATGGGGGAAAAAAACATGACTTCTATATACTATTTTCCCCTAGTGTTAGAGTTTTGGAGTTCTGTGTGATCAGTAAACTTGGTCTTGGCTAGATGCTCCTGCTGATCTTTAGGGGGAGGGGCCTGTTGTAGTGATTCTCAGGTGTCTTTGCCCTGGGCAGAATTGCACCGCCCTTGCCAGGGGCCAGGCTAAGTAAGCAGCTGCAGATTGCTCTATGTGGCTTTTGTTCCCTGAGGCTTTCCACCCGCTTTAGCAAATGAGAATGACATTGGCGGCCTCCCAATCTCCAGCCCCAGAGCTGAAAGACTGCCTCCCCCCCCCACTCTGCAGTGTGTCCTTAGGGAAAAGCAGTCAATCAGTCCTGTCTCTCTGGTCTCTGTCCACACTCTGTGCTCACTCAGCCTGTGACTGAACATTCCTATCTCAGGCATGTGACCCCGTTTCGGGTCCCCAAATCTTGCAGACTCCTGCGGCGCATACCCATGCTTCTCCCTGGGGGAGGGAGGGAGTCTCACTCCGGTTCTGCCACTTGCTGGGCCCCCATTTGGAGAGCGGTCGTCAGATCGTGCGGGGTTCAAGGTTTATGGCAACCCCAAGCTGAAAGCACACCCCTGGGCTGGTTGATTTCAGCCAGCTGCCCCACTCCGATACTGGGAATTTTGCCGGACTCAGGCACCTCCATTCTTTCTGTGGCCCCTGGATCCTGAGACCACGCTGTCCCACCTAGGGTTCCGCCCCTGCTCCGCCACCTAAGCACCTTTCAGGCAGGGACGTCCCTCACCAGAGCAGACTTCTAAAAGTTCTGCTTTTGTGCTCTGCTGCTCTATCACTTTACGGTAGCCGGCTGACGGAGGCTCCCTCCCCGCGGTGTTTTTCTTCCCATATATCTCCTTGGATCTACTTCTCTTCACCTCCTACCTTGCAGAAAGTGGTCGCTTTTCTGTGTGTAGAGTTGCAGCTATTTTTTTCTTAGATCTCCTGTTGAGTTCACAGGTTGTCAGAATGATTTGATAGCTAGCTAGCTGAATTCCTGGGACCAGACGAAACTAAGGTCTCCTACTCCTCCATCATCTTGGACTCCTCTCTATTATTCTTGTTGCCATGGACTGAATTGTTTCCTCCCAAAATGGACATGTCCAAACCCAAACCCTTGGTGTGATGGTAGAGAAGAGCCTAGAGGAGGTGATAAAGGTTAAATGAGGTTAGTAGGGTGTGGCTCCAGTCCAAAAGGGTTAGTGCCTTTAGAAGAAGGAGGAGGGGGAGGAGGAGGAAGAAGAGGAGAGGGAAGAGGAGGGGAGGCACCAGAGCTCACTCTCTGCCACAAGAGGACACAGGGAGAAGCTTGCCATCTACAAGCCAGGAAGAGGCCTTGCCAGAACCCAACCATGCTGGCACCCTGTTCTTGGACAACCTCTTGGACTGTGAGAAATAAATGTCTGTTGTGTAAGCTGCCCGGTCTGTGGTGTGTTGTTTTTGTGGCCCAAGCTGGCGTGGACATTGCTGGTGTTCGTGACATGCTTATTAAAGTGCAGTATTCTTGCAGGAAGATTTCCCCTTTCCCTGCTGCTCTCCTTCCTGACCCCTCCTCCCTCCTTCCTTCTCCGGCCCCCTGAAAACCCGTCCCCTAGGCCTGCCCCTGGCGAGGTCCGCAGGTGCAGAGCTGCATATGGCCAGCAGAGGGCGCTGGCCGCCAGAGTCCCTAAGGTTGACTTCCAAGTCCACCTGCCCTCTGGAGTTCAGGATGTCGGATCTCCTCATTTGAAAGACTTTCTCCCTTCTGTTCTTAATACTGTCCTCTGGAGCACAGATTTTAAATTTGAGGTGGGGTTCCAACTTCATTCTTTTGTGTGTTGATTTCCTGTTGTCCCTAAAGGATCTGTTGAAAATCAATGCACCATAAAAGTGGGATTGGCTTTTTTACTCAGTGTAATTCTCTGGATATTCACCCAGATTGTTGCGCGTTTTCCATAGCTCATGCCTTTTATTGCTGAGTAGTATTACATGGTACAGTGTAATGTGGTGGGTTTTTTTTTTTTAACCATTAACCTGATGAAAGATATTTTGGGTTGTTTCTGGTTTGGGATTTTTACAAATAGGGCTGCTGTGAACATCTGTGTACACATTTTCATGTGAACACAAGTTCTCATTTCTTTAAGATAAATGTCTAGGAATAAAATGATTGAGTCCAGTGGCAACAGCATGTTCTGTTTTATAGGTAAAGGACAAATAGCTTTCTTTTTTTTTTTTTAATTTTATTTATTTATTTGACAGAGAGGAGAGAGAGATCACAAGTAGGCAGAGAGGCAGGCAGAGAGAGAGCTGAGCAGAGAGCCCGATGCGGGGCTCGATCCCAGAACTCCGAGATCATGACCCGAGCCGAAGGCAGAGGGTTTAACCCACTGAGCCATCCAAGCGCCCCTACAAATAGCTTTCTTGAAGGCAGTGTATGAGTGATTGTTTCTCAGCATCTTTGCCAGCATTTGTTGCTGCCATTGTTTTTTTTTCTATTTTAGCCATTCTGATAGGTGTGTAGTTTATGTTCTTTTATTTTTTGTATATTTTTTAGATTTAAAAAAAAAAGTTAAGTAATCTCTACACCCAACATGGGACTCAAATTCACAACAACTAGATCAAGGGTCACATACTCTACCAACCGAGCCAGCCGGCCACCCCTGTAGTTGTATATTCTTTTAAACTGAAATTCTAAACATGTGCATATTACCTAAAAACCATACAGCGTTTTAAAAAGTAAATTCATGTAGGCAGGCACAGGAGAGCAACTGATAAGTGGGAAACCAATGGATTAACTTAAGAAGTAGGTCAAAGTGTGAGGTCAGAATTCATGTCCACTGGTCATGCATCTATCCCCAGTATGGACAGCCACTTTGAAGTCAAGTGACACTCAGATGGCAGCCTGACACATCAGAGCAGAAACAGGAAAATGATTTTTTTTTAATGAAGATAATGTCATTCCATCAAGGAAACATATGAAAATTTTTATGAACAGAATATCAAAATAGATGTAGAAGTCTAGAGCATAATGAGAAGTGTGTGCACCCACTCCACTCCAACTGCCACCAACAACTGCTTCTTTCATCAACCTCGTTGCCCCTTCTTCTGGAATAAAATAAACTCAGTGCATCCGGTGCTCCACCTGTAAATACTGTGGGATGTATTCATATCCCGAAGGGCATTTTCTTATGTATTAATCACACCTAATGCTCAAGGAAAAGTAATTGTCCACACTCCCACCACCATTCAAACTGCAGTGATTCCACTTCTCTTCCAGTTCTGTGGGCACTGTGCAAGGCCCTTGCAAGGCCCAGTTCCAGAGTTGAGTGCACGGGGACCCTCTCTTCTGTTTCTTCCCCAACTCAACGCTGTATGACGTTCAGTTCCTCTTAGCCCTATCTTCTTTTTTTTTAATTTTTATTTTATTTTTTCAGTGTTCCAAGATGCATTGTTCATGCACCACACCCAGTGCTCCATGCAATAGCCCTATCTTCTTAACCAGGAGTGTTTGATAATTTTCATATGCCTTTAGGAATACCTTCTTTAAAAACCATTTATTTCTTTGAACATTAATGCAAAAAATCTCAATAAAATACTAACTAACCAAATTCTGCCGCATGTTAAAAGGAGTATACACCACGATCAAATGGGATTTATTCCCACAACGCAAGGATAGTTCAACATATGAAAAACGACCAACGTAAGGCGCGCCTGGGTGGCTCAGTCGGTTAAGCGGCTGCCTTTGGCTCAGGTCATGATTCTAGGGTCCTGGGATCCAGTGCCGCATCAGGCTCCCCTGTCCCTCTCCCTCTGCCCCTCCCCTTGCTCAGGCTCTCTCTCTCTCTCAAACAAATAAAAAAATAATAAAAAAAGAATATCAACTACCGTAAGACACTACATTGAAGAATAAAGGGGGGAAAATCCCACATAATCATCTCGATTGATGCAGAAAACCATATGATAAAGTCCCACACCCCTTTATGATAACACTCAACAGACTAGGAATAGAAGGGAACTTCCGCGATATGATAAAGATCATATATGAAAAACCCAGTGAACATCATATTCAATGGTGAGAGACTGAAAGCTTTCTTCCTAAGATCAAGAAGCGGATGAGGATAGCCGCTGTACCCACTTCTGTTCCACATAGCCCTGGAAGTCCTAGTCACATCAATCAGAGAAGAAAAAGGAATGAAAGGTATCCAGATTGGACAGGGAAAAGTAAAACTGCAGATGACATGATATTTCATGGAGAAAGCCCTGGGTTCCACACCAAAATCCAGAGAAGCTATTAGAGCTAATAAACAGGTTCAGCGACATTATACGATAACAAACCAACACACAGAAACACCGGAGCACTTCTACACACCAACAATGAACAAGCTAATAAGGAGATCAAGAAAACAATGCCATTTACAAGAGCATAAAAAACCACTTAAGGATTAAACCAAGGAGGTAAAGGCTTGTAGGCTGAAAATGAAAAAACACTGCTGAAAGAAATGGAGGAAGACACCAAGGCGGGGAGACCTTCTGCGTCTCCCGCGCGGGGCAGTGGGATGCCAATCTTGGCGGGCAGGACCGCCAGGCAGCAGGCGCCCAGCAGGGCGAGGGCGGGACTACAGCCCCCACAATACCTCCGCCGGCGGCGGCGGCGGATGCCACGGCTTTGGAGGCCGGCGGCCCAGCCCAGGGCCAATCACGGCCCGGGGGCGGCGCGGGGCACCACGGGTCTTGTAGTGGGCCCGGGGGCGGTACGAAGGCCCTCACAATACTCGCGGAGGCGGCGACGGAGGCAATGGCGTCGGAAGGGGCCCACTGCGGCGCAGGCCTCAGGCCAATCACGGCCGAGCCCGGCGGCGCGGGGCACGACGGGCCTTGTAGTGGGCGCGGGCGGGACTACGGCCCCCACAGTGCCTCGCGTGGCACGGAGCGCACTGCGGCTGCGCAGCGGCGGCCCGGGCGCCGTCGGGCTGGGCGGCGGCGGCGGCGGCGGCGGCGACGGCGGCGGCGGCGGCGGCGGCGGCGGCTGACGGGATCCTGGCCTGAACCTCCCTGAGAGCAGCGCGAGCCGGCCGCGGGCCACCATGTCGGCGCCGTCGGAGGAGGAGGAGTACGCGCGACTGGTGATGGAGGCGCAGCCCGAGTGGCTGCGCGCTGAAGTGAAGCGGCTGTCGCACGAGCTGGCCGAGACCACGCGCGAGAAGATCCAGGCGGCCGAGTACGGGCTGGCGGTGCTCGAGGAGAAGCACCAGCTCAAGCTGCAGTTCGAGGAGCTCGAGGTGGACTACGAAGCCATCCGCGGCGAGATGGAGCAGCTCAAGGAGGTGAGGAGCGGGAGGCGGCGCCGCGCCCCGGCCGGCCCCCAATCCCCTCACCAGGCCGGGCGGACCCCCAAGCGGAGCCCGGACCCCGGGCTGGGCAGAGCCCCTGCCAGCCCCCTGGCCGGGCCCGGCCAGCACTGCGGCGCCCAGGGTCAGGGTGTCCAGCCCGCCAGGCAGTGTTGCAGTGGCCCGCAGGTGTGGACGGCGCGCGTGCGTTCGGGCCTTCGCGGGCAGGGGCTGCGTGTGGGGCCGTGTCGCCAGCCTGTCTGCTTCTGGCTGCAGGCCTCGTGCCGGGTGGGATGGTGTCCTCTGCGGCGTTTGGCTTTCCGGGTTGGGGGATGGGGACGTGGGATGGATGCAGGTAGCCGGTTTGGAGAGGCCCGGCCTGGGTCCCCATCGCCTCCAGCAGACCAGTTCTCCTCTCCTCTGTGAGCACCCTGAGGCCAGGAAGGGGCCGCTACAGGGGCTCGCCTTCAATGTGGTCATCTGCGATCGCTGGCATCCCCCTTGTCTTAGCCTAGGCTCAGCTCCGCGACTGCCCCCCTGATCACTTCTCTGGGATGCAGTACTTCTCCCGCCTACTTCCTGTCTTGGCTGCCTTGGCTGCCGTCCCAGGGTCGGGTGACAGGTCTGTGGGTGTTTGTCACGGAAAGAGCCTAGTGTCTCCTGTGATTTCTGCCCCAGGATGAGGTGGGACCACCTGTCTTCCAGCCTCTGTGAGAGCTGGGCAGGCCTTCTGGGTGACTTAAACAGCAGCTTCTCTCCCAGGTCTCCCTGACTCCTTGGCCCTGTTGTTGGGGGGTGGGCAGGAAGAAGTTGCTTTCTGGGCGGAACATGCAGGTTTGGATCCAGGCTCAGCTCCTTGCTGGTGTTGTGATTGTGGGCCGGAGCCCTAGCTTTTCCTTTTGCAGCATTGCGCACCCAGAAAAGAGTGGTCTGAGAATTGTATATTTGAAAAGGGCGTGCATACTTACGTGTGTGGACTGTTGTTTTTTCTGACAGTGTGCCATTCCCCACCGGACACTTCCCTTATCCAGGTGGGCTCTTGGTCCTCGGTCTTGGGATTCACCATGCTTGCTGCCTCCCTGACTGCCCACTTCCCTTTATGTCTGCTCCTAGTGGCCTCAGGCAGGTGTCTGTACTGTTCAGAGCCTCCCTGCCTCACTGGGGACACCAGTAAGGTCCTCTTTTGATAGCGAGGAGGAGAGAATGTATTAGTCCACACAGGCACTTAGATCTGTGCTAGGCAGGGCAGGTGTTTGATTAGTATCAGTAAACTGACCGCCGGCCGTGGGCAGGGGGGCAGGTGGCAGCACATCAGACCCGTGGTCCTGTCATCTGCTAGCAGGTATTGGCATCTCCTTAGAGCTGGGTTTGGCTGGCATGTGGCCCCTCCCACAAAGGCCCCATGTTGGTGTGTGGGGTGAGGGGATGCACCAGTGGAGGGAGGCAGGGGGCTGTGATAATACAGAGCAGGAGCGCCTTTGGCCCCCTTCTGGTCTCTGGTCCTCCCCCCTCCCCTAGCTTGCTAGGCACCTTCCGACCCCCACCCCAGCAGCAAGCACAGTCCCTTTCTGTGTTAACAAGCTCACATTCATGTCCACTTTAGGAACGGACCAGAACGGACTGTAGCAGAAAGAACCAGTCCCCACTTAGGAGCCATTCTGTTGTCAGCTCTTTACTGTCACAGACACAGATGTTTTGACCAGTGCAAGAATTTTGGTTCCGTTTTGTGGGATATGTCTGGAGGGTGGATCCCGGGGGAAATTAGGAGGATGGTGTGTCAGTCCCCACACATGTTCTTTAAGTGCCTGCTTGCTTAGTTTGATGTCACCTCCTGGCTCCTGCAGGAACTGGCCCTTTGGCCTTGGACACACGGCTCTATGGTCCTGAGCCCTGGTGCCTCCTACTGCAGGTGTAGTGAGAAGAGTTGAGCAGAAGCTAGAGGAAGGAGCATGGGAGTCTTAGACAGGCTGCGGGAAGCTTGCACCAGGCCCACTCACACCCAGGCTGGCGCAGGCTCTCCTCAGCCTCGTTCACTGTAGTTGGGGTCTTCCTTAGATATGTTAACTCTTATTTTAAAAATCAACATTTAAGGAGACAAATTTTGTTGGGTCTTTTTTTTTTTTTTTTTGTAGCGAGGTGAGCCTTTTTTGTTCTTTTAATACTTAATATCTCGAACTAGAGTTGGTTCGGTTGCTGACAAATTGTATTTCAGACCAAGGTGTTTGCGCTCCTGTGCCTAGCCTTTGTAGAGTGTCCTGTTTGTGAGAGAGGGAAGCTGGCTGGTCACAGGTGAGTGGTTGTGTGCCCAGGCCTAGGATGAGTGGGCCGCTGTGGTGGCCTTGTGGCCTTTGTCACTTGTGAGCATGCGTCTTGGCACTGTGGTGTGTGCGCACATATGTGTGTGTCTGTGAGGCGGTTCCCGCTGGCCCTTTTCGCTTAAGCGTTTTTGCTAGTGATTGAGCCTGGGTTGATAAGGGCCCGGTCCATCCCAAGTCCCACTGTGTCCCCTCCCCGCTCCGTGGGGAAGAGAGTCGGATGGCCTTTGGTCAGGCGTGTGGAGCTTCCTCTCCTGAGTGGCCATGTCCTCATCTCGCTCTGTACCGTCTGCTGCAGCTTCAGGTTCGGGGGGCAGGTGTGCTGGGTGGGAGCTCCTGCCTGCTGGGCTCTGGCAGGTGCCCTAAGTGGGTGGTCCTTGGCCTCAGGGAGTGGGGGCTGGAGGGTGTGCCTCAGGCTGGGGGCAGGGGTCCAAGTGTAGTGTCGGCGCCTTGGGCGCCACCTCAGGCTCTTGGTCCGGGGAAGCAGTGGGTGGAATTTGGTGAGCTGTGGTGTGTCAGGGGCTGGGCCCAGGGCCCGGCACCCAGTAAGTGCTTACTTAGTGTTTGCCAGCTAGTGTCGTCAGCTCCCTCCCTCCACCTCCCTCAGGCCTGGCTCGCCTCCCCGCCATCCCACAGTCCCCTGGACTGGGTGTTAGAGCCTGCACTCTGGGGCCCCGGGCCTGGCTCACCCTACACCGCTGCCTTTGATGCTCTCACCCACCCTGCCTCTCCTGGCTCCTGGAAGGCCGGCTCGCCTGCCAGCCCGCCTGCCCTTCCAGGCCTGGGTGCCTCTCGCAGCCGCCTCCACCTCCCCTCTGGACTTGCCTGAGCCTGGCTCTCAGCGCTGAAGTCCATTCGGTCCTGCTGGGCCTGAAGGGCCAGGGCAGAGCTGGTGGGGGCACTGCTCTGTCTCCTATACTCACGCCTCCCTTCCTCTCCTAGCCTCCTCTCTCAGTGGATAGGGAAACTGAGGTATGGATGGGAGGGGGTGACCACTTAGAACAGGGTCCTCATGCACTGGGTCCCCTCAAGGTTTTTGCGTAGAAGTTACAGCTGTGAGTCAGTTTAGTCCCACAGAGCAGGGTGCTGTGAAGGCCTCCCCATGCCCCACTGCCTCCTGCAGGCCCCACACCTACCCTTGGAGTCATCCTACAGCTGAGGAAACCGAGGCACCGAGAAGCTGAGTTTTGCTCAAGGCTCTGAGCCTGTGTGGCCTGCCCCTGTTCCTGCTGAGGAGGGAGGGGTGGTTGGAGGCCTCCTCGAGTGTTTGCTTGGGGGTGGGAAGAGCCCTGACTTGGCTAAAGCCTGTGGGGATTCTCCTAGAAGATGGAGCAGAGTCCTTGGGGCAGGAGTCCCCCGGCGGATCCGCACTTTTTGGGCCGCTGTGCGGTGGCTGGTCTGCCGTGGGCGGGAAGGGGCCTGACCTGGGGCGGAAGGTGGAGTGTGGTGGGCCCTGGGGGCACAGAGGTGGCCGTCCCGCAGATCTGACAGTCGAGGGAGGCAGCTGCGGGGGAGCAAGGACGGTGACCAGCCGGCTCGCCATGACTGCACTGCTGGCTGCTCCCCACCCCGCTGCCTGTGGAACGTGTGTCGGGTGGGGTCACAAAGCAAACGTGTGAGGGCTCTTAGTTAGAAATGCCAGAGTCTCTGGCGTTGCTTCCATGTCCCCTCCTGTCCTGTCTGTGGTGACTGGCTGTGATTGAGCTGCTTCCTGAGATGAGGGTATAGCCCTGGCAGGGAAGGGGCTGCTGCACGTGCCTTCTGGGGCCACAGTCTCCACGCTGGCTCCGAGGGAGAGGGTGGACCCCGCCTGGTCCTCAGGAGCCGTGTGGCCCTGGACCAACGGCTCTGCCCGTCAGGGTCAGAGCGGGGGACTATGGCTCCGGGCACGGGGGCCCAGTGCCCCTGGAGCACACGGGCAGGCCGTGGTCAGAGCGAGCTGTGGCCAGGGCCACACGGACTCCTGCTGGACTTCCCTGTCACCTCAGGGTGGCCCTTCCTGGGAGGGAGGAGATCAGTTTCCCCTTGTCAGCGAGGGGCAGTCACCTGCAGTCACACTTGTCCACGGTGGTGTGCTGGGTGACAGTGAGGTGAAGCTGGATAGTGGGCAGGGGCTGGCCAGGTTCCCGCAGGCTCTGATGGGCAAGGCCCTCCCGGGCCCCGGAGCCCGCCGCCACAGCAGGAAGACCCAGAGCTGGCGTTGCAGGGTCACCGTTAGGCTCAGGCAGGTAGTAGTATCGAGGAGGTCTGGGGCCCGGTTTCTTTTTTAGAGCTTAATATGTTTTAAAAATCGTACGTCTGTTTGAGGATCGTCAGAAGCTAGCCGTGAGCAGTATGTGTGCAGGAATTCGGGAGGTGACTGATGGCGAGTATGGGGAATGGCGGGCTGTTTCTACTTGCCAGCTGTTTTCTTCCCATGGATGTGGGGCAGCTGTACAAGATACTCTAAGAAGCAGGAAACAGCAGCTATAACAGCTTCCAAAGAGACACAGTTTAGTGTCACGGTCTGGGGTGCAGAAAAGCAGGTTTAATTCACGTGACTGGAGACTGGGTTTCCATGGGTTTGGAAGACTCTGTGCGCTTCTGGTCCAGTCGCTGTGTTCTGTGAAATCATTGTGCGGTTGTGTTTTACGTGTTTGTCTGCATGGCGTCCCTGCTAAGGGTTTCCACCATCTTCGGGGGCAGTTTCAAGCAGAACCCAAGCAGAGGGAATCAGTGTGGTGGGCGTGTGTGTTCTGCCCACGTCTGCGGCTCCAGCTCTCCTCTTCCTGGGCCTTGCTTCTCTGTAAGCACGACTGTGAGTTGGGCTGAGAAAATAAGGGCTGTAAGTTAAATGTTTCATAGCATTCACAGGTGAATTTTCTCATCTGACGAAGGTAACAATTCCTTGACGTTGTCATGATCTCCAGTCAGCGTTGGGATTTCCCTGTTTGGCTCAGAAACGTTGTTTTACGGGTGCTCTGTTTGCATAAGGAGCCGAGCAGGATCGGCTGGGTGCCCCTGGCTGAGGGCCTGTCACTTTACTGTCGGGGCTGCGGGTACCTGTCCTGAGGCTGCCCGTCCTGCCTCCCGCCGGACCTGGGGCTGCTCTCTCCTGCTCTCTCTTATCTTTGTGTTCCTTTTTCTTAAAAAGTTGGTGGGACTACTGCCTTCCGCTGATCGGTGGCCTGGCTCCTGGGTCGCCTGTCCAGCACGTTTGTGAGGCCGGCCTTCTTGTGCCTCCTCTGTCCACTGGGGCTCGTGCTCACCCATCAGTTGTGTCCTGACTGATGCAGAGAGATGCCAGCTCTCTGTGACCCTGTTCCCCAGGTGGGGACCTGGCTCAGAGCAAGGGCTCATGGCCCACGCTGTATGCCAGCAAGGCTTGATGTGACCCCAGCGGCCCCCTCCCTGGGCCTTGGCGTCCCGGCATCCCTGGCATTGATGGCGTGAGGGTGGCCCCGTGCCTATTCTGTGGGCCTCGGTCATTGGCTACCTGGGGTCCCCTGGGCACGCTCCTCTCTCCTCCGCACCCCATCCTGTATGCACTGCAGGGGGCCAGGCTTATCCACCCACCTGAGGGGCTCCCTGGATGCCCTAGAGCTGAGACCTGGGGTGCTCAGAGGGCATGTTGGCCCCTGGATGGGGCAGAGCCAGGCAGGCTGTCTGCTGTCACCCTGTCACCTGGTGCAAAGGCTGGGATTGCAGATGCTCAACCTGGTTAGGAAGGGCAGATCCCATAGCGGCCTAGGAGCAAGCTGTGGCCAGCACTGATGTCCCCCGACTTTGTCATCGTGGCCAGCCTGGTGAGGCAGTCCCTTCTGCTACAGTATCTGTTTGTTCCAGAAATGGGTGATGTTTGAGGAACAGAGGGAGCTGGTGGGAGCTTAGCCTTTGCTCTTGCGTTCTTGTCCCCAGGACCCCATGTGGGATCCCACAGGACAGACCCATGTGTCCTCAGGCGCTTCCTGGTTGTGGCAGGTTGTCAGACTTTCTGTGTTTGTGGTGACCTTGACAGTTTTGAGGAGCACTGGGCAGGTGTTTTGCCAAATGTCCATCAGTTGGGACTTGTCTCCTGTGTTTCTCGGGCTGGGGTGGGGTGATGTGTTTTAGGGAGGAGGGTCTCAGCAGTGAAGAGCTCTTCTCACCACATCCCCGGCTGCGTATTTGTCTGGGCCCCTCCGCCAGGGCACCCCTTCCCCCTTTCCAGATGCTTCCTGGATGGGAGCTTCTACGTATGTGGTTTGGGATTTTTCTGCATGGGAGACCTGTCTCTTTCCCATTTATTGAGTTACCCATCCACGGGCTTATGTTGCTCTTGGCTCACAGACACTTAGTTTACATTTGTGTGAGGATCCAATGCTGCTTGATTTTGTTGTTCACTTGTTCCAGCTTTGGCCCCTGGCGGCTCTTGCATTTGCTCCTGTGCCCCCTTGACACACTCCTTGTCATAGTTGTTCCATCCCTCCTTGCTCCTTCCTTCCCTTCCCCTCCTCCTTCCCTCCTCCTCCCCTCTACCTTCTCCCCTCTTCCTTCTTCCCTCCTTTCTCATCTCTCCTTCCTCCTTCTCTCTTCCCTCCCTCCTCCTTCCTTCCCTCCCTCCTTCCTCCTTCCTTCGTCCCTCCCTCCTCCTCCCTCCTTTTTCCCTCCTTTATCCCTTCCTCCCTCCTTCCCTTCTTTCTTTTTGGTGCTTTTTTTCTTTTTGGTGCTGCAAGGTACTCCAGGCTCATCCATGCCCCAGTCCTGGAATCAGCCATTTCTTCGAGGAGCCTGGTTTCTTTTATTGGAGAGGGTCTTAAAAGCCAAGATCTGGGGGCGCCTGGGTGGCTTAGTCGATTAAGCATCTTCCTTCAGCTCAGGTCATGATCTCAGGGTCCTGGGATTGAGCCCCAAACTGGGCTCCCTGCTCAGCGGGGAATCAGCTTCTCCCTCTGCTTCTGCCTCTCTCCCTGCTTGTGCTCGCTCTCTCTCTGTCTCTCTCTCAAAAAATAAATACATAAAATCTTAAAAAAAAAAAAAACAAGCAGCAGCAGCAGCCAAGATGGGTGTTTGCTGCTGCTGGAGAGCCACTGCCTCTACGCCCTCCCAGCCGACAGAGCCAGGCGACAGGTGTGGGTACACCAGCCCGTGCACACACGCATCTACAGGCATTTCTAGATGGAGCCACCTGTGTACTGTTAAGCTGAACGTGGGTTCGTACCGACGTCTGCAGCTCTGGCCCATCACCGCGTACATCGTTCCGGCTGCCTCCCCTTGCTCATCTGCAGCCTCCCTCCAGCAGTGAGACACCTGGCTCCGCCACCCACCACCCAGATACGTAACTGCTCTGTCCCAGCGCAGGTGCGCAGGAGGGTCACAGCTGCTGATCTGTGCCCATGTCACCTAGAGCGGACGGCTTCTGTGCCTTTGCTCTCCTGTACTCTACTTAGTTCCAAATAAGGTGCTTGAGCAAGCACCGTGTTCCCTGACCCCTTCAGTGAAGTGGCTTCATCCACTTGAAATACAGTTAGACTGCTCGGCGTGTGTTGTGTTCCTAGGATCCCCCAGCTTCTTTGGGGATTTTCCTGTGGCTTTACCACAGTTGTCTGTCCATTCAAACCAGGCGTCTTGGTTGCTTCCAGCTTTGCATGATTGCGAATAAAGCTACCGTAAACATCTATGTGCAAGTGTTTGCGTGGGGTAGGTTTTCAACTCATTTGGGTCAGTACCTGGCATGTGATTGCTGGATTGAGTACGTTTAGTTTTGCAAGAAACCCCTGAACTCTCCCCCAGCGGCTGCGCAGTCTGCGTCCCTGCTGCCTGACCGTGCGTGCCTGCGGCTCGGCGTCCTCACCATTGTTTGGCGTGGTCGGTGCTCTGGATGTTGGCTGCTCCAGAAAGCTGAGTGGCATCTTGTCGGCATTCCCCGATGACACTCGACACAGAGCAGCTTGTCATGTGCTTGTTTGCTGTCTGTGTCCTTGGTGAGATGTCGGCGCTCATCTTTGGCTCATTTGAAAATTGAGTTGTTTCTTACTGTTTTAGGAGGTCTCTATCTATTTTGGACACAAGTCCTAGTTTGCAAGTAATTTCTCCCAGTCTGTGCCTGGTCTTTTCACTCTCATAGCAGGGTCTTTCACAGAACGGTTTTAGTTTTCGTGCCATCTTGCTTTTGTGGGTTGTGCTTTTTTTCTTTTTAGAGATTTTATTTATTCATTTGACAGAGAGACACAGCGAGAGAGGGAACACAAGTAGGGGGAGTGGGTGAGGGAGAAGCAGGCTTCCTGCCGAGCAGGGAGCCTGATGGGGGGCTTGATCCCAGGACCCCAGGATCATGACCTGAGCCGCAGGCAGACGCCCAGTGATGGAACCCCCCAGGCGCCCCCGGGTTGTGCTTTTGGTGCCAAGATCTGCATCACCAAACCCAGGATCGCACCGATTCTGTGTTTCTTTCTGGAAATTCTGTTGGTTTGCATTTTATGTTTCGGTTGGGGTTTGGTTTTCAGTTAGTTTTCATGAAGGGCATAAGATGTGGCCAGACTCACTTCTTCACATGGGGGTGTCCGGGTGTTGCAGCTCGTTTGTTGGAGAGACCAGACTGTCTTTTGCTCCGTTGCGTTCCCCCTACCCAAGGTCAGTTTGCCGTATGTGGGCAGAGTGCAGGCACTGTTTGGTCCCATTGTTCTGTGCAGTTACCCTTTTGACCCTAGCCCACTGTCCTGATTGTGTGTTACTGGGTTTACTAGGTTTCCGCCTTTTCATGTGTCCCGTCAGCCCTGCGGTTTTCGTTGTGTGACTCCGAACACCTGACCGGGCCTGCTTCCCAGGTCTCAGCCCAGCGCCGCTGGGGTTGGTTGTGGTCACTGACAACCGTGAATGTCCTTTTTTAAAAATCTTGATGAAAAGTAACAGAATGCACATGGTTAAAAAGAAAAGTCACCAGCACAGTTGGTAAGATTCTTGATAAAAGACCAGTGTGCTACGTCTGTATCCTCATGCCCTCGTCTCTGAAGGTGGGCCATAGGACAGTGTCTTCATGTAATTTTCCTTCCCTTGGGGTTCAGCCCAGCGAGGGTTGACTTTATTCCTGATAAACCAGCCCAGTGATCTGCTTAACTTACCAGTCTGTGCATTTGACCCAGGCAGTAGTTGGGGGGGGGGGGGTTTGTGGGGTCAGCCAGTGGTCGGACCTGAGACCCAGTCCCCATGGGTGTTCCATTGGCTGCCACTCCGTCTCTCCAGAAGTGTGGGTTCGGAGGCCTCTGCTGTCATCTCAGGTGCCCGCCACCCTCTGGGAGCCTCTTTCCAGCCTGCTGGGCCCCCCGTCCCGCCTCTCCCTGTTGGCTCCTCGTTGCCGGCTTTGGGACAGGTCTGCAGGAATCCACTGGATTTATTGTCGACCCAGGTAGGGCTCCCACATGCTCTTGCTGCTAAGCACACCTCTTTCTCTGTGCTCTCTCAGTGCCCCCCTTCCACTGGGGGATGCCCTCCTGGGCTCGCACCGGCTGAGGTCTGGAATGTCTCCCTGTGTTTAGGACTGCAATGCGGCCATGAGGCTTGGGAGAGGGAGTATGTCTAGGCCCGAGGTGCAGGGCGGCTGCAGTTTACAGGGTAGCTGCTGCATGTGACGCGCTGCTGGTGCTGTGGTCGTGGCCGTGAGATGGCCCTGGGCAGTCTCTGCAGGGAGGACTTCCTGGAGCGTGACGTGGATCATGTGCACACGTGTGTATATGTCACCGACAGCGCAGGACGAGCCTGACAGCTGCACCCCTGCGGACAATCTCGAGGTGTCCAGGGTGGAGGGGTGAGGTGGGGAGACCAGACAGCTGGCATCAGCACAGGGCCCTGGTTGTCTCCCAGGAGGTTCTCCCCTCTCTTCACAGGCGGAGCAGTGTCCTCTCTCCTCGGAGACTGGGAGCCCCTCATGGCAGGTAATCCTGCACCCATTCCTTGGGGGCACCTGAGGCTAACCCTGCCAGAGTGAGCATGACAATGCCAGATGTGGGGAATACTCGCCCCCGAGACTCACTGTCTTGCCCTGGCCACAGCTGCGGACACGTCTGTCCCCAAGGTTGCAGGCTCTGGGTCCTGAGATGGAGTCTCTGGCCACTTGCTGGCCACATGGCTTGCTGGGTGTCCCTTCACCACGGCGCTAATAACGGAGAAGACGTGCTGAGATTGGAGGCAGAGTGAGCCAATGCAGGCTGCTCTCCTGGTGTTTCCAGCCCAAGCCATCCTGGGGGTGCGGGGCACAAGGGACTTGGACAGCTTCCCCTCCTGCCATGACTGGCGGCTGCTGACTGAGGTTTGTGGTGGGCGACCAGCTGCTGTGGAAACACAGGGCCTTTTACTCTGGCCCAGGACTGGCCTCTGTCTCCCCAGGTGGTAGAGCCCGGGTCCCTAGGGACTGCCACCAGCCCTGGGGCTCAGCTGGCCAGAAGCCTGCCTGCTGACACTGAGGCAATTAGGGTGTAATCTTCTCTAAATGCGCCCGATTCTGGCTAAATCCCTACCGCCCAGGAGTGGATTCTCAGTTTTCTAAAAGCAGCTTAATGTTTGGACGCTGCCCAGGGCAGCTGGGGTGTGTGGTTGGCAATGGGACAAGTGTGGGTGGATGGGATGGGTGGGGGCGGGGGGGTGACAACCATCCATAGGCAGCCACATTCTGTTCCCATGTGGGCGCCAGTCCTCAGGTCTGGTTCATCTGATCCCCACAGCCAATATGCGGGTGCTCCGAGGGAAAACTGATGCCAGAAGACACACAGTGGGGAGGGTGGGTTGATGGAGGACAGATGTCACACAGGGATCACCTGGGCCTGGGACAGGGATGGGTCCTTGGCACGCTGGTTTGATGGATGAGGGTTGTCAGTTGGGGAGAGTTTGTGTGAGTATGCCCACAGCCTCCATCTGCCCCCCGTTCCCGGAGGAGGCCCCCAGTCCCAAGAGGAAGTCCTTGTTCCGGGAAGGGGGCTCCCAAGTCCACAAGGGGGCTGCCCCCCTTCCCAGGGTGGAGGCCTGCTCTCTAGCTCCCCCAGAACCCTGCCCCCCCCCGAACCCTTAGCACCTCCAGCTTCCCAGCAGACTGTTGTCCCCACCCACCCACTTCTGATGTGGCCCCATCACCCCCACCCCCGCAGTGTCCCTATGTCCTCCCGGCCATCCATAGGCATTTACGGAGCATCTGTCACTTGCCAGCCATGGGCTTGCCTGATCCCACTGAGGAGGGGCACACCTGGTGCTAGGTGTGGGTCCCCTGGGCCCACTGGTGTTTGCATTCCCATCGGCTGGGCCTGTCTGCCCCCCTCCCACTGCCCTGGCCTATACTGTGTACTTGGGGGTTCGGGCCCTTCCTCCCCCAGCTTGACTCTCTGTCTGTGAGCTGAAATGACAAGAGTGCTGGTCTTGGGGTCGTGTTGGCCTGAGCAAATTCACAGGAGGTGGAAGGTCGCAAGGTGGGCCCTTGCTCTCCCTGGGGCTGACTGTCCTGAGCCCTGCCCTCACCCTGCCAGGCCACTTGGATCCCTGGTGACACCCTGGTTCTGAGAGGTGGCCTGATGGATACCCAGCAGGGATGTCCCAGGCCTCCAGGTTCTGTCCTTGTGTGGGAGTTGGTCCCCTTCCTCCCGTGGTTTCTCTCGCTGGAGGCACCCAGGAAGCTGCTCCTGCTGGGCCTCCTGTGTCCCACTAGTTGGGATTCCCTGTGAGGTGGGGCCGAACTTTTTTTCACATGGTGGACTGCATTAATCAGGGTGGGCTGGATCTCAGGGGATGGAAGAAGATTCCAGAGTGACTCTGGCTACTGCCCAGATTACTTACTGTCTTGTAAGCAGCCCTCATTTTTGCCATAGCTACGTAACTCACCTATGAGGAGACAAAGAGTTGCTTGTGCTCCCATGGCTGCCCCACCAGCAGGTGCCTTCCACCCCACCTGGCCCCGGTTCTCTTGCAGACCTTTGTGTTATTGGTTGGCTTCCTATCTGAGCCGGGGGCCAAGTTGGTGCCTGAGTCACCAACACCTCCCCCTTGGGGATGTCGGGGTCACTGGTGTGCAAGGCTCTGTGTGCACCTGCATTCTCGCCTTTCCTGATCATTCCCGTGAGTGGAACCCGTCTGCCCTTGTCCAGGAGAGACACGCGCGGATAGCCACCCTGGTCCCCTGGCAAAAAGGCTGGGCCCTCCTCGGGCTCTGCTGCTTCAGTTACCAGCGCCTGGGGGTGCAGGGCCGTGTGCCGGGAGGGAGATAATCTCCGTAAGTCGTGTGAAGTGGGGCTGAGGACCAGTGTGACCAGCCTCGGCCAGATCTGGGGATTAACAGGCACTGCCCCAGTAAACCACAGCATTCCAGATTCCAGGCCTGACACCCCAAGACTGGGAAGGGCCGCCTAGCAGGTGCGCCTGCACCTGTGAACAGATGTTTTTGGCTCCCCAGGTGACTTTGAGGCAAAGCAGCTGAACAGGGCCTGGTGCTGGATCTGCCTGCCGATCTCTGCCTCTTTCCTGCCTTCTCTGGCGGTTGCACCTGGGAGATGATAGGGAGTCCCCTGCTCTCGGAGTCTGGTTTCTCTCGCCTGTGCAAGGAGATCTTTCCCATGAGAGAGAAGCTAATGGCTCCCGCACGGACTGTGAAGGGCTCAGGGCTCAGGTTATTGCCTCTTCCCTCCCCTGGGACTCTCCCATCTGTGGCATCTCCTCCCTGGACCCTGTCAGAGTTGGAAGGGTGCAGAGGCCTGGTGGGGGGCCTGGAGGTTTGGGGGCCGAGCCACCTTGCTGAGCAGGGCTGTGGGCTGGGCCGTGGGGCTGTTCTGGGTGCTGCGTGAGGATCACTTGTGCCTCGGGGCCTTCCTCAGGGACGTCTGCCCCGGATGCATCCCTTGGCTGCTGGCTCCAGCCCTTCTCTTGCCCGCCTGCCGCCAGTCCTTTGTTGACTAGCCGGTCGGAGACACTGCTTTGTAGAGAGCCTGTTTGGGACTGTCACCAGTGTTTGTGGAAGGCGTCTGCCTATTTCTTACTGATGCGTGGAGTTTTTCGTATAGTCTGAACACGGAACCTCCTGTCGTCGGGCAGTGAGTGGTTCTGACACTGGTGCAGCGGGAGGAGCGGTGGAGGGGTGGGGTGGCCCAGACGCCCAGTGGTCCTCGGCCAGGGACAGCTGAGCCTCGGCCTCTGGGAGCCTTACTTTCTTCCTCTAAAAAAACGTGACTGCAAATCCTCCTGAGAACTTGGAGACCGGCATTCAGTGAAACGATACGGTGAAGGCACTCATGTGAATGGTGGTGAGTATTGTTACTGTTATGGGTCTTGTAGCGGGAGGGGACCTCACACCCACTGGGACAGCTAATCAGAGACAGCAGGTGATGACGATGCAGAGAAATCAGAACCCACACTTGGCTGGTGGAAAGTAAGATGGGGCAGCTGCCTTGGCAAATGGTGTGGCGGGTCCCCGCAGCATTAAACAGTTACCACGTGACCTAGCGGTTTGCCCCTGTGGGTGTGCCCCAGACAGCGGACACAGCGTCCACACAAGCACCCCGTGAGTGTGCACAGCAGCAGCATTCTGAGCAGCCCCGAAGCGCTGGTATGATGCCACACGTGGATGAACCTTGGATGAACCTTGCACCGTGATGCTCGGCGAGAGGCCAGTCACAGCAGTCACGTCCTGGGAGGTGCCCCTTCTGGAAAGTGTCCCCACAGGCAGACCTGCAGACACAGACGTACACTGGTGGTTTTTAGGGTCTGGGGCAGGGGAGCTGGGGAGCGAATGCTAGTGGGGGTGAGGTCTTCTTTTTGGGGTGATGAGAGCGTGGCAGTCGTGATGATGGTCACACCACCCTGTGAATATACTAAAGTCTGCTGAATTGTACCCATGGAAAGGGTGAATGTTACGGCATGTGAATTACATCTTTACAGCTTTTTAGGAAGTGACGGGAGAGTCTTTCTGTTTGCTCATGGTCAGGATAAATTTCACCGTTGCTCTGCGATGACCCCAGAGGGTCTGGGACAGCTGCCGCCAGCCCCATGGTGGTGTTCCCTGCCTGGCATGGCGCCCACTGCCTGCGACCGCCTGGTGCTCCCCCTCCCGTGCCTGCTCAGCCCTCCCACCGGAGTTGCTGTCCTTTCCTCTAAATCTTGGGGTTCTAGTTAAGATTGTGTCTAAGGGTTAATGTTTTTGATGTTGAGATGATAAATTGTTTCTTATTACGTACCCCTAACCTAACAGCTTACTTTGAGAGGGTTGGAGAGCTGTCGGTGAGCTTTCCAGAGGTATTCCTCAGTGCATTCTTAGGTGAGATCATCACCTCGCGTCCTTTCTTCTGTGTCTTCCAGCCTTTGTCCCCTGTGGGCACAGGTTCCTTTGCCTTGTCCTTTCCAGGGGCAGGACCCCAGGGCTTGGCCGATATTTATTAATGTACTCGCCCTTGGCTGATGTCAGGGCTCATCCGTCTAGGTGCGTTTGCTGAGGCCCAGATGTTCTCATTACGATGTCAAGAAGAAAGCTGGCCTGTCCGTTTTTGTAGAGCTTTGGTGGGGAGGCGAGGCCAGTCATCGCCAGCGCATCTCCGTGTGGGTGGTGTTCTTGCTTCCTTTTCACACGTTACTCCTACTGCGTCTGCGGCAGGAATGTCTGTAGTTCAGCCGACAACAGGCTGTATGACCAGCTCATGATACGGGCTTGCTTACGCTGAGCCCTGGCGCCAGGTCAATCTTTTTAAAACTGAATTGTGTTGGCGCTGCTGGTCTGGCGCTCCCCGGGAAGCGTAGCTGTTTCCTGGGGCCTCCCAAGTCTCCGTGCGTACTTTCTGTGTGGGTATCCTTGGGCCCCCTGTGCAGGAAGAATTGGGGGAGCCCCTGGATGAGCGTGTCCACTGAGCCCAGGGTGACTGCCCCTCTGCCCTGTCTCGTGCTGGGAGTCGACGTGGCAGTGAGCAGCGAGGGTCTGGCTCTGGCCCTGCCCCAGCGAGCACATCACTTCGGGGTGTGGGGGTACTGGCCTCCGGTGCCTGAGCCCATGCAGACCACCACCCTGGATAAAACCATCGCTGGGTTGAGAAGATACACCAGCTTCTTTGCTTTTGCTTTTTTATTTTCTTTTGGGCTTTTGTTGTGATGCTTCCTCTTTCTGAGACTTTTGTCTGTTTACTTTGTTGAGTCTCTGTGTTTCTTTTTCTCACTAAAGTGTATTTTTAGCACATCCCCCTTCCCCGGCACAGTACTATTTTGGCAGTGATCCCCAAGTGCTGATAGGAGAGGTTTCTGGTGTTTGTTAACTCAGTTTCCTGGTGTGTGTTCTGGATGGCCTCTTTGGTGCAGGTATTAGTGAAGAGATGGATTTTCATGTGTTTGGGTGTGTGCTAATACATTTTTAAATAGCTTTTATTTTTGAGAACAGTTTTAGATTTATAGAAAACTTGAGGCATCTATCTTTATTTTGTTCTAGCATGGCCCACATCATGCGTGTGCGACGTCTTCTGTTGACATCACGGTGAGGTCAGCCCATCCCGTTGTCGTACCGTTTCCTTTGGGAAACGCTCTAATTGGAAAGAAGCTTGTGCCTCTAATCCCTCTGTTGCGTCTTCTCTGTGTTGAGGATAATTCTGATTTACTTGCGTGGTGCTGAATGCCCCCAGACTCTGGATCTTTGTCCAGTTGATACGTTCCGCAGTATTCAGTATTTCACGCCAGGCTGTTTGCGCCAATGACTGCCGTGTGGATAGGATTGACCCAAATGCGATGGAGACTTTACTCCCTTAGTGCTATAAAATCTTTATCCCGTAACAACACCATTGGGCTTCTATCTGTACCCAGTTCCTGGGCCTCAACCCTGCCTAGCGTTGAATGAGGCTCTGTGGGGCTGGTGGGCTTCTGTGGAAGGAGCTGGCCATGCGGAAATGCCTGAGTCACGGTGTTGCCCCGGAGTTACCCGACCCCCCTGTGACCGAGTGAGTGCGGCAGCCCCAGGGCCTACGTACCAGTTTTGACTGGGAATCTGTCAGTCGATCAGTATTTGTTGAGCACAGGCTGCAGCTGGCTGGCGTTGGACTCAAGTTGCTGTTTCTTCTTCCTGTGGCTCCCACGGCTGCTTGCCCTCCCGCAGGGCAGAAGCAGGTGAAGGTGAGACCCCTCCACCCCCAGGTGGTGCTGGGCCTGCGTGACCCACTGGAGGGCTCTTGATACACACTTGCTCTGAGAAGCTGCTCTCCAGGGCAAGATTCTGGTACAGACATCATCTGGAACCAGAAAAGAGGTGAGGGATACCTCAGGGACCTCACTCTGCTTGAGACCATTGGTGAACCGAGAGAGCAGTTCTGGCCATTCAGAGGTTCCCAGGGTGCCAGGCTTTGGGTCCCCAGCTTGGGCAGAATTGAGTCTGGGGGCCCGGCAGTGTCTGTTGTCTTCCCAGGCACACAGTAAGCACGCCAGAGCTGTGTGGGGTGGGGGGTGGGACAGGCAGCTGGCAGGACTTGGTGGTTCCTGGGACACCCCCGTCCTGGTGCACCCTAGTGGCCCTTCAGGGAAAGGGGAGTGCCCTGTGGGTGGGTGAGTGTGGGTCAGCCCAGGACTTCAACACCAGAGGAGCTGAGAATCCTAGATCCCAGCCTCCCTGTGGAAAGGGCTTCCTGGACCTCCGCCTTCCCTCCTCTGGGCTTCTCTGGCGTGGCGTGCGTCGGACGGCCAGGCTGGTCTGGGAAGGGAGCTCCTCCAGTGCAGCCCCACCTGGAAGCTGGCTTCCCGCTGCCGCCTCTGCCCTGCTGATGCAGGCCCTTCTCCAGGAGGCCAGGCCCCACCTGGAGTCAGGAGCAGGCTTGTTCTGTCTCACTGTGCCAACCTGTTTCTGGGCCCCATGGACTGGTCGACCCCCTGTTAAGGGTCGGCCTCTGTGGGCCAGGGCAGATGACCCACTGATGATCGGTCTCTTTGGGGGACAGACAGCAAGGCCACCTCTCAGGAGACGAACTGCCCTCTGGGGTCCACGGGGACTGGCCAACCATAGGGGTGGGGGCAGTCCCTTGTGGGGTTGCTCTTCCAGCTCGACGAGTCCTGTTTCTCTGGGGCCTGGTCCCGCCAGCTGCCTCAGCACCGGACCGGGCATGTCGCACACAGCCCAGTGTGCCGTGGGCCCTGCCGCGCTCATCCCCGCGCTCCTGCCGGCTGGGTGCTGGGCTCTGCCACAGCTGAGGAGGAAGGGGCTTTCTGTCCAGGGCTGCTCTGCGCAGGCCAATCTGGCCTCTGGGCTTTTGCCAGACGTGTCCCTGCACCTGGAGCACCCTCATCTTCCCAGGCCTGACCTGACGCGGGGATGGGCCCTTCCGGCATACACTTAGAGTTCTTGTATAACAAGCTGCAGAAAGTGGGTGCTGGGTGACGAGGAGGGGCTGGCTCAGACCAGGGGGTCCGCAGACGACTGCTCGAGGGCCACTCCTGGCCATTGGCCTGGTCTTGTAAAGAGTTTTACTCCTTTGTGTTGTCGTGGCTGCTTGTACGCTGCAGGACGGAGTTGGGAGCCGTGGCCACAGACCCCATGCTGCTGCGATGATTACTTTATGTGTCAGCTTGGCTGGGCTAAGGGACGCCTAGTTGTTGGGAAACATGACTTTTGGGTGTGTCTCTGGAAGGGATTCGCATTTGATTCCGTGTGGGCGTGGGCGGGCCTCATCCAGGCCCTCTGGCCCAGCAGAACAAAAATGGGAAGGGTGAATTCTCTCTCCCGGAGCTGGGACGGAGCTGGGATGTCCGTCTTGTGTCCTCAGGCCTTCAGACCCCACCTCCCGCTCTCCTGGGTCTCTGGCTTGCAGACAGCAGGCTGTGGGACTCCTCTGCATCTATAACCCCCTGAGTCAACGCCTGTAATAAATCTTATGTGTCTGTCGATATGTATTCTCTGGGGAACCCTGAATAGTACAGATTTGGTCCCGACTGTGGAGCTGCTTGGGGTCTCTTCCTGTTTGCCCCCGTCCCCACCTTCCCATCTTTGTCCCTATGCTGGATGACCCACGTAATGGGTCTGCCTGGCTTCTCCCTCCAGGATGAGGCAGGGTCCGAGGCTGGGGCCCCCTTATCTCCTTGAGGGGCCTGTGCCCTGAGCTGGGCCAGTTAGGGACAGGCTGATGGAGCCTCTTGCCTGGAAGGCAAGTCTCCATGCTCCCTGCGGCTAGCAGGTTCTCTGTCTCCAGCGGGTTGCTGACTTGTGTGTGGGCCTGGGTCCCAGGGCCCCTTGCTGAGCCCTAGCGCTTGTGCCCACGGCCTCAGGGCAGTGGCCCCGGCATCCTGCTGGCTGTTTCAGCTTCCCCATTCCGGTGTGTTCTGTACAACTTCAGCTGCAGAACCAGGCCTGGGCTCCTGTGGCTGGTGGGGCTGCAGCGTGCTGACCCCAGGCCAGCGGTGCTTGCTTCTCGGGGGATCAGCAAAGCTCTCGTCTCTCATTGTCTCTGCTTCTCTGCTCTGCTTTCGGCTCTGGATCTCAGCCTCCTTGGGGTAGTGGGGACCCGGTGGGGACTGGGTATCTGGGACCTCCCGTGTGCCAGTGGGGACTGTTGGAGTCTCGGCCAGAAATGCTGTGTGTGCGTGAGGCTATGCTCAGAACTGCACACGCCACGTCGGCACCTCACAACCGGCTTCGGAGGAGACAGCGGCTGCAGCAGCCTGGGACTGGTGTGATTACACACAGCCAAATGAGGAGAGTCCCACCAGGGACCTGCCCTGCACTGTCCCGTCGTTCCCCGCCTGGGGGAAGCCCCGGGCCAGATGCCCACCCCTGCAACCCTCTGCTCCCAACTGGGCCTTCCTGCCCAGGCCCTTCCTGCCCAGGCCCTTCCGTGGTTCCTAAGGCTTTGTGAAGAGCTCGGCACTTCCTGCCCGGCCCCTGCTCACACTGCTCCCTCTTCCACTGAGGGCGCCCTCTACCCCCACCCCTGCCCCAGGGAGCTCTCCGCACTGGGCAAACCCAGCCACCCCCACCAAGTCTGGCCCGGACTGGTGTTTGTGGTGTCCACAAGGGTGGGGATGAACTTGAAGTAAGGCTGGTTGTGACCTCACGCCTGGGCTTGCGGGGCCGCGTTGGGGCTCGCCAGGCTGGGTGTGCCCGGATCCCGTGTCAGGAACAGTGTCGCCCCACCTGTGGCCAGGCCAGCCCTTGTGGGAACCACACACAAGCACGGCTGCCGGTCCCTCCGGGGCCACTAGCTCAGAGCCCTGATGTGCGTCTTGGGGTCTAGGAGGGCGGCACCACCTTTCTTCCTCAGAGCACCAGGGACGTTGGGGACCCTGGCCGGGAGGTGCATGGCAAGGCAGGGGATGCTTTGAGGACGCGTGTGCCCACAGCTGGACACTGCTGTCCAATGGTGGACACTGCTGGTGTGCGTCTTCCTGGGATGGGGAGGCAGGTTTCGAGGTGGTGCACCAAGCGGGTGAGGGCGCTTTGGTCCCAGAAATTCAGATGGGTGGGCTGAGTGACTTCCCCTCTGAGACCCCCAGCCTCCCAGCCTGTGAGCTAGGGCGATGCACACCTGAACGGGTGTCCCCCAGGTGAGGTGGTGCATGGGGACAGGGGTCCCCCACCTGGGGCGGTGAGCACAGGGGACGGGGTCCCTCACCTGGGGCGGTGAGCTCAGGGACGGGGTCTCCCAGCTGGGGCAGTGAGCACGGGGACTGGGTCCTCCAGCTGGGGTGGTGAGCACAGGGGACGAGGGCCCCCTAGCTGGGGCGGTGAGCACAGGGGACGAGGGGCCTCTAGCTGGGGCGGTGAGCGTGGGGATGGGGTTCCCCAGCTTCGAGCGGTGAGCACAGGGAATAGAGTCCCCCAGCTGGGGTGGTAAGCATGGGGATGGGGTCCCCCAGCTGGGGTGGTGAGCACAGGGGACGGGGTTCCCCAGCTGGGGCAGTGAGCACAGGGGACTGGGCTCCCCCAGCTGGGGTGGTGAGCACAGGGGACGGGGTTCCCCAGCTGAGGCAGTGAGCACAGGGGACGAGGGTCCCCTAGCTGGGATGGTGAGCGTGGGGACGGGGTCCACCAGCTGGGGTGGTGAGCACAGGGGACAGGGTCCCCCAGCTGGAGTGGTGAGCACAGAGGACAGGGTCCCCCAGCTAGGGTGGTGAGCACAGGAGATGGGGAGAAAGGGGTTCCCCAGCTGGGGCGGTGAGTCCGGATGCCTGCAGTAAACGGCTCCCAGGAGCTGTCATTGAGTGAGCCGCTTGGAAATGAAGTGAGGTGGGGCATAGGAGCTCCCCCTGCTGGCCTCCTCCCGCCATTTCAGCACGGTTTCACAACTGTTACAGACCCTGCAGGACTCTGTCTGCACACACTTGCTCTTGGATGAACACCTAGGAGTGGACGGCTGTGCCTTCTGTCAGGTGTCTGCTCACACAGCGGCCTCGGCCGAGGCAGGTGTCCTGTCCGTGCCTTCTCCTACACGTGTGGTGGCATCTCCCCAGTCCCTGATTCTTTCCGCAGGTGTCTTCTCGGGGGAAGTGTCCAGTTCTTCTGCTGTTTTAGGGGGCTGTCGCCCTTACTGAGTTTTCAGAGCTCTTATATTTCAGATGGAAGTCCTTTATCAGATGTGTGATTTGCATAGACTTTTGTTTAGTTTTTGCCTTGTCTTTGCATTGTCCTTTTTTTTTAACGGAAAGGCTTCTAGAGATGGGTTGTACAACAGTGTGAATGTCATCAACGCTACTGAACTGTCCACTTAAACGTGGTGAAGATGATGAAATTTTATGTTGTGTATTTTACCACAATTAAAAAAAGTTTCCTGGGGCACCTGGGTGGCTCAGTGGATTAAAGCCTCTGCCTTCGGCTCAGGTCATGATCTCAGGGTCTTGGGATCGAGCCCCGCATCGGGCTCTCTGCTCAGTGGGGAGCCTGCTTCCCCCTCTCTGTCTGCCTGCCTCTCTGCCTATTTGTGATCTCTCTCTCTCTGTCAAATAAATAAGTAAAATCTTAAAAAAAAAAAAGTTTCCTAATTTTAAACAAAACTTGCGTGAATTTCTTGTTTTATCATTATTTGACTCTATTTCTGGCAGTGCTTTTTGTCTGGGAGTCTTATTTTGTCTATTAATGTAACCATGACGGCCTTCTTAGTATTGCTTGGTGTATCTTTTTATTTCTGTTTACTTTCAGCTTTCTTTGTCCTTATTTTTTGTCCTATATATGTATCGTCAGTAGCATACAGCTGGAATTTGGGTATAGTTTCTTGTATCCAGCGTGAGAATCTTTTTAAGATTTATGTATTTATTTTAGAGAGTCGGGGGACGGGCAGAGGGAGAGAGAGAATCTCAAGGAGACTCCGCGGTGAAGGTGGAGCCCAACATGGGGCTAGAACTCATGACCCTGAGATCATGACCTGAGCTGAAAACAAGAGTCGGACGCTTAACTGACTGTGCCACCCAGGTGCCCCTTGTTTGTTTTTTTTAATCTGATCACTGTAACATGGGTCCTCGGTGTCTTTAAAAATCATTTGTATTTATGTGTTTCTCACTAAAGTATGTGAAAATAAAGAATTTAGGTTGCTAAAACTGCTATCGTTAATTTTATAAACAAAGACCTCGAAAACTCAATAGAATTACTTTTTAAAAATTGCTTTTCTTTTTTAACCATTTCCAGCTCTTTGCCTAACCACTAATAACCACTAATCCATCCTCTGTATCTGTGAGTGTGGCTTTTGGTTTTTCTTAGAGTCCACATATAAGAGAGATCGTGCAGTATTTCTGTCTGATTTACTTCATTTTGCTTAATGCCCTTGAGGTCTACCCTTCTCTTACCTTTCAAAAAACAGAAGTTCTTAGTTTTGAAGTCCAAATTACCATTTTTTAAAATAGGTCATGTCCAAGATCACAAAGAGTTTCTCTTATTTTCCCTTGGAAGTCTCAGAATGTTTAAGCATATGACCTATTTTAAATTAATTTTCAAAATGCTGCCGGATAGGGATTGAAGATCATTTTTTGCATATTGATATTCATTCATTCCAGCACTGTTTGTTAAAAGGTTATCTGTTTGCCACCAAATGGCCTAAGTATTGAAATCAGGTCCTTCTACTTTGTTTTTCTTTTGAAGTCATTTTGGTTATTCTAGGTCCTTTGAATTTCCATATGAATTTTAGAATCAACTGATCAATTTTACCAAAAATGCTGGGATTTTGATTGGCATTGTGATGAATCGAAAGATAAATTTGTGGAGAATGGACAACAATATTAAGAATATGGTTGGGGCACCTGGGTGGGTTAAAGCCTCTGCCTTCGGCTCAGGTCATGATCTCAGGGTCCTGGAATCAAGTCCCACATCAGGCTCTCTGCTCAGCGGGGAGTCTGGTTCCCCCTCTCTCTCTGCGCCTGCCTCTCTGCCTACTTATGATCTCTCTCTCTCTCTGTCAAATAAATAAATAAATTTTTTTACAAAAAAAAGAATATGGTCATATTCTTAACACTGGGTGGCTCAGTTGGTTGAACGTCCAACTCTTGACTTTGGCTCAGGGCGTGATCTCAGGGTCATGAGATCAAGCCCCACATTGGGCTCTGCACTGGGTATGGAGCCTGCTTGAGATTTTCTCCCTCTCTGTACCTGCCCCCAAGCACATGCGTGCTCTAAAAAAGTATTTTTTTTTTAAGATTTTATTTATTTTTTCGACAGAGAGAGACACAGTGAGAGAGGGAACACAAGCAGGGGGAGTGGGAGAGGGAGAAGCAGGCTTCCTGTGGAGCAGGGAGCCTGATGCGGGGCTTGATCCCAGGACTCTGGGATCATGACCTGAGCTGAAGGCAGACGCTTAACGACTGAGTCACCCAGGTGCCCTAAAAGTTTTTTTAATTAAAAAAATGTAATTCTGCTCAGTTTTTCTGTAAATCTAAACTTGCTCTAAGAAATAAATCTGTTAATTTTTTTAAAAGCAAAAAGTATATACATATAATTAGAAAATTGTTAATGTTTATAGTATTGAGTCGTCTGACCCATGAATGTTTATATCTCTATTTAATTTCTCTTGGCAATATCTTGTGGCTCTTAGCGTATATGTCTTGTACATTTTTTTGTCACATTTAAATATAAGCATTTAACATTTTCGATGCTGTTATAAGTAGCATTTTTAAAATTTTCACTTTCTGATTGTTCCTCACATGTAGAAGTGTTTGATTTTGGTACATTGATCTTGTATCTTGCAACCTGGCTAAATCTACTACTCTCACTAGAGAAGTCTTTGTAGATTCTTTTGGACTTTCCTTCCTTTTTTTTTTTTTTTTTTTTTTTAAGATATATTTGTTGGGGCACCTGATGGGCTCAATCGGTTGAGCTTCGGCCTTCAGCTCAGGTCATGATCCTAGGGTCTTTGGCTCGAGCCCCATGTTAGGCTCCCTGCTTGGTGGGGAGTCTGCTTTTCCTGCTCCCTCTGCCTGCTGTACCCCCTGCTTGTACTCTCCTCTCTCTGTGTCAAATAAATAAAATCTTCTTTTAAAATTATATTTATATGGGAGAGAGACAGTGTGTGCAGGAGGAGGTGCAGAGGGAGAGAGAGAATCCTCAAGCAGACTCTGCACTGAGCACGGAGCCTGACCTTAGGGCTCAATCCCACGACCCTGGGATCATGACCTGAGCTGAAGGCAGACACTTCACCGACTGAGCCACCCAGGCATCCCCGGATAAATAAGTCTTTAATAAAAGAGTATTTTCTCCTATCGTGTAGCTTGTCTTTTCACTTGATAGTGTTCTTTGATACACAAATGTTTCAATTTTGATGAAGTCCAGTTTATTTTTGTTGTTTTTGCTCATACTTATGATGTCAATATTAAGAATGCCAATAAGGTCACAAAGATTAATCTCTGTTTTTTTCCTGAGAGTTTTAGTTGTAGTTCTTGCATTGAGGTCTCTGATCCATTTTGAGTTAATTTGTGTATATGATACGAGGTAGAGATTCGACTTCATTCTTTGCACATGGATATCCGTTTGTCCCAGCACCATTTGTTGAAAACCTATTCTTTCATCACTGAATTATCTTTTTACTCTTGTTAAAAATCAGTTGACCACATATGCAGGGGTTTATTTCTGGACTCTTCTGTTCCATTGGTCTATACTGTCTTATGTCACTACCACACTGTCACGGTCACTGTAGCATTAAGTTTTGAAATAGAGAATTTCAGTCTTCCTGCTTTGTTTTCAGTATTGTTTTAGCTATTTTGGGCCCCTTGCAATCTGTATGAATTTCCATTTTTGCAAAAAAAGGCCATTGGAATTTTTTGGAATTGGAATAGCCATTGGAATTCCAATAGCCATTGGAATAGGGATTGCATTGAGTCTCTATTTAATTATCTTTAAAGAGCCTTAAATAAGGAAAACAAGTCTTTTATATTTATTCCATGATTATCATTTCTGGTGCTTTTCACTCCTCCTTCTAAATCTAAATTTCCACCTGGTCTTGTTTTTCTTCTGCCTAAACGATTTTATTTAATGTCTGTAGTGCCGGTGTGCAGGTGATAAATTCTTTCAGCTCTTGTCTGTCTGAACTCCATTTGTGGAGTTTTCATTGGGTGTAGCCCTCTCACTCATAGGTTTGTTTCGTTTTGTTTTCTCAAGGTGCTTCCACTATCTCCTGTCTCATCAGAGAAATCTGCTGTCATCTTGTACTTGCTGCTTTTCTCTGGGTGATTTTAGTGTGTCCTTTCCTTCACTGGTTTTAGGCAGTTTTGGGATACGCCTTGGTGTAGTTTCTCTCATCTTGTGCTCCGGGGTGGATGAGCTGCTGCCATCTGTAGATTTATAGTTTCCATCAAATTTGGAAATGTTTGAGCCATTATGATTTTCAAGTACTTATTTTATCCTCACCCTTCTTCTTCCCTGGGACTCTGGTTACCCCGTTTGACCCACAGCTCACTCTGCGCTCCCTGGTTTTTCAGTCTTTCTTTTTCTGTGTTTTATTTTGGGTAATTTTGGTGCTCCTTCTTCAAGCTTACTAGTCTTCCGTGTTGTGTAACCAGCTTGTAATCCCATCTGTTGCCCCCCTTGCGTCACTTTTTGTACTTCCATCTTGCAAGTCTTCATGTCTGGTCTACGTCCTGAGCCTGTGGAAATCAGTCTCCTGGCTCTCGCCCTGGTGACAGTGAGCTCTCCTCTCGGCAATGGTGAGCTCTCCCCATTGTGGCGGACCAGTTTCCCTTCCCTGTTGCCGCCAGTTTTATGGAGTTGGGAGCTAGTGCTGTTATTCCTATGTGAGTTCCCAGGCTTTGTTTTGGGACATAGTTTGATGCCTTCAGGTTGTGCTCATCAGCTTTGTTGGTCAGGACCAGAGAGCACTTACGAGCTCCACGTCTTTGACCCCTGCCCCCCCACTGGCTGCCGGCAGCTCTCTCACAGGTTTGCACGGATTGTGCCCTCTGTCCGCAGCCTGCCACTTCTGCTGCCTTGTCCACCACCTTGCAGCACCACCTCCTCCCTGAAGGTCTGCTGACATGCCCACCATCGTCTCTCTTTCAGCACCACGCCCAGAGGTCCTTTTGGGGGGATGAGGGCTGTCACGGAGCTCACCTGTGCCCTCCCCCTCACTCTTTAGTGCTTAGTCACATAAAGTTCCCTGTTAATGGTAACTTTTGCCCACGGGAGCCAGACCCAGTCCCTGTGACTGTCTTATCAGCTCAGCAGGAAGTTCAAGTCTGCAGCTCTGTCGTCTCGGTGCTCATGGGCTGGGCTGGGGACTGGACAGAGGTGAAGATTCAGGCTGAGGCTGGCAGGCCTGGACATGTGTGTGCACACACCTGCGTGCATCACAGCATTTAGCTGTCTCACCTTGGAACAGCCTCTGATGATTGACCCACTGCCTGGTGAGATGTCCACACTCTGGCTTGGGGTTTAGGAGTGTGTCATGCTCTCGTCGCCCTGTCAGGCTGGCCTGGAGGCTTGGAGATACGGCCCTCATCCAGGGCACCTGCCCCATAGGCTGGGTTCTTCCTGCTCTTCCAGAAGCCTGGCGGGGTCTGGCACACCCCGGGCTGGTGTGCAGCTGGCAGTCAGCACTGCCACTGGGTTGGGCCAGGTCCTGTGTGGACATGAATCTGTGCTTTGTTTGGTCTTTTATTTGGGACGGGGATGGAGGAGGACAACATCAGGAATCAGAGCTGAGCTGATTTGGTGTGAAAGGAAACTGACATTTTCACAGAGTGGGCCATGTTGGCAGCTGGGGGCAGACAAGCAAGAGCCGTCCTTGGGAAGGAGAGACCCCACTTCATCTACCAGTCCCCCACTGGCTTTCTACGTTTTGATTTTTTTTAAATATTTTTTTATTTATCTATTTTTAAATCAGAGAGAGAGAGAGTGAGCACAAGCAGGGGGAGTGACAGGCAGAAGGAGAAGCAGGCTCCCTGCTGAGCAAGGAGCCCGATACGGAACTCGATTCCTGGACCCCAGGATCACGACCCGAGCCGAAGGACACCGCTCAACCGACTGAGCCACCCAGGCGTCCCTTGATTTTTTATATCAGAAATGGTCCGGCTCAGTAACACCCTTATCTTTATGCATATTTTCCCAATTGTTTTCTTGGACAGAATTCCTAGACTTCTTATCAAACAGCAAATAGGTGAAAATGCCCTTATTTCTTGCAAGAAATAAAGACATCAACTACTTTCTTCTTCGGTAGCCCTCCCTGGATTTTGTTTTTCTTTCATGAGCCGGGAGCCCTGTAGAGTCTGCGTGGGGTGGCCACTGGGATGGGGGCCGCTGGGGAGGACATACACAGGCCCCTGGGGGTTGCGTCCTGGGTCTGGGGCCGTGCCGAGTGCCTGGGTGGGGCACTGGATGGGGGCCACAGCCGGCTCAGGACCGAGGCCGTGGACTGGGCCGGCTACACCATGCCAGGTTGTGCTCCCCCAAGAGGGCTCCTCCCTGAGCCTGGGGAGAGGGCCCCCTTGCCTGTTGCAGCCCAGAGCCCTCCCTGGGTCTGACAGTGGGGATGGCAGCACCCTCTCCCCTCTGGTACTTTCTGCTCTCTGCCCAGGCCTTTCGACTGGTCCTGAGTGTTCTGGTTCATGCTCCTATCCCATCACTCGGCCCAGGCCTCGGCTCACACACTCCCAAGCCTCCCTGGTCTCAGTGGCCTCCCAGGATGGGTGAATAGAGGGGTCAAGATCAGGCAGTGGAAGGGTTCCTCCCTGAGCCTCAGTTTTTCCATCTGGAGTGGGGCAGAGAGGTGCTGTTGGGGGGCCTCAGACCTGCCCTGGTTCTAGGATAGTATTTCCCTGCCCGGCCCCTGGGTCAGCAGCCCGCCTCCCAAAAGGGGCTGTGCTGCTGGGGGACCCATAGCCAGTCTCTCTGGGCCCCCAGCCAGTCCCTCCACTGGGCTTGGGCCCTTCCCTGCCTGGCCCACCTGGGCCATGAGCCCCTCCCGGCTCCTCCCTGCCTCCACCCCCACCTGCAGCCTGTGTGGCCCTTAGGTGTCCAGTACCCCCTCCTCCCAGTGGCCAGTGGCCCCTGTCTAGCTCCCCCCATGTCCCATCACGTCCTCCCTCGATGTCCAGCTCGTGTGCACTTGTGTGAGCAGCATCCCTGCCAGAATGTCCTGCCACAGGGTTGGCCAACGTTGGCCTCCCTCTTATGGGAGTCTGGTCTCTGCAGGCGTTTGGACAGGCGCACACGAACCACAAGAAGGTGGCCGCAGATGGCGAGAGCCGGGAGGAGAGTCTGATCCAGGAGTCGGCCTCCAAGGAGCAGTACTACGTGCGCAAGGTGCTGGAGCTGCAGACGGAGCTGAAGCAGCTGCGGAACGTACTCACCAACACGCAGTCAGAGAACGAGCGCCTGGCCTCCGTGGCGCAGGAGCTGAAGGAGGTGAGGGGCGCGCCCAGTGCGGCAGGGGCGGGGGCGGGGCATCTGTTGCCTCTGGGGAGGTAGGAAGCAGTGCCACCACCCTCCAGGTGGGGTGGGCGAGCGACAAGGACAGCAGGTGCAGCCGGGAGCCCATGTGAGCGAGTCCTGGCCATGGCCCCGGGACCCCCGGGTTCTCATCTAGAAGGGCAGGGGGTCTTGTCTGGGCTGTAGGGAGACCCACCGTCTGCCCTCTGTTTACTTGGGGCACAGTGACAGGTGACCAGAGGGATGGAAGGTTGTCAGTTCCACACTTCCGACGGGAGGGTATGGAGCAGCAGGGTCCCACAGGTCCAGGAGGACTCCAGCGAGGTCTGGGACAGAGCCCAGGGGCTGGCAGCAGTGGGGAGCAGTCACCGCCCCTGGTTGGGGTCAGAGGTCATCGAGGACTATGGGCCTGGGAGGAGCTTGGCTTGGATCCCTGTGTGGAGCCGGAGTGCATGATTTCACTTCCTCCCGAGGGATCACCCGGCTTGGGATGGGAGGAGGGGCCACCGGGGAGGTGGGTTTGACCTCACTGAGGTGGTCTCAGGCCGGCTGCTGGCCAGGCTTATTCCACTCTCCTCCTCTTCCAGAAGGGCTTGTCTGGGCTGTTGGGAGCACCTCGGGGACCTGCTGACTCCTGGCTTTGGGCATCAGGAAATGAGCTCAGCCCGTCCCTCGTGAGATTAGGTTTGGTGGGGCCGGGATTCCTGCTCTTCCTGTTGGTGCTTCAGGAGGAGGCCTGCCACTCCCTACCCCACACACCCCCAGCCGCCTCTTCCTCTCAAGGCCCTGCCTCTTGCTCCACAGGCCCTACCAACCCCTGCTCAGACCATAGGCCCCGCCAGTGTCCCCGCCCTCACCAGCCCCGTCTGTACCCTGTTCCTGAACCCTTCTGCTGGTCCTGGCCTCAGATGTGGCCGTCCCCTCCCCTCCCTGAGGCTGGCACCTGAGGCTCAGGCATGCCCCAGAAGCCCGAACCACAGGAACACAATACCAAGCACGGTCCCCAAGAAGTGCAGCCCCGCGCCTGCCTTCACATGACACACACTGCAGGCCATGTGGGTCAGCCCAGGGGGTACCCCTTCCATGAGCTTAGCTGTACCTCCCGGTGCCTGGTCCTGCTGCCATCTGTGTGTCCTCTGACCAAACCCCCCCGTGACAGTCAGCTTCTGCCCAGCCCCCCATGCCGACTTTCCAGGGGCATCTGATGGCGTCTGTCATGTGACCTGTATAACAGATGTGCTCAGCACATGGGGCAGCCTCAGCTGCCCCAGAACTCCTCCTTTTGGTGAGCCCGTGGGTATCCACGGACTTTCCTCGTCCCACGGGTAGGGAAACCAAGGAGCGGCTCTAGGGTCCTGACCTCTGACCTCTGCACTATTGCGTGGACAGGCCCAGCTAGCAGTCCCATCTGTCCTGGGACATGGCCTTGAGCCTCATTTTGCAGATGGGGAAGCAGAGTCCCCGGGAGCCGGGCATGGCCGCAGCTGGCGAGAGGCAGAGTCAGGTCTCGCACACACCGAGGCCTTCCAAAGAGTCGCTCTGGGAAGCGAGGTGGGGGCTGCCCTTGAGAGGCGGGACTAGGTTGATGAGGAGTTAGCCTCATCTGCCCTGTGGGGCCCTGCCGGGTGATCTTTTTGTCCTGGTGGGCCCTGTCCTTGCTGCCCTGGTGGACCCCATGTGTCTTGGGCCCCAGAATAAAGGACAGAGTCGTCCCAGCAGAATTCTGTGCTCCCTGTCACCCAGGGCAGAAGCCAGGAAAGACTCGATTGCCGCTGTCGTGGTGTCTGGGCTGCCCGGAGCTGGCCAGAAGGGAGCCAGGTGTCTGGTCACGAGCTCAGGCGGGCACTAGGGTCAGGAGCAGCCTTGCCAGGTGCCAGGTGGGCTCTTCAGCGTGGGGTGGCTCCCAAGCCAGGGTTTGGAAGATGGGGGGACTGTCACATGGGCAGATAGCATAGAGGCAAGGGGGGGGGACGTGGGTATGTAGAAGAGGCTGCAGGGGTGGAGCCCCACGCGGGAGGGGTCCTGTGTGGGTCTCGAGGGAATGGACCCCATGGGGAAGTGCTCATTCCTCCTGGGGAGCAGGGTGTGACGTGCATCAGCCCCCTGGGAGATCAGGGGAGTCGGGGAAGGTGTGTCTGCGAAGGGGCAGGTGTCCCCTGGACAGCCGGCACAGGGCAAGCTCACTCCAGCCTTGGCCTCTGCAGTTACACACGGAGAACACTTACCTGCCCAGGCACTTTGGGGGTCCCTGCACAGCCAGAAGTGCCTCCTGGTCCCAGGCAGGCCCACCTGCCGCCGCAGCCTACCCCCTCTTAGAGCTGGCCCTTCTAGTGGCGGCGGCTGTCGGCATGGGGCTTCTTAGGAACTCCAGTAAGGTGTCTGCTCCCTCAGGCCTCTCGGCTGCCGTATGTATAGCACAGTCCCTGCAGAAGCCACAGTGCTCGGCCCATCACAAGACTCTGTCTGCCTTGAGACAGCAGGTCCAGCCTGGGTGTCGCTTACCACCTTCCTAGAACCCACTGGGAGAAAGGCAGAGGGAAGTACAGCTGGGGGCCTGGAGGAAAGAGTCGCCACTTGTGAGACCCCTTTGTGTCCCTCTGACTGGCTTGTTTGGTTGTCACAGGCCCTGAAATGAGGCTGGTCCCTGGGTTCCCTCTCCTGATGCTCCTTCCTGCCTCTGTCTTCTGGCTCCTCCTTCTACCACCCAGAGCTCCTGCGGCCATGGCCCAGGCTACAGGACCCAGGACCTAGGGCGTCACCACTGCTCTGGAACCTTCCAGGCAGGGAGTCTCCCAGCCATGACTGCCCTCCTCTCCTCCCACCCCACACACACTCATACACACACACACACCTGGGGTGCCTTACTTCTTGGGGTGGACAGGGAGGGTGGGCAGAGCCCTGGCTGAAAGGACAAAGGCCTGGCTCAGCCCGACCTGCCCGTGCCTCCTGCTCTGAAGGTGCTTCTCTGGCTGTGTGAGGACAGCCATCTGGTCCAGGGTGAGTCCCGTCTGCGGTTTCCCCATGAGCCTCCACAGGGTTTCCTCACCGAAGGGGAGTGTCTGCTCCCATGTTCTCCTCAGGACACCTGGGGGCTGAGGTGGGAGTGTGCTGATGGGCTCGGGACACTGAGGGGCACGGAGAGGGTTTGCCGACGAGGAACCAGAGGTCCAGGGTCCCTGCGCGTCCACCTTCTCCAGCCGGCCTGCACCCTGTTGGGGCAGGGAGTCACGTGTTCACTGCCTGTGCCCATCATCAAAGCTGCTGTCGACAGGCTGCCTGGGACAAGATGCTTACTTTGGGGAAAACCAAAGCACGTGGTGGCCAGTTGGAGCTTGTTGGAGCCCTCAGAGTTGGGTGTGTGCTAGGCGGAGGTGCCGCATCTGCTGCGGGACCAGAATGCAGGCATCTGGGTCCTGGAGCACCCGCAGACGGCGCCCTTACCTGCCACATGGCGTCCTGGGCCAACCTGTGAGCTTGGCGCCTCTTACCCATGGGGCCCCCTGCCCTTTTTCGGTGTGGGTGCTTGTGACTGGAGGCTGTGTTGTCATTTCTGGCAATGGAGCAAGGTGGGCTGGGTCTCCCCATGGGCCTGTCCCCCTGAGTTGGGAAGGCTGCCTGTCCTGGCCGTGGGGGGAGCTGCCCCACGTGTCTCTTTCCACAGTCTGGAGGGGGGTAGCTGTGGGGTTCAGGCTCCGGCCTCCACCCCGGCCGGTGGCCATGTCAGGTCATGCCACACATGTTTGGGCACCCCCTGCACCCCAGGTGAGAGAGGGTGGAGTAGGCGGGGCATTTCTGGAGAGGCCCGAGCAAGCACGAGCTTGGTGTTCGTGGTAAGTGAGGAAAGTGCTCTGGCCCGGGGTAACGGTGCGTGCTCGGAGCAGGCGGAACCAGCGGCGCGTGCACTCTCCTGGGAAGGTCGTACAGGATGGGAGTTTTGTTTCAGTCAAGGACAGGGGCTGCGTGCAGGGCCCCCACGTGCAGCCTGGTGCTCAGGTTCTGGGGTGCGGAGGGTCTGGGAGGCCTGGGGTGGGCAGCCAGGCTGGCCTGTGTCCCCCCTGCCACCTCCCCTTTCTGGCCACCTCAGGGCCCCTTGGGTTTGAGGGGAGTTGCTGAGCTTTAAGTAAAAAGCCTGTTTGGAAGGACAGGAATGGATCTTGCACGTGGCCGTGCTCCCCATGTCACCTCCTGTGTCCTCTCATGCTGAGTGGACAGCTGCTCTGAGCAGGCGTGTCAGGCCATGGTGGGCTGCACCATAGTCGGGGAGCACCCAGCCTGCTGTAGCCATGTAGATGTGGCAAGCCCGCGGTCAACGGTTCTTACAAGTCCGTGATCGCGTTGGTAGGGAGGAGGGCTCTCCAGAGCCGCACACCAGGCGAGAGGATTGACTTCGTGTACGGATTTGGCTCAGGTGACTGTGAGGGCGGCGGGCCGGTGCCTGGAGACCCAGGGAAGAGCCGAGGTTGCAGCTGGAGTCTGAAGGGGTCTGGAGGCTCTTTCTAGAGCATTCTAGTCTTTTCTTTAGGGCTTGGAACTGATTGGAGGAGGCCCATCGTGGAGGGTGCTCTGCTTCTCTCGGAGTGTGTGGAGTTAGATGGCACTCTCGCCTTTACCCAGCCTGGTGGCATCTAGACTAGCATTTGCCCAAGTACCTGCATGTGGGGGCCTCGCCACATTGCCGCGGACATTAACTGTGACCATTGGGCAGCAAACAAGGGCGGTGCCAGCCCTGAGCTTGTGTGTGGAACTTTGTCAGGGATTTCCAGCTGCCCCTCCAGACCCACGGCAGTGAGCGACAGTGTTTCCTCACATTGCCACCCAGACTGTATCGTTTTGCTTATTTTTGCCTGTTCAACAGGAGTTTTGCTTTCTGGGTGAGTCTTGCCTTTTCTCCAGCCTGTGACATGCTGTGTGTTCATTCTGCTGTTGCTCTCGGCCACCTCCTCGGTTCACTTTGCCGGAGACTCGTGTAGTGAGCGGTTGTCAGGATTGCTTGACACGGAATGACTCCCCCTTTCTGTTGCTTTCATGTTTTCCTTCTTTCTCACTGGTCCTGTTTCACCTGACCAATCCAGCCTTGCTGTTGCGCATGTACCTGCATTGAGTCTTGGGGTCTTGTCTGCAAAGCCCCAGCACAATGGAGAGGCCAGTGTGCCAGGAGCAAGGGCAGAGGGGAGGCCCTTGTGGGGTGGCGCTGGCCTGGGGCACCAGATGACACCTGGAGCGTGGAAACGGGACAGGTGGGAGAGAGTCTGCCTAGGGATCATTTCTGCCCCTGGGGGCGTCGGCCACGTCTGGAGACCATTCTAGTTGTCACAGTGTGGGAGGGAGCTATGAAACGTCCTGTAACATATGGCATGGCCCAGAATGTCACAGGGACTGAGATTGAGGGACCCAGCCAGCTCCTGGCTCATCTGCATGGCTGCCAGCACTGGAGGGACCAGCTGTGGCCAGCTGCCCACACCCACTTTCCTCTTGGCAGATCAACCAGAATGTGGAGACGCAGCGTGGCCGCCTGCGGGATGACATCAAGGAGTATAAGTTCCGAGAGGCCCGCCTGCTGCAGGACTACTCGGAGCTGGAGGAGGAGAACATCAGCCTGCAGAAGCAGGTGTCTGTGCTCAGGCAGAACCAGGCAAGTGTCCGGGCTGCGGCCTCTGCCCCTCGCTTCGTGGGCTCTGTGGTCCGCGGGCGTTTCCCTGCCTCCTTCCCCACAGCCGAGCCCAGGGCCACATGGCATGCTGCTGTGGACTGGGGGCTGTGGGGGCAGGGCCCGGCCTCTCCTGGACCATAAGAACGAGGTCTCTGCCTGTAGGATTGGGTGACTGCTGGCCTGGCCAAGGTGTTTCAGTCAGCAAAAGTGGGAAAAAATACAGAAGGTGATGCAGAGGGGACACCCAAACCCCAAAGGCAGGATGTCCAGCTCCATCCCTCCCACTGCCTCAGTTTGCCCGCTCCCTTGTCTATGTGTGGTCCCAGGCCTTGGTGGCTTCCCAGGTTGAGCCGATGGGCACTGAGGAACAGTAGGGGGAAGTCCAAGCTCTCATCTGCACTCAGATAACCCCAACAACAGGTAGGGTGAGAAGGGTCACCTCGCCAGCGATGGGGTTAGGAGGGTCACCTCTGCTGGTGACAGGACCCCCACGTGATATCCCTGAAGGCCTACACCTCCCATCTACCTCTCCAGGTACTACAGCTCTGCAGGGTGGGGCTGGGGGACCTTTTTCCCAGGAACCCCAAGCTCAGCGCCCTGGATGTTTGAATCTTGCATGGGGAGGCTGGGTCCATGTGTGTATGTCAACAGCAGGCCCACTGTGACACTGTGCACATCAGCGGTCATGCACAAGTGTCCTGAGACAGGGAAACTGAGGCAGATGGTGGAGTCCAGTCCCGTCCCTGGCCTCCCCTCCCCTGGGTTGTGCATCTAAGTGGTTTTTTTCCTTATTTCTTGCACCAATATAACAGAATGATAAGAAGTGTTTTTAGAAGTTCCCTGTAGGCCCTGAGCCCCCGCTGCAGGCACTTCCCTTGTCCGCCCGCAGACATGGCTTCAGTTCGTGTGACTCCGGATTGTCTGCCGCTCCCACTGGGGTGCCGGGAGCGCTGCAGCACCTCCTCCCTCCTCCGTGGGAGTGCTTGTGCTTTTGTTTGCAAATAGGATTAGAAGTGATGGTCATTGCATACGTGTTGATAATGTGCTTTATGTTTGTTACAATATTTAACTAACTATTCATGTTCATGAAGTAGCTTTGTAGAATTTCCAGCCAGTGTGCACATGCTGATGTTTTGAGTGACCCGACCCATGTGCTGCTGGGATGCGTATGTTCAGGGTCCCGTCTCGTCTCCAGCTCTACTGACAGCAGGTGTACGGGTCCCAGAGCCCCTGAGCGTTCGCCGGCCCCTGCTGCGGCGTCTGCACGCCGGTGTGTCCCCCTCAAGCGGGCACAGGACAGCGTCCCTGTCTTTCCAGGTGGAGTTTGAGGGCCTCAAGCACGAGATCAAGCGTCTGGAGGAGGAGACCGAGTACCTTAACAGCCAGCTGGAGGATGCCATCAGGCTCAAGGAGATCTCAGAGCGGCAGCTGGAGGAGGCGCTGGAGACCCTGAAGACGGAGCGGGAGCAGAAGCTCAGCCTGCGCAAGGAGCTGTCCCACTACATGAGCATCAACGACTCCCTCTACACCAGCCACCTGCATGTCTCCCTGGACGGCCTCAAGCTCAGCGACGACACCGAGGCCCTGGCCAATGGCTTCGAGCACGGCAGCCTGGCCAAGCTGCCGCCGGACAATAGGACCTCCACGCCCTCCAAGGACGGCCTCACCCCGCCCTCCCCTAGCCTGGTGTCCGACCTCCTCAGCGAGCTCAACATCTCCGAGATCCAGAAGCTGAAGCAGCAGCTGATGCAGGTGCGGGTGGCCAGGGTCGTCACAGCACTGGGGCCTTGGGGCTGTGCGCGCTGTCCCCGCCTCCTGCCCTGCCCCCCACAGTGTTGACCAGACACATGTACCCCCTTACCGGTGTTTACTGTAAAGGCCACGTTGTTGCAGTAGCAGCGGTGCCGGTGCCTAGCTGTAGAGGAGGAGCCCCGAGGAGGCGGGTCCTGGTGATGAGGTGGCGGTGTGGACCCGCCCCAGGGTTCCCCGGGATATCTTGTGCTCCTTCACGGGCCCACATGCAGCCTCCCGTGCTGCATCACGTCAGGGTCTCCTGCTCTAGACAGGCCGGTCCTGGGGTCTGCACCACGGCCCGCCCCCGGCTGGCACATGTCTTTAAGGAGGGCCTCCTCAGCTCCGCAAGCTTCCAGGCAGGGAGGGCCCTTCGAGGCCCCACACATGGCACTCCCGTTGCCCACGTCACAGAGACCTGTAGAGTGATCGCTGTGACACAGGCGGGGTCACCGCTGGGTCTGTCCCCGGGGTCCTGCGGGCTGCTGATGGGCCTCCTGTACTTTTGCAGATGGAGCGGGAGAAGGTGGGCCTGCTGACGACACTGCAGGACACGCAGAAGCAGCTGGAGCAGGCACGGGGAGCCCTGTCGGAGCAGCACGAGGAGGTGAGCCGCCTCACAGAGAACCTCACCGCCCTGCGGCGCCTGCAGGCCGGCAAGGAGCGGCGGACGGCCCTGGACAGCGAGAAGGAGCGTGACAGCCACGAGGATGGTGACTACTACGAAGTGGACATCAACGGACCTGAGATCCTGGCTTGCAAGTACCGCGTGGCCCTGGCAGAGGCAGGTGAGCTCCGTGAGCAGCTGAAAGCCCTGCGCAGTGAGCACGAGGCCGGCGAGGCCCGGCATGCGGAGGAGAAAGGCCAGCATGAGGCTGAGAGCCAGGTGCTCACGGAGAAGGTCTCCCTGCTGGAGAAGGCCAGCCGCCAGGACCGTGAGCTGCTGGCCCGGCTGCAGGCAGAGCTGAAGAAGGTGAGTGACGTCGCAGGTGAGACACAGGGCAGCCTGAGCGTGGCCCAGGACGAGCTGGTGACCTTCAGCGAGGAGCTGGCCAACCTCTACCACCACGTGTGCATGTGCAACAACGAGACGCCCACCCGTGTCGTGCTGGACTACTACCGAGAGGGCCCAGCTGGTGCCGGCCGCTGCAGCCCCGAGGCCCGCGGGCGCCGCTCGCCTGTCCTGCCCAAAGGGCCGCCAGCCACAGAGGGCGGGGCGGGGGACAGCAGCCCCTCACCCAGCCCCTCTCTGCCCTCGCCCCTGAGTGACCCACGTCGGGAGCCCATGAACATCTACAACCTGATCGCCATCATCCGCGACCAGATCAGGCACCTGCAGGCGGCCGTGGACCGCACCACAGAGCTGTCGCGGCAGCGCCTGGCCTCCCAGGAGCTGGGCCCCGCCGCCGATAAGGACCGGGAGGCGCTCATGGAGGAGATCCTCAAGTTGAAGTCCCTGCTGAGCACCAAGCGGGAGCAGATCACCACGCTGCGCACAGTGCTCAAGGCCAACAAGCAGGTGTGCGGCCGGGCGGGCAGGGCTCCTCCCTCCCTGGGCCTCCGACAGGGACCCGTGTTTCTCAAGCCCCTGCCCTTTGTGTGTCTGACCCCCAGACGGCTGAGGTGGCCCTGGCCAATCTGAAGAGCAAGTACGAGAACGAGAAGGCCATGGTGACCGAGACCATGATGAAGCTGCGCAACGAGCTGAAGGCCCTCAAGGAGGACGCGGCCACCTTCTCCTCCTTGCGCGCCATGTTCGCCACCAGGTACTTCCCACGGCTCCTGCCAGTTCGGGGCCCGGGATCACGCCCTGCGGGGGGCTCCGTCCCTACCGCTGCCGAAGGCCCACGGGGCTGTCACCTGCAGCGGCGTCTGTACTCCCCTTGCAGGAGGGAGGGGCTGGCAGCAGAGGCTGAGAAGCCAGGGCCCAGAGGCTGGGCTGGAGGAATGAGGTCAGAAGGGGCTGTGGGCTGAGGCTGATACCCGACAGGGAGCTAGCCCCCAGAACTCAGTAGGAAGTTTGTAGATTCACAAGGAACGTTCCCTGCCTGCCAGTGCTGTGGTCCTGGGGTGCCCCGTCTGACCTGCCAGTTGGGGATTAAGCGGGGGAGGGCCGCCAGCTGTGGACGTAGGCACCCAGACACCTCCTCCAGGAAGTCAGAGCAGGAGGCTGCTCGGGGGGCCGGGTTTTGGGGGTTTGCACTATCCAGAGGGGCTGGTCTTGGGCAGGCACCGGGAATGGGACAGGCCTGTGAGGGTCCAGGTGGGTCCTTCTGGAGAGCGGGGAGGCTGAGGCTATGGTTAGATAGGGTTGGAACCCAGATCAGGGTCTGCTGCTCCTCGTGCTGTAGGAGAGGGGCAAAGACGAGGAAAGAAAGTTCCAGGCTTCCCTGAAGGAAGCTGGGCTCTTTCCTTTCTTGGGCAAAGAGCTTGGAAAGGACCCCACAATCAGTCCCTCACCATGTGGGTGACGTGGTGACCGTCACTTGCACAACCAGTTTTATCTAAGGACTTGGCTTCTCAAACACAGCTGAGTTCACAAAATCACAAGAGGGAGGACCGTGGCAGGTGGAGGTAAGGGACAAGCGTGCCCATTGCTGCCTCCCTCAGGGACAGACCTGGAGTGGGTGTTTCTCTCCCAGACTCTGGTGGGCCGTCTGGTGACTTACTCAGCACCTACTGTGCATAGACAGCGATCCAGAAACAAGCCCAGTCCTGCCTTTGGGTTTGCCTGTGAGGGCCGGGTGTTCCTCAGCCTTCTGGAAGCTCGCAGAGCAGCTGCCACCTCCCTTAGTGAAAACCAGCTGGGGAGCCTTCCCCAGAGAAAGCCGAACATCTGAGGGGCAGCCATGTCCTTGCAGCCCAGCGAGCAGGACGCCGCTGAGTCCCTTAGCCCTCTGCCCGCTCTGACCAGGCCCTCCGGGCGGGTCCTCCTCGTGTGCCGGGTGCTCTGCCCGCCGCTCCAGCTGCACTCGCCTCTGGCGCCCCCACAGGTGTGACGAGTACATCACGCAGCTGGACGAGATGCAGCGGCAGCTGGCCGCTGCGGAGGACGAGAAGAAGACGCTCAACTCCCTGCTGCGCATGGCCATCCAGCAGAAGCTGGCGCTCACCCAGCGGCTGGAGCTGCTCGAGCTGGACCACGAGCAGACCCGGCGGGGCCGCGCCAAGGCCGCCTCCAAGGCCAAGCCGGGCACCCCGAGCGTAAGTCACACCTGCGCCTGTGCCAGCGACAGGGCCGAGGGCACCGGGCTCGCCACCCAGGTGGTCTGCGGCGAGAAGTATAACATTTACTGCGATTAGGGCCACGGGGCCGCAGCTGCAGCTACCCTGCCGCACGTCACCTGTCCGCTTCACCTCCACTAACCCAGCAGCAGTGGGACCGCGGTGCTAGGCTGGTCTTAACCGTGACTAATGCACAGAGGGAAGGATGTGGCCGAGGCGGCGTGCTGTTCCACCTGGACCCTGTGAGCTTTGTGTCTGTTCTCACCCTTCGTAGCAGCTGCTCTTCTGGTGGGGTAGGGGGTGTCGGGGGGTCCGAGCGGTGTGTCCTGGCACACACATGGCTTCCCAGGGCCTGTGTGCCATTGGCTCCTGCCGGGGTGGGGGGGCAGAACCCGAGTTGAAACTTGCCTGTTCCCTGCCCGTGTCTAATGCAGCGGCGTTAGCGTGTCCGGGCGCCAGGCGCAGCATCAGGGGCTGTGCTGAGCTTGGCACAGTTCACGGAGAGAATTCCTTCATGGTTTATACGGCATCTCACTGCACAGCACATTCGGGACACGGTTCCCTCCCCACGCCCAGGGAAACAGCAGCCCCGAGCCCTGTGTCCTCCAGCCCGGGCACGTGTGTGCACAGGGCATGGCTCATGCTCACGGGGCACAGAGCTCAGCCTCTCTTTCTGAGATCTGCACACCTGTCTGGTGGCCTGCGAGGTGACATGTTGGCAGGCCCAAGGCCTGGGGTTTTTCCATGAGAAAAACTTCGTAAGTGCCTGGCCTGACCCTGTTCTCACAGGAAGCCCATCCTTTTGTACTTAGGGTGTCCCAGCCTTTTGGGCAGGTTTCTGCAGCCTCTGCTCATCATCACACCCCCCCAGAGCAGGGCTCTGGAAACCCCCAGCAGATGGGCTGGAATGAGGGACTCCCACTCTGTAGCCAGAGCCCAGCCCAGTGTGGAGAGGGAGCCTCACATGCCCGGGGCCTGTTCTGCACGCAGAAGGTGGTGGGTCCCCCTTGTCAGTGCAGTTGCAGATGTGGGGACGGGCAGCACGGGCAGCTGTAGGACTCTCTGTTCCCAGAGCTGGGATCCACGGCCACCTGAGGTCCCACGTTCTGAAGCAGGACTTTGCAGTATTTCTCTCCCTGTTGCCCGTGGGGGCCGCAGGATGCGAGGCTTCTGTCTTTTCCCTGAAGGGCTCCTTGCCTGATCTCTCCACAGCCCGAGGGGAGGTGTGTTGCCCCTCATACAGCTCTCACCTCCGTTCCCAGACGTGTCTCGGTCCCCAGCAGACTCAAGGCGCTGCACAACCCCCGTGGGCTCGTAGGGGGTTGTGCAACCTGAGACAACCTGAGTAGGGAGATGCGGGCCTGGCCTCGCCAGTCCCCAGCTCCGGGCTGCTTTGCTGATGGGCTCTCGGGTCTCCGATCCCCCTCCCAGCTCTGCAGGCAGGTCTTCCGGGGCCCTGGCTGCGTCCCGGCCCCGCCCGCCGCTTCTGCCCACCGCCAAGCCTGGCACGCAGCTGCTCTCCGTGCTTGCAGGCTCTTCCCGAGGCCGCGGGGCTGGCGGCGCCTCCTAACACACGCGGGTCTTCTCTGCCACCGACTAACGCACCATGTCCTGCCCCGGCCCGAGCGGCGGTCGTCTGAGCGGTGCTGGTTCTAACGCTGTCTTGTTTTCTCCCGTTTCCAGCTGTAGAGTAGCTGCCGGGAGGACTCGGGCGCGGCCCTGTCACACTGCAGCCCCTCCCCCTCCCGCGGGCCCACGCCGAGGAAGGAAGGGCAGCCTAAAAGTCCACTTAGAAACGTGTTTGGATATGCCACTGCAGTTCTTTCCAAGTTAGCATTCCCTGAGTGTTTAATGGCAGAGGGAAAAAAGCTTTAATGTTGAGAATGCCGCCAGCTGCTGCCTGGAAGGCCTCTGTGCAGCACTGAAGAACCCGCTCGGACAGCGGCCACCAGGCTCGCTTAGAAACCCGCTAGAAACGCTCAATACCGGGGCTCCCTGCTACAGATGCCCTTTTTTTATCCGATCAACCTGTGCACTTTTGATATTTTGATATTATATTTGCTTCCTTAATCCCTCCCATAGAGACGGTCTCAGATGCCGTGGTCTGTCTCGTGGTCCTGTAGCGCTCCGTCTTAGCTCCCGCCGTGTTGATCTGACATCAGCACGTGCCGCGGATGTGTTTTCCTAGCGTGTAGCTCTAGACTGTGTAGATGGAGGCCTCGACCCGGCAAGGAGCTCAGCGAAACGTGTCCACGCTGTGGTTTAGCAGCCTTTTACGTTATACGGCATTATGGTTCATGTTTGAAATTACAGATTTTAAATGCCATGTTCATTAAGAAATCCAGGGTATTCCGATTCTGGGGTTTTTCATATTGTATTATTATTATTCTTAGGAATAGTTCAATGTAACAAGAAGAAAACTTGACCTTTGCTCTGGTTAAACAGTAATAGGCACTTAAAAACAAAAAGATAAATTATTGAGTGAGTAGTATTACCTACAAATTCCAGAATCTTCTGGGTTTTGGGACATTGTGAAGCATGACTGATTAACAGAATTTTATACAACTGTACCAGTGAAATTCCAAATTGGAATTGTTTTGTTACTCTGGTTGTTGTGCCAAATTGTGGTACACTTAGAAAATCCTACAGCCGTCGATTTTTAGGGTGTTCTATTTCAATACCTTTTTGTTAGTAATCATTGCCAGTAGTGCCTTCATCAGTTAAGGGAGGTGTCCCAGCGTAGTTTCGGCTCTGACATGGACAGTGAAGAGCTAGTTGGGAGTGTCGAAGGCCAGGGTGGACCAAGAGGTGTGAACGGGCACGCACCTTCATACCCGAGCCTGGGCATCTTCATCGAGGGAAAGAAAACAGCAATTGTGCAAAATTCTGTTAGTCAGTGATTCTTTACCGTGCAGATCCTTGCAAATTCAGGGGCTGAGAAAAGGAAAGTGAACACACACACATTGAGTGTGCTTTGGGAACCAAATGGACCTGGGGGACAAGCTAAACAGGCGGTGCGAGCAGCATGCACGTTTGTAAAGAGCCCCGTGCGCTGGGGTGAGGGCTAGCCATAGTATTCTCTGCAGATGTGAGGAAGAGACATTCTATGTTCTCTTGCTTGGTGTAACTAATCACTGTTAATTTCAGGAAACAGAACTCGGTAAAGCCCCTCAGCAATCCAGGGCTGCGTCCTGTTGGGTTTGCTGAGTGAGGCTGCGCTTACGGTAAAATTGGTACTCACAGAGGAAGAAAGTGTCTTCCCTTCTCCAAAATAAAGGAACAAATTATAATAATATATAAGTAGCAAGAATAAAAGAATTCTGTTTCCTGGAATAAGCATTTCTTATTCCTAGCTGTAGGGACCCCCATTTTTACCTTCTATTACAGTGTTGATTCATAAGAAATACTGTTACATTTACGATAACTTCATCTGTATGGGGTATTTATTTGCAATGATGTCTGAGTACTGTATTTTTTTCTGTGCATTACCTTAGTGTCAGAAAGTTGTCTTTATTTTAAGATCATATGCATGTTCTCCTGCCAAGGAACCTTTACACAGACCCAAACAAACAAACAAACAAACAAAAATGCCTTCAGATTCTGAGAAAATAAGGCAGAGCATGGAAAAAGAGGAGGACGGAGCAGTCGGTCTCAACTTGGGACACGGGCGTACGGCACGAATGTCTGCAACGCCAGTGCACATAGGAACAATGGGCCTGGTAAGGGTCACGTTGGTAGGACCAATAAATAAAGAATAATACAAAAGCACAAGACTTGTTCTCTGTGGCTGCCCTGACCCCCGGCTCCAGGTGGCTGTGGGTCCAGCAATGCATCGTAATTCCAGTGCCTAAAGCAACAAAACCAGCCTGTCCATGAGCCCTGGTGGTAGGCACTGGAAGCAGCCTGGGGCCTGTTTCCGGAGGCGCGGGCAGGAGGGGAGGTGTGGGATGCCTCCGGCAATGGGCCTCAGGTGTCACGAGCACCAGCAGTGTGGCAGTGACAGCACGCTGCCTTCACACTGTCCTCTCTCAAGAAACGATTTTGATAATGTGGGGTCCTTTGCTGTCCAGACTCTTGCTCTGTGAACTTAGGGATGAATAGCCGTGTTCACTTGTAGGAATGAGGCACGCTGAGCTTGTCCTGCTGTGAGCTTAGGGGCAAATCTTGGCTGAGGGGACAGGGCGTCCTGGGGACACTCTGGCGCGTCCTGGGGACACTCTGACAGCCTCAGTCAGGCCTGAGGGACTGCCCAGACCTCAGGGCAGCTGTCTGAGGCCGGAGTCTCACTGCCTGGCCTCTTCCCAGGACACCTCCCTCCACCCACGGTCTCCCCCTGCCTGTGGTTGCTGCAGGGCTCCTTCCTCTCATGGTGCCCATCTGGCTTGAGTGGTGGCTGCTGGAACCCGTGTTCAGCTTGAAACCTCTTTTGAAAGAGACTCATTTTTCTAATTCAGTAGCTAGAAATTTAGTAATTTCTAAAAAATTCTCATTTTTCTAACTCTTCCTCTCCTGCTGGCCCGTGCCGCCCCACCAGGCCCCTGGAAGAGGTGGAAAAGGCAGCCCGTGTCAGATTTGGAGGAGGAGGGGATGCTGGCACTGGGCCGGGCCGGGCAGGTGCCGTCCAGCCCTTGGCTGCCACTTGTGTGTGGCGCATTGTGGCTCTGGCCCATCCCATCATTGGGGGTGTTTGACTCACAAGCACAGATGCTGAGGCTTCTCTACCTCCCAGCACGCCCTGGGTTCATGCACACATGGTTCTTCATTTCAGGGATGGAGTGGCAGTCTTTTGATAGGGGGATGTGGGGGGGTCCGTTGGCCCTGAAAGGCCTCCTGCTTGGCCTTCCTTTACAAGAGGGAGTGTCTCCATTCCCACCACCTCCTCCAGCTCCCTGCAGTGGTTTTCGTTTTTAGTTTTTTTTAATTAACATATAATGTATTGTTTGTTTCAGTTTACAGGTCTGTGATTCATCAGTCGTACACATTTCACAGTGCTCACCGTAGCACATACCTTCCCCAGGGTCCATCCCCCAGCCACCCTATCCCTCCCACCCCCACCTCCAGCAACCCTCAGTTTGTTTCCTGAGATTAAGAGTCTCTTATGGTTTGTCTCCCTCTCTGGTTTCATCTTGTTTCATTTTCCCCTCCTTTCCCCTATGATCCTCTGTCTTGTTTCTCAAATTCCTCCTGCCAGTTAGATCCTGTGATAATTATCTTTCTCTGATTGACTTATTTTGCTTAGCATGATACCCTCTAGTTCCATCTACCTGCAGTGGTTTTCCCTCCAACCCCTGATAAGTTCCCAGAGCTGGAAACAACAGCGCCAGCTTGAAAATAGACCTTTGGTTGAATTGCCCTCTTTCTGTGGGGGAAAATGGAGAAAATCAACAAAACCGAAAGTCGTTTCTTTGAAAAGACCAACAAAATGACAGACTTTTACACTATGAAAAAAGAAGACACTACTAAAAATCAGAAATGAAAATGGGGAATTACTTCTGACTTTACAGAAATATAAAGGATTACAATAAAGTACTATGAACATTTATACACCAGGAAATTGGATAACCTAAATCTGAATGCAGCAGACAGAAGGAAATAGTAAGTAGAATAGAGATGAGTGAAATAGAACAATCAATAGAAAAAGGTCAATGAAAATAAAAGTTATTTCCTAGAAAACATTGACAAATTGACAAACCTGACATGAATAAAAAGGATTGTAAGATAAAACAATGCCAAAAAATTAGATAACCTTGATGAATTGACGAGCCACTTTAATCCCACCAAGTACCAAAAACTGCAGAGGAAATAATCTTAGAGACCTATAATGAGAAATGGAATCAGTACTTAAAAATCTTCCAACAGAACCTCTAGTTTCTGGTCCAACTTGTAAGGAGCTTGGAAGTCACCACTTTGTCCTAACAAGTTAGAAGCTGAACAGACCGAAAAACGAGCCGCCCTTCTTGGATCCATCAGAGATGTGAGGTCACAGGGCACACCACTGTCCCCAAAATTATAGACAGATACAGAGAATTAGAACTTAACCAGACCAGTTATAAGCTGGGCAGGAAAACCTGAACTATCATTGGCAGATTGCTGAAAGCCCAGTGCAGCGGAGAACCCGGGAGGGCCCAGTATAGGGGACCCTCATGCTTAGGTAAGTTTTACCTCCAGCAGCTCTATGGGAGTCTCCCTGTGAATATCAGAGAAAAGTCTCCTCAGGCTTCTATCCAGCCGCAGAAGGGAAAAAGGAGTCATTTTTAAATATTCTAGAGTATCCTGCTTTTAACCAGCCCTCCTCTCAGGAGGAACTATTTTACCATGGCCTAAGATACCTGGGGAAAGGGAAATACCCAACTCCAGTCCCCTCTGGCCATGCTTTACTACCTGAAGGGATGAGAAGAAGAAAAAAATTGCGAAGCACTTGCGGAGTTCAGAGCCCAGGGGCATAGGTGCTCTAATCACAGATCTAGTTGTAGGTCTGTAGAATGCTTCCTCTTCCCTGCACCTTACCAATATGTTATTAATTCCTATTTACTGTGGTTCCCTTTCTCCAGTACATCTGGCTTTCAACAAAAACTTAAGCATAATAAAATCAAAGGGGAAAAAACCCCCAAAACTAAACACTGTGAAAAGACAGCGTAAGTATCAGATACAGCAGAAATGTTGGAAGTATCCGACCAGGAATTTAAAATAACTTTGACTAATAATGAGGGCAGTAATGGAAAAAGTAGACACCATGTAGAAACAGATGGGTAATATAAGCAGAGAGATGGAACGATCTAAGATTTTTAAAATTCTGGAAATAAACCACTGTGACAGTAATGAAGAAAGCCTTTGAGGAGCTCATTAATAGATTGGACACAGCTGAGGAATTGCTGAGCTTCACGATATGTCAGTAGAAATGTCCAAAACTGAAGTGCAAAGAGAAAAAAAGAATGGGGAGGAAAAAAAGGAAAAGAATATCACTGTGGGACAACAACAAAAGGTGTATCATATGCACAGGGGGACACCAACCAGAAAAGAGGAAGGAAGAGAAGCGATACTTGAAATGACAATGACTGAGTGTCCCCACATTGTTGAACACCAAACTGCAGATCCAAGCTCAGAGAACAGTAAGGAGGACAAATACCAAAATAAAATTACACCTAGACATATGATATTCAAACTACAGAAAATCAAATATAAAGAAGCTTTAAAAAAAAAAAAAAAGCCCAAGAGGTTGGGGGGTGTTAGTGAACGAAAGATAAAAATTACATCTGACTTCTTAGGAAACATGCAAGCAAGAAGAGAGTGGAGCAAAATACTTAAACTGGTTAGAGAGCGAGAGAGGAGAAAAAGACCAACCTATAATTCTGTATCCTGTGAAATTATCTTTGAAAAATAAAGACTTGCTCAGACAAAAATTGAGGGAATTTGTTGCCAGTACGCCTTCCTTGCAATAAATGTACAAGTGTTCCAGAGAGAAGAAAAATTATGTAGGTCAGAAACTCATCTACATAAAAAAAGGAAGATTGTTAGAAAAGGGATAAATGAAGGTAAAAACCCTCTTGTACTTCTTATTATTAATTGATCTAATAAGTTTGTTCAAAATAATAATAGTAATAATGTTTTTGCAGATTACAGCGTATATGTAAGTGAGATGAAAGACAGCAATGATACAAGGGACAGGAGGTAAGAATTAGGAATATTTTGTTATTATAAGGTAATTGCACTGAGAAGTGGCATGGTGTTATTTGAAAGTGGAGTTGCATAGAGGTGCCTGAGTGGCTCACTTGGTTAAGCGTGCGACTCTTGATTTTGGCTCAGGTCATGATCGCAGGGCTGTGAGATTGAGCCCTCGTCAGGCTCTATGCTGGGTGTGGAGCCTGCTTAAGATTCTTTCTCCTTCCTCCCCTCCCCTGCTAAAAAAATGAAAAATAAAGTGCACTTGCATTAATTGTAAATATATGTTGCAAACTGTTAGGCAATGACCAAAAAAGGTTTTAAAAAAAAAGCATAACTGGTATGCTAAGAAAGAAGACAAAAATCGGAACAAACAAGGGCAATGATTAAGAGTCAGTGGTCAAAATACACCAGTTAAAAGATAGGCTGTCAGAGTGGATCAATAAACAAAGAACTTACTGTATGTTGTCTGCAAGAAACCCATTTTATTTTATTTTTTTAAAGATTTTATTTATAAGAGAGAGAGAGAGAGAACGAGTTGGGTGAGGGGCAGAGGGAAAAGCAGGCTTCCCGCTGAGCAGGGAGCCTGATGTGGGGCTCGATCCCAGGACTTTGGGATCATGACCTGAGCAGAAGGTAGACACTGAGCCACCCAGGCACCTCAAGAAGCCCCTTTTAATTATACAGGCATACATGAATTAACAGCAAAAGGATAGAGAAAGATATGCCATCCTAACACTAATCCAAAGAAAATGGGTGTAGCTGTATTAATGTCAGGGCAAACTTCAGAGCACAGAAAGTTATAAGGATAAAGATGGGTCTTACATAAGGACAAAGGGGTCAGTTTTCCAAGAATATAATAATCGTCAACGTGTAGTCCCCTAACAACATGTGAGGCAAAAGCTGATGATTTGCAGGGAGAACTTGAGAAATCCACTATCACAGTTGGAGATTTGAACATACTTCTCTCGGAAATGGACAGATCCAACAGGCAGAAAATCAGTAAGGACACTTGAACTTAACAGCACTATCGATCAACTGCATGTAAGTGGCAACAATAGACAACTTCATCCACCAACATCCTTCGGAAGCTCACATGGAACATTTATCAAGATCGACCACATTCTGGTCACCAGAACATATTAACACATTTAAAAGAATAGAAATCATGCAATGTATGCTCTCAGAACACAATGCAGTTTAACTAGATTCAATAATAAAAGATAGCTAGAAAATCCCAAAATACATGGGGATTTGCAATATACTGAATGCATATATCCTCCAAAATTCATATGTTGAAACTAAATCCTGAACATGACAGTATTGGGAGGTGGGGCTTTTGAGAAGTGAGAATGTCATGAGGGTAGAGTACTGATGAATCAGATTGGTGCTTTACAAAAGAGGGCCCAGAGAGCTCCCTTTTTGCTGTCCTTTTTGCTGAGGACACAGCCAAAAGTGGGCTCTCACCAGACACTGAGTCTGCTAGCACTTCCCAGCCTTGGACTTCCCAGACTTCAGAACTATAAGAAATAAATTTCTATTGTTATAAAGCACCCAATTCTATGGTACTTTTTTAAAATAAGGAAATCTCTTCAAGGGTACTATACTCTCAATTTAAAAATTTTTTTTATTTGACCAAATGAAATCCCCTCATTAAACTTATTTTTATTACAGCAGCATAAATGGACTAAAACAGGATTTAAACAAACTCCTAAATAATATGTAAATCAAGGAAGAAATCTCAAAACAAATTTTAAAATATTTTGAATGAAATGCAAATGAAAATAAAACATCAAAATTTGAAATCAGTGCTTAGATGGACATTAATAGCATTGAATGCTTATAATTAGAAAAAAGATCTAAAATCAATCATCAAAGCCAATAATCTAAAATCTAAATGTAAAACCTCAGGTTATAAAATTTGTAGAAGAAAACATAAGGAGAAAGCTCCTTGACATTGGTCTTGGAAGCAAATTTTTGGATATGACATCGAAAGCACAAAAAATAAAAAAAATGAACAAGCAGTGCTATATCAAACTAAAAAGCTTCTGCACAGCAAAAGAAACAACAAAATGAAAAGGCAACCTATGAAATAGGAAGAAATACTTACAAACCATATATCTGATAAGGGTTTTTTTTTTTAATGTGTGTGTGTGTGTATATATATATTTTTTTTTTTAATTTTTTTTTTTTAAGATTTTATCCATTCGTTTGACAGAGAGAGAGATCACAAGCAGGCAGAGAGGCAGGCAGAGAGAGAGGAGGAAGCAGGCTCCCTGCTGAGCAGAGAGCCCGACGCGGGGCTCGATCCCAGAACCCCGAGATCATGACCTGAGCCGAAGGCAGAGGCTTTAACCCACTGAACCACCCAGGCACCTGATAAGGGTTTAATATCCAAAATATATAAGGAATTCATACAATTTCAATAAAAAACCCCAACAAATAATCCAATTTAAAAGATGGTTAAAAAACCTGAATAGACATTTTTTTCCCAAAGAAGATACTAAAATGACCATTTACATGGAAAGATGCTCAACATCAGTAATCATTAGAGAAATGCAAATTAAAACCACAATGAAATTTCAACTCACGCATGTTAGAATGGCTATTGTCAAAAAGACAAAAGATAACAAGTGTTGGTGAGAATGTGGAGAAAAAGGAACCTTTGTCTCTCTCCGTAGGAATGTAGACTGGTGCAGCCACTGTGGAAAACAGTATGAAAGTTCCTTTAAAAATTAAAAATTAATTTAAAAAATTAAAAAAAAGAATTGGGTGGCTCAGTCAGCTAAGCATCTGCCTTTGGCTCAGGTCATGATCCTGGGGTCCTGGGATCAAGTTCTGCGTCGGGCTTCTTGCTCAGCGGAGGGGCCTGCTCTCCCTCTCCCCCTGCCTGCTGCTCACCCTGCTTGTACTCTCTCTCTCTGTCAAGTAAAAAAAATGTTTTAAAAAATAGAACTACAATATGATCCAGCAATTTCACTTCTCAGTATGTATCCAAAGGTAATGAAATCAGTATTTCAAAAAGAAACCTATATTCCCATGTTCATTGAAACATTATTTACAGTAGCCACATGGAAACAGCCTGAGTGCCCATAGATTGATGAATGGATAACAAAATCTGGTGTATGTATACAGTGGAATATTTGTTCAGCCATAGAAAGAATGAGATCTTGCCATTTGCAACAACATGGATAGATCTAGAAGGTGTAATGCTAAGTGAAATAATGTCAGGGAAGGACAAATACCATATGATTTCACTCATGTGTGGAATTTGAGAAACAAATGAACAAAGAAAAAAGATAAAAAACCAGACTCTTAAATATAGAGAACAAGCGTGGTTGTCAGAGGGAGGGTGTGTGGGAGGAATGGGTGAAATAAGTGAAGGAGGTTAAGAGCACACTTAGGATTGAGTACTGAGTAATATATAAAACTGTTGAACCACTATATTGTACACCTGAAACTAACACTGTGTGTTAATTATTGTGGAATTAAAATTTTTAAATATTTAAAATATATAAATGCATAATATAATGGAATATCATTCCTCAATTAAAAAAAGGAAAACCTGCTATTTGTGACAATATGGATGGACCCTGAGGGTATTATGCTAAGTGAAATAAAGCAGAGAAGAGAAATACTGTATAACCTCATGTATATGTGGAATCTTAAAAATCCAAACTCCTAGAGATTAGATTGATGGTTGCCAAGGGCAAGGGTGAGGAAGCAGGGAAAAATGGGTAAAAGTGCTCCAACGATACAAACTTCTGGTTATAAGATAAATAAATTCTGGGGTTAAATAAATTCTGGGGATAAATAAATTCTGGTTATAAGATAAATAAATTCTATAATGTACAGCATGGTAACTATAGTTAACATATTGTATACTTGAGAGTTGCTAAGGGAGTAGACTTTAAAAGTTCTCAAAAGAAGAGTAAATCCAAAGTAATTGGAAGAAAAATAAAAACTAGAGCAGCAATCAAGGAAATTGGAAATAGGAATCAACAGAGAAAAAATAATGAAACCAAAAGCTGGTACTTTGAAAAAAATACTAAAATACATAAGTCTCTAATGAGGCTAACTAAGAAAAGAGAGAAAACACAAGTTGTTCGTATTAGAAATGAAAGAAAGGGCATCACTACAAGCGGGTAAAGGATAATAAAGGAATACTACAAATAACTCTATTTGATAACCTAAATGAGGTGGACACGTCTATTTTTTTTTTTTTACCCATTATCTATTTGATACTCTAGATTAAGAAGACCAATTCCTTGAAAGATGCAATCTGCCCAAACTCACACAAGAAGAAACTAACAATTTGAATTGGCCTGTATTTATTAAAGATATTGAGCCAATAATTAATAACTTTCCAAAACAGCCAAGACCAAGATGGTTTCACTGGTAAATTCTATCGAAAATTTAAGAAGAACTTTTATCAGTTCTCTAGTCTTTTCCAGAAAATAAAAGAAGAGGGAATACCTGATTTCTGCATTCCCTATAAAGCATTAGTAATTAAAATAGTGTGGTACTGGCAAACAGACGTATTAGATCAGTGACGCTAAATAGCCCAAAAATAGATGCACATATAGTGAGCTGATCTTTGACAAAGGGAAAAAGATAATTTGATAGAGAAAATATAGTCTTTTCAACATATGGTGTTGGAAAGCAGGACAACCGCATGGAAAAAATGAATGTAGACACAGATGTTACACCATTTACAAAAATTAACTCAAAATGAATCATAGGCTTAAATGTAAGGCACCAAAATGTAAAACTCCTACAAAGTAACATAAAAGAAGGTTTATGGCTCTAGATATGTCAAGGACTTTTTAGATACAATATCAAAGGCACAGTCCATGAAATAATTAATAAGCTGAACTTCATTAAAATTAAAAACTTCTGCTTTGCTAAGGACATGGTTAAGAGAATTAGAAGATAAGCCCCAGCCTTGGAGAAAATATCTGGTAAAGGGCTATTATCTAAAGTATACAAACAATTAAAACTCAACAACAAGAAAACATATGATACTAAACAATCAGTGGGTCAGTGAGGAAATCAAGGAGGAAACAAAGCATACATGCAGACAAATGAAAATGAGAACACAATGGTCCAAAATCTTTGGGATACAGCAAAAGCAATTCTAAGAGTGAAATTTTTAGTAATACAGGTCCACCTCAAGAAACAAGAAAAATCTCAAATGAACAATTTAATCTTACACTTAAAAGAACTAGAAGAACAAAACCCAAAGTTAGCAGAAGAAATAATAAGGAGCAGAAAAGATGAAATAGAGACGAAAAAAATCCCAAACCAAAAAAACAATAGAAAAAATCAATGAAACCAAGAGCTGGTTCTTTGAAAAGAGAAACAATCTTGATAAACCTTTAGCAAGACTCATCAAGGAAAAAAGGACTCAAATTAAATTGAAGCGAAGTGAAGTAAAATTACAATGGATTACGATCACAGAAATACAATGGATTATATAAGACTACTGTGGGAAATTATGTGCCAAGAAATTCGACAACCATAAATTCTTAGAAACATAATCTTCCAAAACTGAATCAGGAAGAAATACCAAATATGAACAGACCAGTTGCTGCTAATGAAATTGAGTCAGTTATCAAAAAACTCCCAACAAACAAAAGTCCAGGACAAGCTGGATTCATACGTGAATTCTACCAAATATTGAAAGAAGAGTTAGTTCTTCTCAAACTATTCCAAAAAATAGAAGAGGAAGGAATGCCTCCAAATACATTCTACAAGGCCAGCATTACCCTGATACCAAAACCAGTCAAAAACACAGCAAAAAAGAAAACTACAGGCCGATATCACTGATAAACATAGATGCAAAAATCCTCAACAAAGTGTTCACAAACTGCATTCAACACTACGTTAAAAGCATCGTATACCATGATTAAGTGGGATTTATTCTGGGGATGTAAGGGTGGTTCAGTATTTGCAAATCAATCAATGTGATACATGGAGTTAAAGAATAAAAATCATGATCATCTCAATAGTTGCAGAAAAAGCATTTGACAAAATTCAACATCCATTCATGATAAAAAAAAAAAACTCAATAAAGTGGGTTTAGAACATACCTCAATATAATAGAGGCCATATATGAAAAACCCACCGCTAACATCATACTCAATGGTGAAAAGATGAAAGCTTTTTTTTAAGATTAAGAACAAGACAGAGATACCACTTCACCACTTTTATTCAGCATTAGTACTGTTAGTCCTAGCCACAACAATCAGACAAGAAAAAGAAATAAAAGGCATCCAAATGGTAAAAAAAATAAAAAAATAAAAAATAAGACTTTTGCTATTTGAAGATGACATGATAGTATATATAGAAAACCCTGGGGTCTCTCGATGGCTCAGTAGGTAAGAGCATGATCCCAGGGTCATGAGTTCAAGTCCGACATTGGGCATGCAGCATACTTAAAGGAAAAACAAACAAAAAACCCTAAAGCTTCCACTAAAAAACTATTAGAAGTGGGGCGCCTGGGGGCTCAGTGGGTTAAAGCCTCTGCCTTCGGCTCAGGTCATGATCTCAGGATCCTGGGATTGAGCCCCACATCGGGCTCTTGGCTCAGAAGGGAGCCTGTTTCCCCCTCTCTGCCTGCCTCTCTGCCTACTTGTGATCTCTCGTTCTGTTAAATAAGTAAATAAAATCTTAAAAAAAAAAGAACTATTAGAAGTAATAAGTGAATTCATTATAAGGTTGCAGGGTACAAAATTACTACACGGAAATTGATTGCATTTTTATACACTAATAACAAAGTAGCAGAAAGAGAAATTAAAACAATTTTGTTTACAATTGCACCCCCCAGAAAAATCAAATACCTGGGAATAAACTTAACCAAGGAAGTGAAAGACTTGTACTCTGAAAACTACAAAACACTTACAAAAAAAATTGAATGGGGCACCTGGGTAGCTCAGTTGGTTAAGGGTCTGCTTTTGGCTCAGGTCATGATCTCTGGGTCCTGGGGTAGAGCCCTATGTTGGGCTCCCTGCTCAGTGGGGATTCTGCTTTTCTCTCTCCCTCTGCCCTTCCTCACACCCCACCCCTGCTCGTGCAGGTGCACACACACTCCTAAATAAATGAATAAAATATTTTTTAAAAATTGAAGATGACACAAACAAATGGAAAGATAGTCCATGCCCATGGATTAAGAGAATATTGTTAAAATGTCCATACTACCTAATAATATCTACAGATTCAATGGAATCCCTATCAAAATACCAACAGCATTTTCCACAGAACTAGAAGAAATAATCCTAAATTTTGTATAGATCCACAGAAGACTCTGAATAGCCAAAGGAATCTCGAGAAAAAAGAACAAAGCTTGAGGTAGCACAATCCTAGACTTTGAGATATACTACAAAGCTATAGTAATCAAAGCAGTATCATACTGGCACAAAAATGACCGATGGATCAATGGAACAGGATAAAGAGCCCAGAAATAAAACCACACTTACATGGTCAATTAATCTACAACAAAGGAGACAAGACTATAACAATGGGGAAAAGAGATTCTCTTCAATAAATGGCGTTGAGGAAACTGGACAGCTAGATGTAAAAGAATGAAACTGGGCCACTAATCTACACCACACACAAAAATGAACTCAAAATGGATTTAAGACCTAAATGTCGGACCTGAAACCCTAAAACCCCTACAAGAAAACACAGTAATTACTCTTACATTGGCCTTAAAAACATTTTTCTAGTTATATCTCCTCAGGCAAGGGAAACAAAAGCAAAATTAAATGATTGGTACTACACAAAAATAAAAAGCTTTTGCACAGGGAAGAAAACCATCAACCAAACAAAAAGGCGACCTACTGAGTAGGAGCAGGTATTTGCAAATGATTTAACCAATAAGAGCTTAATAGCTAAAATATATAAAGAAGTTAGGGGCGCCTGGGTGGCTTAGTCAGTTAAGTGGCTGACCCTGGATTTCGGCTCAGGTCGTGATCTCAGAGTCCTGGGATAGAGCCCCACACTGGGCTCTGCAGTCATTGGGGAGTTTGCTTGAGGATTCTCTCCCTCTCCCTCTGCCCCTGCCCTCGCTCTCTCACTTTCTCTTTCTCTTTCTCAAATAAATCTTAAAAAAAGAAAAAGGACTTACACAACTCCACACCAAAAAACCCCCAAGTAATTTCATTAAAAATGGGGAGAGGACCCAAAAAGACATGTTTCCAAAGAAGACAAGCAGATGGCCAACAGACACATGAAAAGATGCTCAATGTCACTAATTATAAGGGTAATGCAAATCAAAACCACAATGAGATACCACCTCACACCTGTCAGGATGGCTAGAATAAAAAATACAAGAAATAACAAGTGTTGGCAAGGATGTGGAGAGAAAGGAACCATTGTGTACTGTTGGTGAGAGTGTAAATTGGTGCAACCTCTATGGAAAACCATATAGAGATTCCTCCAAAGATTAAAATGAGAAATACCATATGATCTAGTAATTGCTCTGCTGGGTATTTACCCAAAGAAAACAAAAACACTAATGCTAAAAGATATGTGCACCTCATGTTTATTGCAGCATTATTTACAATAGCTAAAATATGGACGCAACCCAAATGTCTATGGATAGATGAATGGATAAAAATGGTTAAGGCTGACTCAGTAGGAAGAGTGTGCAATTCTTGACCATGGAGGTGTGAGTTCAAGCACTACGTTGGGCACGAAGCTTACTTTTTTAAAAAGGTGTGGCATATGTATATATGATGGAATATTACTTGGCCATGAAAAGGGGGGATCTTGCCATTTCGACAACATGGGTAGACCTAGAGGGTGTTATGTTAAGTGAAATAAGTCAGACCGATAAAGACATTCCATATGATTTCACTTGTATATGGAATCTGAAAAACAAATGGGAACAAACAAAAAGAAGAAACAGACCCATAAATACAGAGAAGAAACCTTAATAGAAGGACAAAGAAAACAGACTACAGGCAATTTCCAGGAAAGGAGAGGTTCTGCTCCCTACCCTCCTATTTGCTTCAATTTCTATAAAAACAGCTTTTGGGATTTTCCCTCCCTGCCTAGGGGTGAGGACCCTGACCCAGAGGGTCCTTCGACCATGGCCCGTGTTGGGGAGCAGTGGCCCCTGCTGCAGGCATTCCGTGGTTGAAGCAGGACTGGCTCTAGACAGACCTCAGCTGGCTGTCTGGGGCGGACCATGGTCGGTGCTGTCCAAAGGATAGGACCTCCCTCGGTCAGGTGCGGGCCACCTCAGCAGCCTGCTCAGTCACAGGTGGGGGTCCTTGCCTCAGTGCCATCCAAGGTGCATATGGGGCTTGGCCTTATCACACTAAGACCTGGGTTGGAGGCAAGGGTTTACTTTATGCTGGGTAGTCCCCCCAAACTAGCCTGTGTTTGCACCACCACCTGCTGAGTGAACTGAAGGCCCTTCTGCTTCCATAAAAGAGGGCCTGGGTCCCTGACCCCGTGCTCCTCCCTCACTCAGGTGACACCAGGCTGCACGGAATCAGAGATACGTACTTCAACATGGAATATCACAACCCAAGTGCCACAGGACAGCAAGGAAACTGTGCCTGAGCGTCTCCTCTCCAGACTGGATGAAGAATTCCAAATGGCTTCCTGGGCTTGGGCCTTGACCTCCCTGTCCCAGGTGGGTCCACGTGAAGCTCTGGATTCAGGGACTCCTTCCTGCACCCTGTGCTCACCACCGCAGTAACAGGACGTTCTTCTCTGCACATGAACCCATCTTTTCTTCACCCTCACTGGAAGGTGACTTCCCGTGACCTCACAGCCTCTGTGGTGCCCGCCATGCCCCGCTCCCAGTAAGTGCCTCTCCAGTGAATGTAGCAATGAGTGAATGAATGAATGAAGCCAAGATCTGGGTTCGGCCATGAGCATGCATGAATACACCCATGCTTTGCCACCCCAAGTGTGCATAGTGTTTCGCAAGGGTGATCCCACCACAGGCTGTCAGTGATGGGCAAGAAGAATGAATGTAGCCAACTATCATACAAGAAAAGAATAAGCAGGCAGGGTTTATTCTGGGGACTTTGAGAGGCAGAGACAAAAGCCATGCTTGGGAGGATGGGTAACCTGCAGGCTGGGGTGGGGGAGTTGGTGCATTTACCTGCCTTAGTGGGGACGGAGGAGGAAAGGGCTGTGTGCCTCCAGCTGGGCACCCTGGCCTTTGTGTTCTACCGGTGCATGCAGCAGGTGGGTAACTCAGCAGCCCAAATCAAAGAAGGGTCAGGAAACATTGCAGCCTGCCTGGGGTTCAAGTGCAGTGCAATTGGAATTGTCCTTCATCTGGGCCACAGGGACGCTGGACCAAGCCAGAAAGATATTCCAATCAAATAGTAACCAAAAAAAAGGAATGACTATAATAATCTCAGACAGAATAGACTTTAAGTGCAAAAAGTTTACAAGAGACAAAGAAGGACATAATATATTAATAAAAGGTTCAATATAGCAAGAACATATGACCATTATAAGCATTTGTGCACTCAATGATAGATCATAGAAATATATAAAGCAAGGGGCGCCTGGGTGGCTCAGTGGGTTAAAGCCTCTGCCTTCAGCTCAGGTCATGATCTCAGGGTCCTGGGACTGAGCCCTGCATTGGGCTCTCTGCTCAGCAGGGAGCCTGCTTCCCTCTCTTTCTCTGCCTGCCTCTCTGCCTACTTGTGAGCTCTTTCTCTCTGTCAAATAAATAAACAAAATCTTAAAAAAAAAAAATATGTAAAGCAAAAACAGACTTTTGAATACAGAGAACAAACTGGTGGTTGCCAGAGGGGAGGTGGGTGGGGGGCTGGGTAAAATAGATAAAGAGGATTAAGAATACACTTATGTTGATGAGCACTGAAAAATGTATAGAATTTTTGAACTATTGTATACCTGAAACTAATATAACACCGTGTTAATTATACTTCAATAAAGAATAAGTTTATATATATATATATATATATATATATATATATATATATATATATATATATATATATATATATGACTTAAAAACAGAGAAGAGAAAAACAAGAGTCGGTTAGGATGTAAAATGGTACAGCCACTGTAAAAACATAATGATGGCTTTTCAAAAAATTAAAAATAGAATTACAATATGACCCAGCAATTCCACTTCTAGGTATCTACCCAAGAGATGTGAAAGCAGGCTCTCAATATTTGTATGCCCCTGTCCGTAGCAGCATTATGCAAACTAGCTATAGCGTAGGAACAATCCAAATGTCCACCAGTGGATATCTTCTGGCCTCCAAAACTTTTGATGAGAAATCTCTTGCATGTAACAAGTAATTTCTTCCTTGCTGCTTTCAAGATCCTCTTTTTGTCTTTTGAAAGTTTGGTTATAATATGTCTTGGTGTGGTTCATTTTAATTGGAGTTATTTGAGCTTCTTGGAGTTAGCGGAGATTCCTGGATGTTTATATTCATATCTTGCATCAAATTGGGGGAATTTTCAGCCATTATTTCTTCAGATTTTCTGTCTGCCCCGTTCTCTCTCTTCTCTCTTTCAGGGACTCCCACAGTGTGTATGTAGGTCCAGTTGATGGTGTCCCTTAGGCTCTGTGTACCTTTCTTGACATTTTTCCTTCTGTTCCTCAGGCTCAAATAGAAAATGATTTCTATTTTCCTGTCTTTCCTATCCTCTTTTTTATTTTCTCTTGCTGCTTTCGAAATTATCTTTTTCTTTTCTTTTTGACATTTTTATTACAATGTATCTCAGTTAAGTCCATATGGAGATACATGAGTTCATGTACCTGGATGTCCATGTCTTTCCCCAGATTTAGGAATTATTCAGCCATCATATCTTTAAATAAGCTTTCTGCATCTTTCTGTCTTTCACCTTCTGAGATTCTCATAATGCATACAGTTCACCCTTGAACAGCGTGGGGGTTGGGGGTGCTGGCCCCCTACACAGTTGAAAATTCACATATAGGGGCACCTGGGTGGCTCAGTGGGTTAAAGCCTCTGCCTTCAGCTCAGGTCATGATCTCAGGGTCCTGGGATGGAGCCCCACTTTGGGCTCTCTGCTCAGCGGGGAGCCTGCTTCTCCCCTCTCCCTCTGCCTGCCTTTCTGCCTACTTGTGATCTCTCTCTCTCTCTCTGTCAAATAAATAAGTAAAATCTTAAAAAAAAAAGAAAGAAAATCCACATATAACTTCTGACTCCTCAAAAACTTAAGCACTAAGAGTTGACCAAAAGCCCTACCAGTAAAATAATCAGTCAATTAACACATACTTTATATGTTATATGTATTATATACTGTACTACAATAAAGTGTACTAGAGGGAAAAAATGTTAAGAAAATCATAAAGAAGGGGTGCATGGGTGGCTCAGTCATTAAGCGTCTGCCTTTGGCTCAGGTCATGATCCTAGGGTCCTGGGATCGAGCCCTACATCAGGCTCCCTGCCTGGCGGGAAGCCTGCTTCTCCCTCTCCCACTCCCCCCACTTGTGTTCCCTCTCTCTCTATGTCTCTCTCTGTCAAATAAATAAATCTTAAAAAAAAAAAAAAAAGGAAAATCAGAAGGAAGAAAAAATACTTTTATAGTACTGTGTTGTATTTATCGAAAAAAGAAATCCACATATAAGTGGACTCAAGAGTTCAAACCCACACTATTCAAGGGTCAACTATATATCGTTTCACTTGATTATGTTCCATAATGCATGTAGAATTTCTTCATTCTTTTCTTATTCTTTATTCCTTTTTCTCTGAATGGATAATTTCAAATGACTTGTCTTCCAAGTTTGCTTTTTTCTACTCGATCAAGTCTGATGTTGATATTTTCTATTGCATTTTTCACTTCATTTATTTTCTTCAGCTCCAGAATTTTTATTTGGTTCTTTTTAATGACTTCTGTCTCTTTTGACCCTCTAATTTTGTTCATGTATCGTCTTCCAGATATTGTTGAGTTGTCTCTTCTTGTTCTCTTGTAGCTTGCTGAGATTCCTTAAACAATTATTCTGAATTGATTGTCAATTCATAGATCTCCATTTATTTGAGGCTTGTTACTAGAACATTATATATTCCTTTGATGGTTTCATGTTTCCTTGACTTTTCATATTCTATGATGTCTTGCGTTGTAGTCTTTGCATTTGAAGAAGGAGTTACATGTTCCCATCTTTACTGACTGGCTTCAGTAGAGAAGTACGTTTACTGGCTAGGAATTCTGAAGCTTTCTCAGACCTTTCCTATGAAAGTGTCCGCTCAGTGCTTCCTCTTATCTCTTGGAGGGAATGACTTAAGATCACATGCATTCTCTCCATCCTGCAAAGCCAGCCCAGATGCTAAGAGCCTCTCTTTGTTTTCCATGCGGTAGTGCCATGAAATGCTCAGTCTGCATGCCTTCTCCCCGTCCTGCAAAGTTGGACTTGCTTTATGCATGTGTGTACTGGCCATCTGCAAGAGACCACACAGGGCACTGGCTATAGGGGGTGGGGTGGGTAAGACCCATGGAGAGTTGTAGGTACCTGCAGGCCAGTTGGGGGGCTCCACAGGTGAGGTGTCCCCAAGGGCTTATGGGCATCTTCCCTGATGAAGTTTCCAAAGCAATTATTAGGATCTGTGACACTTTAATGACTTCCAAGTCCTGGTTGCTATGTTCCTAGCCTCTCCCAGTCCCTCAGCTGTGCATATCACAGTATTCTGGGTGGGGTGAGAAAAAAGTGGGTCTCTTGGGCAGAGACCTGCTGGTGGGGAAACCAGGTGCCAACTCATATGCTCTCACTTTCTTCTGTGGGGGAAATTGTGGTTCAAGGGATTCTCTTTTGGCCCTGAGCTGTGCAACTTGAGTGAGTGGTGATGCAGGTAAAGATAAATTGTTCTTCTTGATCTCTTCTGTGCATCTATTCTCAGATTTTCTTTTTCTCCACCACTGTTCTGAAGCTTTCTCACTTGACTTCTGGACTCCCACAAAATTAATCTCATCTCTGAACGATTTTCAAACTCAGTGTTCTGTGGGGTGGATGATGATAGAAATTCCTGTTCTACCATATTACTGGTGTCACTCCCCCCTTTCAACTGATGTCACAATATTACATATTTAAATATCATGTGTCCAAAAATATAAACTAACAGTTTTTAAAGGTATTTGTCTCTTAAATTATGTGGAAAATAATATGTTTTTACAGACCAAAGTTACAGTAACAGCAGATCTTACAATTGCCCTTGTATTTACCATTACTGAGACTTGTTTCCCATTATCACTTCAAGCTACTGTCTAGTGGCCTTTCATTTCAAGATGCAGGACACCCTTATGTTTCTTAAAGGACAGGTCAAGTGGTCACAAAGTTCCTTAGCTTTTGTTATTTGAGAATGTCATGATTTCTTCACTTTTGACTGGATTTGTATTTTGCTGGATATAGGATTCTTGGTTAATTGTTTTTTGTTTGTTTATTTGAACACTTTGAATAAATCAGCCCACTGCTTTCTGGCCTCCAAAAGTTCTGGTGGGAAATCTGCTGATGGTCTCATTGAGGACCTCTTATATGTGATGAGTCACTTCTCTCTTGCTGCTTTCAAAATTCTCTCTTTGTCTTACCACAGTTTGATTGTAATGTGTCTCAATGTGGATCTCTAAGTTCATCATACTTGGAGTTTATATTCATGTTTGTCATTAAATTTGGGAAGTTTTTGGTCACTATTGCTTCAAATATTTTCTCTGCCCTTTTCTCTCTTTCCTCCTTCTAGGACCCCCACCCCCAGTGTGCATGTTGTCTCCTTAATGGTATGCCTCAGCCCCTTTGGGCTCTATTCAGTTTTCTTCAATCTTTCTGTTTCTCAGTTTCAGTCATTTCAGTTGTCCCGTTTTCAAGTTTACCAATACTTGCTTCTGCCTACTGACAGTTGCCTTTGAATCCTTCTACCACATTTCCCACTTCAGTTGTACTTTTTAGCTCCAGAATTTCTTTTGGGTTTCTTCTTAGTTTTATTTTTAGATTCCTGAAATTTGCATCTTTCTCACATCCAGAATATATTCACTCTCATTCTAACATCCCCAAAGTCTTAACTCATTCCTGTATCAGTTCTGAGTCCCAAACCTCATCTAAATTATCATCTAAATCTAGTGTGGGTGAGACTCAAGGTATGATTCCACTGAGGCAATATTCACCTCCCACTGTGAACCTATGAAACCAGACAAGTTATCTGCTTCCAAAATACAATGGTGGGACAGGCATAGGTAGGCATTCTCCCAAAAGGAGAAGTCAGAAAGAGGAAAGGGGTTATGGGTCCCAAGTAAGTCCAATAAATCCCAAGTAAAGAGAAAAAAAAATCCTATTCGTCCTTCAGGCCCACTCTTGTGGCAGCTTTGCATCCTGGGCCCACTGGGGTGGCAGTCTGACATCCTCGTCTGTTGAAATCAACTAGGTGGCTTGCTCTCCTAAACTGAGTTGCTGAGGTGTAATAGTTCTTCATATATTTTGGGTATTAAATTTTCCCAGATACATGTTTTTCAAATATAGCCTTCTATTTTGTAGGTTGTTTGCATTAGTGATAGTGTCCTTTTGGGCACAAAGTTTGCTAATTTGATAAAGTCCAGTTTATTTTATTATTTTTTCCTTTATTGCTTGTCTTCTGATGTCATACCTAATGTGTGAGGTAGGGATCGAATCTCATTCTTGCATGTGGATGTCCAGTTATTCCAGCACCATTGTTGAAGACACTGCTTTTTACCCATTGAATGGTCTTGGCACTCTTGTTGATGGTCAGTTGGCTGATTAGGTTTTTTTTATGGATTCTCAATTATATTCTTTTTATCCAAATATCCATCCTTATCGCAGCATAAGAACCTTGATTAGTGTAGCTTTGTAGTAAGTTTTGAAAATCAGAAGTATGAGTTCTCCAACATTGTTCTTTTTCAAGATGGTTTTGGCTTCCAATCCATGGACAGGTGATGCCTTTCCATTTCTTTAGGTCTTTGTTAATTCCTTCAAACAATGTTTTATAGTTTTTAGTTTACAAGTTTTGTACTTCCGGGGCGCCTGGGTGGCTCTGTGGGTTGGGCCTCTGCCTTTGGCTCGGGTCATGATCTCAGGGTCCTGGGATCGAGCCCCACATCAGGCTCTCTGCTCGGCGGGGAACCTGCTTCCTCCTCTCTCTCTGCCTGCCTCTCTGCCTACTTGTGATCTCTCTTTCTGTCAAATAAATAAATAAAATCTTAAAACAAACAAACAAACAAGTTTTGTACTTCCTTGGCTAAATTTATTCCAAAGTATTTTTGTAGTAAAATATACATAACAAAATTTACCATGTAAGTCATTTCTAAGTGAACATTTCACTGGAATTAATTTAACATTCTTAATAGTTGTGGAACAACCATGACTGTTTATCTCCAACTTGTTCAACATCCCGAACAGAAGACTCTGTGCCCATAAAATAGTAACATCCCATTCTTTTCCCCTAGTTCCTGACAGCCACTGTACTATTTTCTGTCTCTAAGAAGTTGAGTATTATATGTATTTCACATAAATGGAATCATAAAATAAGTGGCCTTTTTTGCCTGGATTCTTTCATTTAACATAATGTATTCAAAGTTTATCCATGTTGTAGCATATGTCATAATTTCATTCCTTTGAAAGGCTAGATAATGTTTCATTGTATGTGTATACCACATTTTGTTCATCCATTCATCTGTTGGTAGACAACTGATAGTATCCACCATTTTGTTACTATGAATAATGCTATTAATATTAATACACAAATGTCTGTTCTTGTCCCTGCTTCAGTTCTCTTAGGTACACAACCCAAAGTAGTATTGCTGATCATGTGGTAAATTTTAATTTTTTGAGGAAGGAACCACTATGTTATTTTCAAAAGCAGCTGCACCAATTTACATTTGTACTATCCTATGAGCAATGCACAGGTATTCCAATTTCTCCACATACTTGCCAACACTTGTTTTCTGATTTTTAAAAAAACAATTATAGCCATCCTAGTAGGTGTGAAGTGGTATCTCATTGTGGTTTTGGTTTGCATTTTCCTAATATTTGTGATGCTGATCGTCTTTTCATGTGCTTATTGGCAATTTAAATCTTTTTTGAAGAAATCTCTTTGCCCATTTTTAAGTCGGGTTGTTTATTTGTTTGAGTTTTTGTATAATCTCGATCTCAATCTCTCATCAGATATATGATTTGCAGATATTTTCTCCCATTCTGTGAGTTGTGCTTTCATTCTCATGATTGTGTATTTGGACACAAAAGTTTTAAATTTTGATGAAGTCTAATTTATCTACTTTTTTGTTGCCTGTGTTTTTTTAAAAAAGGTTTTATTTACTTATTCATTTGAGAGAGAGAAAGTGTGCACACATGAGGGACAGAGGGAGAGGGAGAGGCAGAGACTCTTAAGACCCCATGCTGAGTGTGAGCCCAATGCAGGGCTTGATCTCATGACCCCAAGATCACGACCTGACCTGAAACCAAGAGTCAGACACTTAACCAACTGAGCCACCCGGGTGCCCCATTGTTGCCTGTGCTCTTATGTCATGTCCAGGAATCATTGCTAAATCCAGTGTTATGAAGGTTTTGCCGTTTGCAGTCTTTTGAGTTTTATAGTGTTAGCTCTTACTTTTATTTTATTTTTTTAAAGTTTTTATTTTAATTCCAGTTAGGTAACATACAGTGTAATATTAGTTTCAGGTGTACAATTTAATGATTAAGCAGCACTTGTTGTGATGAATACTGGGTTTTATACATAAGTGATGAATCACTGAATTCTACTCCGGAAATGAATATTGCATTATATGTTAACTAAAAAAAAATTTAAATTAAAAAAAAATAGTAAGTGGGAAAAGAAAATCCCCATCACCTATTCCATCCATTTCCCACCTACCTCCCCTCTGGTGACCATCAGTTTGTTCTCTATAGTGAAGTGTCTGTTTCTTGGTTTTCCTCTCTCTTTTCTTCCCCTGTGACATTACTCAGCCATAAAAAGGAATGAAATCTTTTTTTTTTTTTAGAAAATTTTTAAAAATATTTTTTATTTATTTGACAGAGAGCGACACAGCAAGACAGGGAACACAAGCAGGGGGAGTGGGAGAGGGAGAAGCAGGCTTCCTGCTGAACAGGGAGCCTGATGTGAGACTTGATCCCAGGACCCTGGGACCGTGACCTGAGCCAAAGATAGACGCCCAATAACTGAGCCACCCAGGCGCCCCAAAAAGGAATGAAATCTTGCCATTTGCAATGACATGGATGGATCTAGAGGATATTATGCTAAGTGGAATAACTCAGCCAGAGAAAGACAAATACCATATGATTTCATTTATGTGGATTTTAAGAAACAAAAGCTCTTACCTTTAGTTCTTTGAACCACTTTGAGTTAATTTTTGTATGTGGGGTAAGATAAGGGATTAACTTCATTCTTTTGCACGTAGATATATGGTTTTCCAGCACCATTTGTTGAAAAAACTGTTCTTTTTTCATGGCACCATTATTAAAAATCATTTGACCCTATAAGCAAGGGTTTATTTCTGGACTATTGTATTCTGGTATTCTATGCATGTTTTTATGCCACTACTATACTGTTGTATAGTATACATGTATACAACATGGTGTATCATCACTTTGATATGCTGCTGAGTTTGGTGTGCTAGTCTGTTGTTGACTTTGCATTTATATTTATATTTATAAGGGATACTTGTCTTTAGTTTTCCTTTCTTGTTATATCTTTGTTGGGCTTTCGTATCAGCATAATACTGGACTTCTAAAATGAGTTGGGAAGTGTTCCTCCTCCTCGTATTTCTTGGAAGTGTTGAGAAGAATCAGGTTAATTTCTCTTGATGTTTTGTAGAATTCCTCAGTGAAGCCATCCGGTTCTCAGTTTTCCTTTGTCAGAAGACTATTAAAAAATAGACTATTTCATTATAACATTAAGTCCATGATTTACATTAAGGCTCATTCTTGGTTTTGTATGTTCTGTGGAATGTGACATGTATCTACCCTTAATTGTATAAAAAAGAATAGTTTCATTGCTCTACAGTCCTCTGTAGTTTGCCTATTCATCACTCCCTCCCCCCAACCCTGGAAAACCACTGATTTTTTTTTTTTTTTTTTACTGTTTCCATAGTTTTGTTTTTGCAGAATGTAATATAATTGGAATCGTACAGTATTGAGCCTTTTCATACTGGCTTCTTTCACTTAGAAAAATGCATTTCAGTTTTCTGTGAATATGAATTCTAGGTTGCTGGGGGCTTCTCCCAACACGTTAAATGTTACGCATCACTCTCTTGTTGCTTGCATGGTTTCTGAGGAGGAGTCCAATGTCATTCTTACCTTCCGTCCTCTTTAGGCAAGCTATTTTTTCTGCAGCTTGAATGTCCCATGCTGAGGTGTCATTTCATTTTGGCATTTATCCTGCTTGGGTTTCTCTGTGCATCCTGGATCTGTGGTTTGGTGCCTGACATTAATTTGGGGGAAATTCTCAATCATTATTGCTTCAACTTTAGCTTCCGTTTCTTTCTCTCTCTTTTCTCCTTCAAGTGGTCGCCCTGTGCACATGTTACATCTTTTGTAGTTGTGTTGGCTCTTCTGTGACATTGTTTCAGTCTTTCTGGTCTTTGCTCTTTACTTTTGGTGTCTCTGTTGGCAGATGCTCACGTCTAGAGACTTTGTCACCGGCTGCGTCCGGTCCTCTGACGAGTCAGTCACAGGCATTCTCTCTCGGTCTTGGTGTTTGCGATCTCTAGCATTTCCAAAATTCTTTCTTGGGTTTTCCATCTCCCTGTTTACATTACCCATCTGTTCTTACATGTTGTCAACCTTTTCCAGTCGTGCCTTTAGCAGAGAAATCCTACTTATCTAAAATCCCCGCTCTGATTCTCCCAACATTCCTGCCAGATGTGAGTCTGATTCTGATACTTGCTCTGTCACTTCAGACTGTGTTTTGTCTTTGAGTTATACCTTGTGGGTTTTTATCAAAACCCGGGCATGATGTATTGGGTAAAAGGAACTCCAGTAAATAGGCCTTTAGTGGTGTGGTGTTAAGTGTGGGAGTGGGGAAAGTGTTCTACTGTGTAAGATTAGGTTTCAGTCTTTTTTTTTTGTAGCTGTTCTTATGGTTCAAGTGTGATTGATTGATTGATTGATTGATTATTGTGTTATGTTAGTCACCATACAGTACATCATTAGTTTTTGATGTAGTGTTCCATGATTCATTGTTTGTGTGTAACACCCGGTGCTCCATGCAACCCGTGCCCTCCTTTATACCCATCACTGGACTCACCCATCCCCTCACCACCCTCCCTTCTAAAATTTTTGTGAGCTTGTTGACCTAGGATCTGACCTTCACAAGTGCCTCTGGGGGTTTTCCCCACCGCATTGGGACGGTATGGCCAGAGGAGGCTGGACCTGGGTGTTTCCCTTCCCCGAACAGGAGGGGAAAGGGGTGGAAGTGGGGTATGTGCCTTCCCCCGGGTTGGTTAGACTCTGGTAAAAGCCCTGTAGGTTAGGTCTGGTAAAATAGTTCCTTCCGAAGGCAGGTCTCTTTAGGAAAACAGGGTGCTCTGCATATCTCAAAATGGTTATTTCCCCACTCTCCCTGCCAGGAGCACAAGGGGATTCTTTTCTTCAGTGTCCACCGTGAGACCCTGCTGGGCCTCTTGGGGGTACACTGACAAAAGTGTAGAGCCCCCGATGACTGGGTCCCCAGGAGTTTTTGTCCTTCAGAGTTGTCCACACGGAGCGTTCAGCAATCAGTCAGTTATAGTCTCAGTTTTCTTGTCCAGCCCTGGCTCCTGCAGTGTCTGAAGGGTTCTATGCCCATAAGTTGTGGTTCTCTGTGTCTGCTGGTCTAATTTTTGTGGCAGCAGCTTGCCCTGTGACCTCACTTCTCTGACAGAACTAGGGCTTGCTGATTTTCAGTTCAGCTGTTTATTTGTTGGAAGGACAGAGCAACAACTTCCCAGCAATCTACATGCAAGACTGGAAGCCAGAATTCCTTTATTTTTAAAAAAGATTTTATTTATTTATTAGACAGAGAGAGAGAGCGCGAGCATGAGCAGGGGAGCAGCAGAAGGAGAGGGAGAAGCAGGCTCCCGCCAAGTAGGGCGCCTGATGCAGGACTTGATCCCAGGACCCTGGGATCATGACCTGAGACAAAGGCAGACACTTAACCAACTGAGCCACCCAGGCACCCCACGCCCATATTTTTAATAGGTTATACACACACACACACACACACAATCTGGGAAGAAAAAAAAGATAAGCCAAGATTTTATTTTTGCCTCCATATTCTACTTGTAATATGTAACTATTACCAGCTTCTTGTGGATTATGTCAGACATAGTGTATACTTATAGGACCATTTGGCTGATTATGTATGTGTTTATGCATATATATGTATGTTTAATAGGCTCTGTGCCCAACATGGGGCTCAAACTCACAACGCCAAAATCAAGAGTTGTGTGTTCTCTGACATTCCAGCCAGGCGACCCTGTTGCATATTTTTTGTACCAGTGGTATCATAGCATACCCAGTATCTTTTTTTTAAAAGATTTTATTTGTTTACTTACCAGAGCAAGAAGGAGAGCGTGCACGCACAAGCAGGGGGAGCAGCAGGCAGAGGGTGAAGCAGACTCCCCGCTGAGCAGGGAGCTGGATGTGGGACTTGATCCCAGAACCCTGAGATCATGACCTGAGCCAAAGGCAGACACTCAACCGACTGAGCCACCCAGGCATCCCACCCAGTATCTTATAATTTACTTTTTTTCACTCAACAATATATCTTGGAGATTGTTCTTTGTAATGGCTGCATAGTATGTCTTTGATGGAAATTTAGATGTTTCCAATTTTATTTTTCGGTCAGTTATGTGCATTGCAGTTTTGTGAACTCTTGTGCAGAGATTTTAATTTCTTTTAGTAGTAAAAGTAGTAAAATATCTGTAACCTAAAATTTACCATTTTAATCATTTTTAAGTTCAGTGGCATTAAGTATATTTATGTTGTACAACCATCACAGCAGCCATCTTCAGACCATTTACATCTTCCCAAACTGAACCCTGTCCCCATTAAACATGAGCTGCCTGTCCTCCCTCAGCCCCTGGCACCCACCATCTACTTTGTCTCTGAATTTGACTGCTCTGGGTACCTCTAGGTTTTAATTTTTTAAATATTTTATTTGTTTATTTGAGAGAGAGAGAGTGAGAGAGATCATGAGCGGGGAGAGGGTCAGAGGGAGAAGAAGACTCCCTGTGCCCCGAGCCTGATGTGGGACTTGATCCTGGGACTCTGGGATCGTGACCTGAGCCAAAGGCAGTTGCCTAACCAACTGAGTCACCCAGGAGCCCCTAGATTTCAATTTTTTATGTAGATAAAGTCACGGATCTTGTCGTTGGTGGCTGGTCCTTTACTGTGTTGTCTAGGTCAGAGATGATAATGATGGCCTCATTCAGGAGGGTCACCTGAGCTTGGTTTTTCCTGGAGCGTGAGAGCTGGAGAGGGAGGTGAGCAGAAGGTGGACGGGGAGCAGCTGCGCTGGACACAGGCCCTGGGAAAATGACCAGCGCAGGTAATGACATGCTCAGCATCACCCTATCTTTGAATGGGAAGGGGCTGTGTGCCCTCGAAGCCCCCCCAACTCATTATCCAGTTGGGGCGTGTTGGAGTTGGTGGGATCAGCTCAAGATGGCAGGACCTTGCCCATGGTGAGTTCAGGGGACCCGAGTAGCTTGGAGTTCATTCTCCAGAACGGTTGCCCAGTTTCCTGTACCTGAGCACCCCAAGGCCACCTCATGCAGGACTTCTCTCCCCCCACCCCAATTACAAAGGTAACTCATGTCTTTCATACCAAATTCAAATGTTATAGAAAAATGCAAGGCACCTCACCGTGGTCTGATCCCCAAAGAAAACCTCAGTACACAATAAGGCACGAATTTTTTTTTACATTCTTTCCTATTCAAACACATTTATTCCTGTACGTAACAATATACATGGCCATCTTTCACTTGCATACACAGTGATGGGTCTAACTCAGTTAAAAAAATAAGTACTGAGAATGTGTTCATAAAAATTTTTATTGTAAAGAATAAAAAAATAAAAAAAATAAAATCTTAAAAAAAAACCCCAAAACAAAAAGCAATGGGTGCCTGGCTGGCTCAGTCAGTTAAGCGTCTGCCTTTGGCTCAGGTCATGATCCCGGGGTCTGGGGAGCCTACTTCTCTCTCTTCTCCTTGCTGTTCCCTCTGCTTGTGTGCGCGCGCTCTCTCTCAAATAAATAATAAAAACATAAAATCTTAAATTTTTATTGTAGAAGTGTTTCTTGAATACACTCTCTGAATCAACGATATATGAGGAAAGTGACATTATTTCCCATTTCTCCTTCTCTCCTCCTCCCAGACAGGATAATTTGCATCCCTTCTTCTTTGCATTTACAACCACGCCTACACCCACGTTTTCTTCACAACTGCAGACTTTGAACAGTGTTCACATCTACAAACGTGACTTGTTTTCTTGCCGGCTGTGTGATTTTCGAGTATGCCGTAACTCAGTGCTCGAGAGTCACCCCGGAAACTTGTTAGAACATGGCTGCAGAGCGCTTTCCAGGTCTCATGCTGGGGCGGTCAGTGCAGCCTGAGGCTGTCCCGGGTGCCCACATTGGGAAGCAAGTCCTGTCCAGCACTGCTGCTTGTACAAATAACCTGTGTGTATTTGAGGGTTTTGTAGGGTAATTTGTAGGCATAGAAAAGATGGGTCAAAGAAGATTAGCAGTAACTACTTTTACTGATGTGGCCAAATGGAGCTCCAACAGTGCAGATCCTTTCCGGAAACAGTGCGGGTCCTGTCTGTCCCTTCCCCCTCACCTATGGTAAACGTTGTAAAGATTGCTTTTATTTTGCCAGTTTGATACATATTTTAAAATACATACTTAATGATGTAAGTATGAAAGAAGCTGAAAAATGAATTTCTTTTTTGTAAGTAAACTCTTTATTTTGGATTTATGCAAACATTGTGACATAGTGCCATATGCCCTTCCCCCAGCTTCCCACCATGTTAACATGTATGGTTTGTTCCCCAGAATGAGGAAATTAACACTGGTCCATTACTACCAACTAAACTCCAGATTTTTTTGGAGTTTACCACTTTTCCCACCAACATCCTTTTCAGATCCCACATTGCATTTAGGGGTCTTGTCTCCTTAAGCTCCTCGAGTCTGTCCATATCTCCTGTGTCCCAGACAGTTTGAGGAATCCTGGTCTGATATTCTGTAGAATGTCCCTCAATTTGGGTCTGTTTGATGTTTTTCTCATGATTAGTTGGGGGTTATAGGTTTTGGAGGGAAATACCAGGGGTGAAGTGCCTTCGTACCAGGTGATCACAGTAGGTGATACACGTTACTGTCCACGTCCTTCAAATGTAAACTGTGCAGTGAGGACCCCAAACACACATGACAACAGCAACAGGAAGTACTCATTGCTGGCCCCTACTTCCCAGTGTTCTGCCACCTTGTTTCTGGTTGGCTGCTCAGTGTGGCTGGAAGGTAAGTTTCCCACTTCATCTTTCTTCCTTCCTCTCTTCTTCTCTCCTTTCTTCTTTCTTAAACACAAAAGGAGAAGGCTGTGATTATCCATGGTGGCAGGGCAGCTGGGACCTAGACGGCGGCTCACAAAGCCCCCAGTGACACTGGCCTTGTGCAGGAATCCCTGCTAACCTTGGCCTTTTGGTCTTGGCTTCACTTCCTCACTGCCTGAGGTGACTGGTCCATCCCAGCGTACCTTGTTATTAGCTTGGGCTCTTCAGGTTGTGCGTGAAAGGAACTCAACTGAAATTATTTTAGCAAAAGATGGAATTTGCTGCATCAGAAACCTGAGAGCAACCAAGTAGGACTTGATCCTCGGGCTCACCAGGTGTTCCCGTCCTCACCACTTCCCAGCTGTTTGCTGCCATCAGAGATGTCTGGATCCCTGCTGGTGGCACACGCTGATCTCCCACCTTCTGAGTCACCCATCTGAGGGGGACTCTCCCCATGATCACTTCAAGCAAGCCAAAGGAGTGAGCTTCACTGGATGAACCTGGATCATGTCTGCTCCCCGCTGAACCAACCCCTGGGTTGATGTAATTCCTTGAGAATACGGTTCTTGATTGCACACAGGCTGAGGTCACAAACCAGCCTTGAGACTAGGAATGATGTTAATTTAAGTCAGACCACATGGGCTGAATAGAGGAAGTACTTCTCCTAATGCTCATGTCTTTTCTAGCCTTTCCTTCTTTTCCTCCAGCCTCCAGATGGATCCACTCTCCTCCATGTTGTTACCATAATGCTTTCAAAGCACCTGGCTCTGCCTGTAGTCAGTGGTGTACCAAGCTGGGGATGGGGTGGGGTGTGGAGTGTGCATGGTCCACCAGGTACATCTGTGGAGAATTTAAAAGCAGTCATGAAACCAAAATGTAATCTTTTTATCATCACCATATGCTAGTAGTTCTAAACAGTGTGATAAAATGCTCCTTGAAAAAAGAAACCCAGATAGAGAACATATTCAGCACCAGAGGCTTCCTTAAGGAAAAGTCTTAATATGATACTAATTCTCTGCTCACAGATGCTGAGAAACTCAATCTCAGACATGTTTAGGTTTCCCTGGCCTTGTGAGGGTGTGCGAAGGCCTTGTCCTGTGAGTGTCTCCCCCCTCCCCACCTTGGGACTACTTACCTCCTATGAGTGGGCTGTTTCTACCCTTCCTTGCTTTTCAACCATCCCTGGGGAGCGCTACCCCCCAGGCCCCCAGCTGCCTTCTATCTGGACCAGTCCTCAACACTATCAGCTTGTTTTCCTGACTCATTGGCTTCATTTCACTACTATTCCTGAAGCCTTGCCAGGTGCCCAGTGGTGCTCTAAGCAGTTCTCAAAGTTCGGTCTGTAGCTCTTTCTGTGTTGAACCATAGATCTGAAGCTGAGTTTTCCTGGTATACTTTAAAGCAGTATATTGCAACATATGAATGCAGAAGCAGATGTGAGAATCCTGCCTTCTATGAATCCAAACTTTAAGGAGATTTGCAAAAATGTAAAACAATTACCATTCTTTATATTTTGGGGAAATGTTTTTAAAAGTATAATATTAATTATTTATATAGATCTATCCATTTAGAGAGTGGGAGTTC
>CM052892.1:76846538-76870079 GCA_028534135.1 Potos flavus | reverse complement strand
CTGGCTGCCTGCCCTGCCGACGACCACCGTCCGTCTGTCAGGCAGGATGGCGTGGGTCACGCTGGTTCCGGAGTCGGAATCAAGGGTTGGTTAATGTAGCCAAGTGTTAAGGATGCCTAAAATAGAGCTCATCATAAAATCGGGAATTTAAGGTTGTTTAAAGAAATGCAGTTCTGCTTTTCCCCTTGGTGGCTGACCTGGGCCCGGGGGCTGGTGGTCGCTGAGCTGACAGCAGCTGAGCCCCGGGTGGCTCCGGACGGTCCCGTCTGCTGCTCTCCGTGCTCCCGTCGTGGCGGGAGCACCGGCTGAGGCGGCCCTGTCGGCCTCAGACAGGGTGGGAGCCGGGGCGACCGACTGGCTGGCCCCCTCTCCCCGCGGAGGCCCGTGCTCTGACGAGGGCCTGTTGCTCCTCGCACAGAAGCCTTCGCATCTGTTCGATCTGGTCGCGTCCTCAGGACAGCAGAGCAGCTTTTAGTCCTAAACCCACATACTGAATAATTTTTTAACGTGGTAAAATACGCATAATACGAAGTTTGCCGTTTTCCGCCTCTCTGAGTGGGCGGTTGTGTGGTGTTGAGCTCGCTCACGCGGCGCACTGAGTGTTTCGTACTTGTTCTTACAGGAAGTGGTTCAGCTGCCTTTAGATTTCGTGAAACAGCTTTGTTTAAAGATACAGTCTGAACGACCAGGTAAGAGTTCCAGCTTGCAAATTCTGTTGCTGATTTAAATATTCCATTTGGAAAACGTTTGACGCGTTACTCCTGTTAGGTCGATGGAGTTCAGAAACTTTATTCTCAGCCAGAAGTGCTCGGAGCGTGTGGATACAATTCTGGGTGTCAGATGCCCCTGTCACTGCGGAGAGCATCTGAGCCTTGAAACGCTTCTGGGACCAAAGGGGAGCTGGAGCAGCGTGGCCTTAGGGTGGGGAGGGCGGCCGCCCAGGCGCCCAGAGGACCGTCTCCCCGGGCGGGACTCCACCTGCCTGCTCGTCCTCCTGCAGGCAGCGGACAGACGGGAATGGCAGTGGGTGACAGCACAGGCTCGTGGCAGCGATGACGCCAAGCGTGTGAGAGCTTTTCCTTTTGGTCAGAAACCAGATGTGACATCCATGGCATGGAGGGTGGCCGTGCCGCCTCTTGAAGCCCAGCCAGGCAGTTGGGGGAGGCTCAGGTGGCTGGTATCCAGTCCTTCTGTGATTAGGAAATAGAAAGCAAGCAGGACAGTTGTGCCCCGGAGCCTCTGGTTTGGGGCGCTGTGCGGAGCCGGGCTCCGGTGCGGGAAGGAGGCCACCGATGTGTCCCAGCCAGGACTGGGTCGCGGCTGTTCCTTTCTAGACCAGGGCAGACTGATGCTTGCTCTAGGGGCTCTGCATCATCATTTTGTTTTACAGTTACCAATTAAACATATCCAACATGGCAGTCATAAGAGCTGTCCCTCATTGTAACAATGGCTCGTAACTGGCCTCGTTACATGACTGGAGGAAGGCTGAATCCCCCCGAGGCCCAGAGGCTGCGTCCTGGGCGGCTGTCCTGGGCCCGGCGTCTGGCGGATGGTTCCAAGAAGCAGCGGCGTGGAGGGCTCTGAAGGAACCAGCTGTGGAGGGGGCGGTCCCCAAGACCACCCCCACTTCTGGCAGCGCTTACCCGGTGGGGGGCCCCCACAATGACCTCGGGTCTGATGATTTGCTAGAAGGACCCGAACTCCCTGTTATCCTCACGGCTAAGGCGTCTTGCACGGAGGGACGCGGCTGACACCCAGACCGGGGGAGAGGCTGTGCGGCACGTCTGCGAGACACCTGCGTGAGCTGCCGGGCGGCTTCTCCACCGGGCTTGTGCGCACGCTGCTTGCTTCTCCGAGCAACTAGCTGTGAGCTCGCGGAGGCGGAGTGCCAGCCAGGGTCAGGGCCGGGGTGCATAGACATTGCGGGCTCAGCCCCGGTTCCGCAGGTCCCAGACCCCCGCCGGGAATCACGGTGTTACACTCGTGTGACCCGGAGCCCCCAGATGAACTCGGAGGCTCCTTAGGCGGGGCACCCCAGGAGCCCAATGCCGCGGCCTCTCTTGGGCAGGGCCGAACCTCGCCCCACAGGAGTCCGCCATGTTGCCATCGGTCATCTTGTCTGTCCTGTGCGGATTCTCAGGTCTCTTCTTGGCTCTGTCTTTCAGAATCTCGCTGTGACAAGGACCTGGACACTCTCAGTGGGTATGCCCTGTGCCTTCCCAATTTAGCCAGACTTCAGACGTACCGTTTTGCAGAGCACCGGCCGATTCTGTGTGTGGAGATCAAGGTGAACTTGTGTCAAGGAGAAGGTGCCGTGGGGCAAGGGGAGCAAGGGTCCAGACTGTGAAGCTGTGAGTCTTCTGCCTGGAGTGCACTTTGCAGCAGAAGCTCCTGGGGTTCCCCACACTGGGCCTCATGGCCCCTTGCCAGCCCCCAGCTCCCACAGATTGGGCTTGCTTCCAGCTCCTTCTGTCACCTGCACCTTGCTGCTCTTCTTCCTCCCAGCGGCCAGACCCTCAGATTTAGGCCCGATCCTGGTGCTCAGACGTGGAGCTGGCAGGTGGCCACCGGCAGAAAGAAATGTGTTGGGTTCTGCCTTCTCTGTTTCTCTGGGAGGGTGCTGCCCACCAGGCCCCCTCCTCACCTTCCACGCCGTGCCCCTTGGCTGCATGGTGACCCTGCACTGCGCTCCAGGAGCTCGGTCCCGGTGCTGCCTGTCTGGTGGGTGGCGCTCCGCTCCTTTGCTTCCTGCTCAGGAGAGACCTCCCCAGAGGCCCAGAAGCTTCGGTGGAGGAAGGCCAGGGCCCGGCTTCAGCTCTGCTGCCCGCTGTGCCCATGTCCCCCTCGGGAAGCCTCCCAGAGGTCCCAGGCCATTGTTTGTCTCCTCCTCCAAACCTCTGTGGCAGCGATTCCTGGGTCACTCCCTTGGCCCCGAGCACTCACACCCCCGGGGGCTCCGTGTGGACTGGTGTCCTGCTTGCCGGACCAGAGGGTGAGCGTCCTGTGTCTCACACGACAGGCAGCATGGGCTCAGGCCCCGACACTGTGGTTTCAAAAGGCAGCAGATGGGGGCGCCTGGGTGGCTCAGTGGGTTAAGTGTCCAACTCTTGATTTCGGCTCAGCTCGTAATCGCGGGCTCATGAAGTTGGGCGCTTTGTCGGGCTCTGTGCTGGCTCTGGAGCCTGCTTAAGATCCTCCGTCTCCCTCTGGCCCTCGGTGCCCTGCTCACGTGTGCACGGGCGCTCCGACGGAGCTGGGAGCGGGGGCAGACCCGCACCCCTCGAGGCTTTCTCCTCGCCGCAGCCTGTCACAGAAGAAACGCAAAGCTGCTCTGTGTTGTGCTCTGGTCTAGCCGGTGACGGAGGTCCCTCTGGGCTTCCCCGGGCGAGCACTGGGTGTGACGATGAGGGCGGGGTCCTTTCCCGCCGGGGCTGCAGATACAGTGCCTCCGATTGTCCTGTGTCACCTGGAAGGCGGGAGCGGTCCCTAAGCGGTCTTTTCGTCCTCGTCTGTCTTGCAGCCCAAATGCGGGTTTATTCCTCTCTGCGGCGCCGTGACGCACGAGCTGAAGCACCGCGTGTGCCGCTACTGTATGCACCAGCACCTCAAGGTAAGGCGCCTCGGTACGCGGAGACTGGGGGGCCCCCACGACCCCCGGAGCTGCGGCCCCAGAGCGCAAGGCAGCGGCACTTCTTACTGGCCTTCTCTTTCATAAGTAGTTCATGTCCACCTTCTGTTTTGTTTCAAATTGAGATAAGTTCACATATCTTCAGTTCACCCGTTTAAAGTGTATAACTCAGTGGGTTTTAGTAAATTCGCACGACAGTGCTTCCGTCATCACTCCAATTCCAGAATCACTTCGTCACCTTCCAGAGAACCCTGACCCCATTGGCAGTCACTCCGCAGTCCCCCTGCCGCCTGCCCCTGTGGATTGGCCTCTTCGGCCGTTTCCTGTAAATGGAGTCGTGCATCCCTTAGCACCTTTGTGACTGGCTCCTCCCCCGAGCAGCGTGGTTTTGGGCTTTGAGCCACACTGCAGCTGGCTGAACGCTCTTGCCTGGACGGGGCCGTCTTGTCCATCGCTCCTCTCCTGACGGGCACATGGGTCGTTTCTGCCTCTGGGCCGCCGTGACTGCGCGTGTACACGTGCTTGCTTGAGTTGCTGCTTTCCGTTCTCGTGGGTTGAGTCCTAGGAGTGGAATTGCTGGGTCTGAGAGAAATGGTGTTTAATTTTTTGAGCGAATGTCAAGCTATTTCCCCAGCTCTCGCACTATTTTGTATTCCAACCAGCAGCGTCCGAGGGTCTGATCTCTCCACACCCTCGCCGGCATGTGCCGTTGTCCCTGTTTGTGATTATCGGGGACGCCCGGGGGCGCGAAGCGGCACCTCGCTCTGGTTTCCGTCTGCGTTTCTCTAACGGTTCGTGACCCTGCGGATCCTGTCACGTGCTCATCGGCCATTTGTAGGTTTTCTTTTGAGAAATACTGGTTCAAGTCCTTTGCCCATTTTTGAATCGGGTTTTTTGTTGTTGAATTTTAAGGGTTCTATATGTATTTTGGGTATAATCTTTTATCAGATCTGTGATTAGCAAATATCTTCTCCCATCCTGTCAGTTATCTTTTCACTCTGTTGATAGTGTCCTCTGATGCACAAATGTTTTTAATTTTACCGAAGTTATGGTTTGTTTTTTCTTTTGTTGCCTGTGCTTTTGATGTCATAGCTAAGAAATCATTGCCTAATCCAAGGTCATGAAGGTTTTCTCCTCTGGTTTTGATCCATTTTATGTTAAGTTTTATATTTGAAGGGAGGTAGGGGTCCAGTTTCTTGTGCTTTTAATTCCAGTTTCCCCGCACCATTTGTTGAAAGGACTGTCCTTTCTCCATTGAATGGTCTTCTTACCAAAGATCTTTTGGCTATAAATGCAGTTCCATCCTGGGCTCTGTGTTCTGTCCCATTGGCCTGCACATCTGTCCTTACGCCGGTGTGGCCCTTTGCTGGATCCTGTAGTTTTGCAGTCAGTTTTGAAATCAGGAAGTTTGAGTCCTCCAGCTTTGTTCTTCTTTTTCAAGATTGTTTTGGGTTTTGGGGACTTCTTATAGTTACATGTGAATTTGAGGATTGGATTTTTCATTTCTGCAAAAAAAAAAAAAAAATTAGTGAGATTTTGACAGAAATTGCAGGAACGTGAGGATCACTTCGGGTAGTCCTGCTGTCCTAACGGTATTAAAACTTACAACCCATGAACACAGGCCATCTTCCCACTTACTTAGGACTTTTAAAATGTCTTCCAGTAACATTTTATAGCTTTGAGGGTGCAAGTCTTTTACCACTTTGGTTATTTCTAGATATTCTTTTCAGGATATTGTAAATATGATTATAAACAGAATTACTTCTTTAATTATCTTCTTAGCCTGTTTATAGCTCATGTATAGAAACACAACTAATTTTTTGGGAAGATTTTCTGCATTTATTTGAGAGAGAGTGAGAGAGTGAACGAGAGAGAGAGCAAGCGAGCACAAGCAGGGGGAGGGGCAGAGGGAGAAGCTGACTCCTCACTCAGCAGGGAGCCTGACCCGGGGCTCGATCCCAGGACCCCGGGACCGTGATCTGAGCCAAAGGCAGATGCTTCACCGACTGAGCCACCCAAGCGCCCCAAAACATAACTAATTTCTGTGGGTTGATCTTGTACCCTGCAGCTTTGCTGAGTGGCTTTCTTGTAGATTCTTTGGAATTTTCTACATACAGGATCATGCCATCTATGAATAGAGTTTTATTTCTCCTCCAATTTGGATGTCTTTAGCGTCTCAGTTTTGTCAAAGAAACCAGCTGGGAGTTTTGATAGGGATCCACTGAACTGCAGATCAGTTTGGGAGGTATCGCCCCCTTGCCTGTATCCGTATTCTGTGCACACAGGATGTTTTTCCATTTACTTAGGATTTTAATTTCATTCAGTGATATTTTATCGTTTTCAGTGTGTTAATCTTGTACTTCTTTTGTTACATTTATCCTTAGGTGTTTTATTATTCTGGATGCTGCTGTGTTATTTTTTTCATTTCATTTTTAGGTTATTGCAGAGAAATATAATTGATTTTGAAAATACATGGTTTTAATTGTGGTGAAAGACACATAACATAAAAACTTACCATCTTAACCACAAAGCGACATTGTCGTGCAACGATCGCCACCGTCCATCCCCAGAACCTCTTGTCATCCCACACTGAAACTCTGTCCCCAGGAAACAACTCCACGCTTCCTTTCCTCAGCCCTAGGTGGTCCTAGACCACCACGCTAGTTTCTGCCTCCGTGAATTTCACTACTGTAGCTACTTCAAATTATACAGGATTTGTCCTTTCGTGACTGACTCGTTTCACTTATGTTCTCAGGGTTCATCCACGTTGTGAAATATGTCGGAATTTCCTTCCTTTTTAAGTCTGAATGTACATACCACATTTTTAATCCATTTATCCAGTGGTAGATACTGTGTTGCTTCTGTCTTTGGGCTTTTGTGAATAATGCTCCTGTGAACATGTGTGTGCAAATACCTCTGAGATTCTGCTTTCAGTTCTCTTGACTGTTTACCCAGAAGTAAGATTGTTGGTCATATGGTAACTTTGTTTTTAATTACAAGGAACCACCACACTGTTTTCCACAGCACCTGTGCCGTTTGCATTCCTACCAGGGTAGTCAAAGTCCCAGTTTCCCCACACCCTCACCAACACTTGCTAGTTTGTTTCCTGATAGTAGCCATTCTGATGGGTGTGAGGTGAGAAATGCAATTGTTTTTTGTATGTTGATATTCTGTTGCCCCTGATGAACTTGTTTCTTTGCTCTATTTTTTATTTTTTGTTTTTTGTGGTGATAGTTCTTTAGGATTCTCTGTATACATGATCAGATCACTTGCAAATAGGGATAATTTTACTTCGTTCTTTCCAATCTGGGTGTCCGTTTTTCTTCCCTATTTGATCTGGTTAGAACGCAGTACGATACTGTGTAGAAGCAAGAGTGGACATCCTTATCTTGTTCCTGATCTTAGGCAGAAGCTTTCAGTTTTTCATCACTGAGTGCAGTGTTCACCATGGGCTGGTCATAGATGTTCCTTTTGAGGGTTTTTTTTTTTTTTTTTTTAAATCATGAAAGAATGTTAGATTTTGCCCTACATCTATGGGGATGATCATGAGGTGCTTTCCATTCCATCAGTGTGGTCTGTTACATTGATTTTCATATTTTGAACCACCCTTGTATTTCTGGGATATATCCCACTTTATTATAGGTATATAATCCCTTAAATATGCTGCTAAATGTGGTTTGTTAGTTTTTATTGAAGGTTTTTTCTTAAAGAGATACTGGTCTGCAGTATTTTCTAGTGATGTTTTATCTGGTTTTGGTACCAGGGTGATAACTGGCTTCATAGAATGAGTTAGGACGTGTTTCCTTCTCTCCCTTCTAATTTTTTGGAAGAGTTTGAGTATCAGTGTTGATTCTTCTTTAATCATTTGGTAGAATTAACTAGCGAAGTCATCTGGTACTGGGGTTTCCTTTGTTGGAAGCTTTTTGATTACTGATTCAGTATTTTATTATTCTGTTCAGATTCTTTTATTTCTTCCTGACTCAGTTGTGGTAGTTGCGTGTTCCTAAGATTTTGTGCATTTCATTTAATTTGTTTGTTCATAATATTCCTCTAAAATTCTTTTTTATTTCTGCAAGGTTGGTAGTAACATCCTTTCTTTCATTTCTTTTTAAAATCATTTTTCTTGATCTAGTCAAAGAATTGTAATAATTGTTGATCTTTTCAAAGAAACAACTTATGGTTTTGTTCTTTTTCTTCATTTTTCTTTCATTTTTCTCCCTCTTCTTCATTTCATCTGTCTCTGCACTAATCTTTACTATTTCCTTCCCTCTATCTGCATTGGATTTAGGTTGGCCTAACTGTTCTAGTTTGTTAGTGTAGAAATGTAGGTTATTGATTTGAGATTTTTCTTTTTTATATTCTTTTTTATATAGGTGTTTATAAGTATAAATTTCCACGTAGTCCCTGCTCTCTCCGCCTGCCATAAATTTTGGCATGTTGCATTTTCATTCTGTCTCAATTTTCTGATTTCCCTGTGGATTTCTTCTTTGACTCATTGATGATTAGGAATGTGTTTAGATTTCTTGTATTTGTGAGTTTCTCAATTTTTTTTTTTTTTTTTTTTTTTTGCTATTTCTAGTATTGTTTCACTGAGTTTGGAGAACATTTGCATGACTTCATGTCTCCTTGAGAATGTTCCGTGTTTGCTTGATTAGATCAATACACACTGATACAGAAACTGTGTATTCTGCTGTCATTGGGTAGAGTGTCCTATAGATGTTTGTTAGGTCTAGCGGGTTTAGAGTGTGGTTCAAGTCTTCTGTTTTGTTGTTGATTTTCTCTCTAGTCAATCAGTAATTTAACATCTTAAGCTAAACAGTCTAGCTCAGTTAATACCAACTTAATTTTCACTGGTGTACAAAAACTCTGCTCCTTGTAGCTTTGTTGCCTTCCCCCTCACAAATTAATCTTTATACGTAGTGTGCTTGTCAGTACAGATTCCTGATGATTGCCTATGCCAAGTGAGGGATATTCTATCTTTAAAGGGGATGGGATCAAAAAAATTATGAACAGAATATATTTATATTGTCTTTTATGTTTATCTACCTGTGTAGTTCCTTTACTGCTGTGCTATTTCTTCACATGGATTCGAGTCACTGGCTACTGCCCTTTCATTTCAGCCTGAAGGGTTCCCTTTACTATTTCTTGAAGGGCAGGGTTAGCTAACAACAAATTTTTTTAGTTATTGTTTATCTGGCAGTGTCTTAACAACTCCTTCATTTTAAAGGATAGTTTTATAGATGAAGAACTCTTGGTTGACAGTTTTCAGCACTGAGATTTTCCTGAATGCCAGCAACCAGTAAGTCTTTGCTGAGGGGCTCTGTGTGCACACAGGGCCCACCATCAACACTCAGCATGATGGTTGCAACTCTACTTAGCCTTCACTTCCTCAGAACCTCAGATCAGCAGAAGGCGAGGGCATTTTAAGGTCTTTCCAGAGCCTGTGCGTGGCCTTGTAGATGGCCAGGTTATGCTGGAGCTTTCCAAAGCCTGTGTGTATCTCATTCCTCAGCTTTTTCTTTTTTTAGCTTTAGGTTAGCCTAATTGTTTGCTGTAGCTTTTATTTTATTGCATTGTTATGTAGGTAGCCATGAATTAAACAGTTGCCTCTGATAGTTTTCACAAATGCCTCTTGGGAAAATGCCCCTTTTGCACTTGGTAAATTGAGTCAGGTAACAAAGATGGGAAATCAAGAGATAGGTCACATAATGACCATTCTTTGGGAATTAGGGTTTGGAGAAACTCCTGCCAGATTTAGCCTCCTGTGGTGGCTGCCAGGCTTCTGTTTTCACCAGGATTGGGGTTGTTGGTTTTTAAGATTTCCTTGGAGCTAGAGAGAAGGGCAGGAAGAGAGCATTAAAAATGCCACAAAGCTTACTCTTCCTAGATTTGGCCATTTTTCTTGAGTAAATGCTCCCCAGATTGTTGCAAGCCTTTGGTTAATTTTCAGAATTCTGGAAGTTTTGATTCTGACAGTTTTTGCCAGTTTTCTCATTGCCCTCATGGAGGAAAGAATTTCCAGAGGCCTTCATTCCACCATTTTTGCTGACTTGCTCCATCTTTTCTTTGTGGTGTTAAAACTTTCTAGCTCTTAGGGAAAAGAAGGTATGTCAGCCATTCCCTTTAGGAGATGGTCTTCATTGTCACCATACATTTGATGAATATATTAAGAACTGGTTTTTACTACAAAGCAATACCTGCGCATTTAACTGATAAAATATGGAATTTCCCAGAGGTAACCCGTGTTGTCAGTTGGCACATCCTTCCAAACCTTTCGGTGCCAACACAAATATACATGTTATCCAAGTGGAAATGAGATGATGCCTTTCCCACATGTATTCTGGCGTGTGCTTACCTGTGCATGTACACATGTACTTTTATAAAGCAAATATGGGATCTTGCCATATATAGTCGCTCTGTTAATTGCTCTTTTCACTTAACTAATCCTTGAGGATTGATTATTGTGTATCCTTCAAGGCTTTTTCAATGTGTATTTGGATATATGCACATATGGAGGCACACTTTTTTTTTTTTAAAGCAAAGTAACGTCATTTCCACTTATGTAGATTGCCTTTTTCCTTGAATAAATGTTGGTGATTTTTCATTTTGCTTCTTTCTGTAAGTAGCTGAATATCGTTCATTCATTCCATGATGAGCACGCAGCCTTCTATGTCCTGGCCCATGAGAGCAGATGCCCTGCGAAGTTGTTTCCAGACCTCACTAGTACAATCAGGCTGCACGAATGTCCTCGATCTCATGACTCCTCATAGATTTGCCAAGTCAGGGGATACCCACGTTGAAATTTGATGGAGGGGCGCCTGAGTGGCTCAGTCGTTAAGTATCTGCCTTCAGCTCAGGTCATGATCCCAGGGTCCTGGGGTCGAGCCGCGCATCGAGTTCCCTGCTCAGCGGGAAGCCTGCTTCTCCCTCTCCCACTCCATCTGCTTGTGTTCCGTCTCTCACTGTGTCTCAGTCTGTCAAATAAAGAAATAAAAAATCTAAAAAAAAAAAAAAAGGAAAAAATTTGATGGAAACGAGCAAGTTGACTTTCGGAAGGTTGTACCAATTTAACTTCTCCCCCGCAAACATGAAATTATGAACCACACCCTCCTCTTCCTGAATATTACAGTTGTAAAGATTTGTTCGTCCGGTGACCAGAATGTAGCTGTGTTATTTTGTGAGACCGTGTGCTGCTGGCTGCCAGTGCCCCTGTTCGTGGTGGGGCTGGGCCAGCAGCCACCCAAGGCTCAGAGGAGGGCTGAGAGTTCCGGGGGTGGCAGTCAAGCCCTGGCCGCAGCTAGTGATGATGTGCCCCTGGAGGTCCTGGCCTCCTTGGGGACTTTCTGCGCCCTCGTCATCTCACGGAGGTGTGGGCCCCGTGCTGCCCCAGCCAGTCATTTACAGCGCTTGGTGCTTTCTTAACAGGTGGCTACTGGGAAGTGGAAGCAGATAAGTAAATACTGTCCCCTCGACCTCTACTCAGGGTAAGAGAGCGCTTCTTCTTTGTCCTCAGGGCTGCCTTTTGTAGGGGTGGGGGTGCGGGGGAGGAGGGCCACTCGCCGGCTGGCAGCCAGGGTCCTGGGCAGAACGCAAGGTTCTTGCCTGGGGTCAGCTCAACTGTGGGAGGCAGTGGCTGGAGAGCAGAGGGGGGTTGGGGGCAGTGATGGGAGGGCCTCCCTGAGAAAGGTGGGGGGGGATGTGGCTCCTTAGCCCCCAGAGCCTGAATGAAGCCTCCAAGCAGTCCTCACAGGCACATCCCTTGAGTCCAGTCCCCTGAGCCACAGGCAGGTGAAAGTAAAGGCTGCTCATAATTCTCTCAATAATGTCCTTTCCTTTTAGAAATAAGCAGAGAATGCACTTTGCCTTGAAGAGCTTGTTACAAGAAGCTCAGAACAACTTAAAGATATTTAAGGTAAGCGTGGCTTCTCTTTCGTGGCATTTCAGCAGAGCGGCAGTGGGTGCCCACACTGGGTTGTCTACACTGGTTGGGCCAACCCGTGGCACCTCAGTCCTGGCAGATGAGGGCGTCTGGGCTGGGGCTGCCTTGGACAAAGTCGTTTGGTCCTTTCTCCAAGCCTCGTTCCATAGGCGTGGTATCCTGTGACCCCTAGAGTGTGGGACGTTAGCTCCTGGGCCACTGGGCGGCCTTGGCTCCCTGGATGCATACAGCCCAACTCTGGTCCTGGGACAGGACGGCCCTGAGTCCATCGGGCTGTGTCCCAGGGGTCCCTCTGCGCATCTCTGAGAGGGCGGCCACACCTGGGCCTTGGTTTGTGGGTGATTTAGGGAACGTGTAATTCCTCAATCTTGTCAGTGAGCGAATTCTCAGCTGCTCCCGGGCTCCTGGCCATGTGTGGGGAGGGTTCTGCGCAGGGAGTGGTCACCATCCGGCTCCTCCACCGTCCGCAGACTCCCTGACTCGGCTCCCTGAGACCCTGTGGTCGGCTGCGGGCAGGAGGCAAGGTCTCCGAGGAGGGGGGCAGGGAGCAGGGCTGGCCCAGAGCTGGAGGAGGGCTCAGTGTGGCCCACGTTGGAAACGTGTCCACTCGGGGCCTGCCCCCTGCGTCCCCAGTAAGCAGTTCATGTGGCTCTTCAGCACGGTCCAGGCTCGCGAGTGCTGCGTCTGCATGGAGAAGCGGGGCTCCTGGGTCCGGATGGCCTTGCGCCCTCTGCGTCCTGCTCTGGGCGGGTGGCGCTGCTCTGCCCACGGAGGTCCCTCAGAGTGAGCTGGGGACGGTGGGCGGAGAGCTTCTTCCTGACTTGCTTTCCCTGATCTGGCTCAGAAATCTGGTCGGAGTGAATGGGCTTGAGCCCATCTGCCTCCACCTTCCCAGAGCTAGAGGAAGGGCCTCTTTCACGGTCCGTTTTTATTTTTATTTTAAAGATTTTATTTATTTATTTGAGAGAGAGACAGTGAGAGAGAGCATGAGAGGGGAGAAGGTCAGAGGGAGAAGCAGACTCCCCGTGGAGCTGGGAGCCCGATGCGGGACTTGATCCCAGGACTCCGGGATCATGACCTGAGCCGAAGGCAGTTGCTTAAGCAGCTGAGCCACCCAGGTGTCCCCATATTTATTTTTAATTGTTCTAAAGACTGAAGGGACTTTATATTTCCGTCCTAAAGATGAATTCTCTTTCATCTGGAGATTGATTTGGAACCTTTAGTGAGGTGGGTGGTTTTCCCGGCGGATCCTTTGCTGACTGGGGCTGCTGTGGGGCGGGGATTGAGAGAAGCGACACAGGATGGCCTTTCAGAACACTCTCTGGAGCGACAGCGCGCATTCCGCACGTGCCGTTGCCGCTCTGAAGCCAGGCTTTGGTTCTCAAGGTCAGGTGTGGGCTGTTTCCCGGGCCGTGGCCAGTGCCACCACTGCCCGCTGTGGGAGCCTCTTTCCTGTGTGCCCGAGGGCTCTGCACGGACCCCACAGTTGTGGCTGTGTCCACCCAAGCTGGACACTTGTGAGACGGGGACATGTGCTTCGACATGGAGCCAGGGATGCTGGCACTCCGCTGATGTCACAATCATCTGTACTTGCGTGGAGTTTGGACCCTGGGGAGAGGAGGCTTCCGCTCTCAGCGGCTCCCAGGCCTGGAGGGGGGCAGCGTCACAGGCCACGGCGGCTCCTGCACCAGACTGCGGGCCCAGCCCTGGCCCCTCTCTTAATAGCGGCCCCCGGTGCCCGGTTTCGCTCAGCACTTCGCCTTGGCCTCCTTCCCCACCAGGAGCTCCCGAGGGCCCTTTGCCTGGCACGCCTTCTTCCTGCTGATAGGCCCATCTCAGGTGTCAGTTGTCTCCTGATGGCTTCCCTGGGTCCCGTGGCCAGCAGTGACCTCAGTTGTGTGCCTCTTGGTCTGACATGTGGAGGCATCACATACACCCCTGCATCCCAGGACCCGGACGAGGGATGAATGCCCAGTCCACACGTCGTGGACTGAATTGCTGCTCATGTGCCAGCTGGGGACAGGACAGTGACCGTCCTCCTCTGCTCCACCGGCCCTCACGGTTTCTGTGGCCTGGAATTGAGCAGCACAGCTGGCGCTGGCTCCAGGCGCCCCTTGAGGCCGTGTCCTCTCTGACAGCTTGGCTAGGGCCTGGGGCTGGGCTCCCAGGATGGTGTCCTTAATGGTGTGGGCAGGACATCTTGGTTCCTGGCCGAGGGCTGCTCAGCGTGGCCACGTGGCTGGAGAAGAGCGGCACAAGAGGGAGGCCGTAGCACCTCTTACAGTGTGGTCTTGCCAGGGCTGCGCTGTCGCTCCCATTGCACCGTGGGGAGAGGGCTCCCGGGTGTGAGTGTCCGGACCACTGGGGACTGTCCGGAGGCTGCTGTCCACACCATTTCTCAGATGAGGGAACCAGGGGACAAGGAGTTGGTCACTCCGCTGTGGTCGGCTGCTGCTCAGGCGTGTGGGGATCGGGGCCCCTCAGGGGTCACAGGGTCAGCCCACGGGGCAGCCCTGCTTGCAGCCCTGGGAATGTCGGTGCCATGGGAGTGTCTCTGCCGGACTTGGTTTTAAAAGGCAGGATGGCCTTGGGGATGAAATGGTCCACACCGGTGACACGGGCGGCCTCGCCTGCCCTGGCAGGAAGTGTGGCCCAGCCTGTCGCAGAGGACAGAAGTCCTCAAGGCACGGCTGGCCAACGGAACCCACGCTGGCCAAGAAGCTTGCCTGCTTGGGGTGAGACTGACGGTGTGTGTCCTCGGGAGCATGGGTGTCACATGGCTTCTCGGATAACAGGCTGGGGTCTTTGGGGGTTTGGGCTTTGGGCTGCGTTTGCCTGAGGCTGTGCGTGTTCTCCTGAGGCTTTGTATTTTAGGCCAGGACCGGTCTTTGTTTTTTGAGAACATTTGTTCTGTTCCACGTTCTAGTGGGATTTGCCTCTTGGCCAGTGACACAGTGCGTGACGGTGGGCTTCCCCAGAGGGCCACGGTGTGCAGGGCCCCAGACGGCACGAATGGAGGGTGTCTAGTCCCTTTGCCTGCCCCGTGGGCAGAGACAAAGGTGTCCTGCCGCCCGCCCGTGGAGCTGACGTTTCCCTGTCTCTCTCGCTGCCTGAAGAACGGCGAGCTGATCTACGGCTGCGCAGACGCCCGCAGCCCCGCGGCTGACTGGAACGAGCTCGCACACCACCTGAAGCCCTTCTTCTTCCCTTCCAACGGCCTGGCCGGCGGGCCCCACTGCACCAGGGTTGTGATCCGGGAGCTGGTGCGGGTCATCACGCGGGTGCTGCTGAGCGGCTCAGACAAGGGCCGGGCGGGTGCCCTGAGGCGGGGGCCTGGGCCGCGGGGCCCTCGTGTCTGCGAAGCCAGCCCTTTCGGCAGGAGCCTGTGCCACCAAGGTAGGCCACGCTGGGCGCGGGGGCGGGCAGAGTGTGGCGTGGATGCCAGGGTCCTGCCTGGCCTCACGGAGCTCTTGCGGGAGCAGCCTGGGGCTCGTCAGGGCTCCCCACGGCCGGCCCTCCCTGCCTCCCAGCCCTGCCGGGGAGACTCCCGGCCTCGTCCTTTATCTGGGCTGTAGGGTTTTCCCCTAAAACGCCGTGCCCCAGCTCTGTGCGTTCTCTGTAGTTCACCAAGCACTTTCCCTGTGAGCCTGGCTCGTCCGCTCGGCCACCCTGCGGGGTAGGTTTTCCCCGGCGGGTGGAGAGCCGAGGCTCGGAGGGCCGGAGTCCCACAGCTCCAGGCCCTCTCGGGTGGGGTGGCCTGTGCACCTCCCACTTGCCAGCGGGCTGGCTGTGACTCAGTGGGCGTCCTGGCCTCGAGGCAGCCCGGCGGCAGCGGGTTCGGGTTTTTGCGCGCACATTCCCAGGCTCCTCATTTGTCCCTTGGCCGTCTGCTGGCGGGCTCCACGCCACGCGCGGGCCTGTGCCACGTGGAGCCGTTGCCGGGAGCTTCCTTCGGGGGCTGACGAAGACTCAGATCATTCGTGCTTTGGGCTGAAGGCCCTGTGGTCTCGAGGCAGGGCTGGTGTGGGGAGTACTGTGGCCCTGCTCCCGCACAGCTTCTCGCGCTGCCGTGGGTGCCGGGTGGTTCCCTGGGCACGGCCCGTCCCCTGTCGCCTGCCCCTCGTGCCAGATTTTTCTTAGCACAGATGGATTTTGTGGCTTTTTCTTTTCTTTCTTTCTTTTTTTCTTTTTTAAGATTTTCATTTATTTGAGAGAATGTGCATATGAGCAGGGTGGGGCAGAGGGAGAGGGAAGTGCAGGCTTCCTGCTGAGCAGGGTGCCCGATGCAGGACTTGATCCCAGGACCCTGGGATCATGACCCGAGCAGAAGGCAGACGCTTAACCGTATGAACCACCTAGGCGCCCCTTGTGGCTTTCTTCTTAAAAAAGTGATACCCAATCATTTAATTGTGGTAGAATTATACCCGTTATTGGGGCTCGAAGTAGACGACACAATGTGTCTGGAAGGACACAGATGGATGCTGAGGTGCCCCTGGGTCCTGGGACTTTTCTTCCAGGCCTTCCCTGGACACACAGGCTGACATAAGCATGACCCACGGGACGTGCAGTCTAGGACGACAAGTTGTGCTCTACATGCTACTTTGTAATCTGATATTTTTGCTTAATAACGAAACGTGTGTCTGCAATTGTATTTTTTGAATTTTTATTGACCAGGAGGTAGGTATTCCACTGTTCGCGTGGCCTGTAATTTCAGCAAATGCCCTCAGCTGGTCTGTTTTCACCGTGTCTCGTGTGGCTGAGCGTGTCCTGCCTGCAGTGGGAGGTCAGAGGTCAGAGTGTCCGTACCGCACACAGCTGCCCCTTTCACAGGGGAGAGATGGGCCGGGACCCTATCTCCCCCGCCCACACGGCACCTGGTACACGGCTGGGACCCGTGGACACTTGCGTCTGGAACGTCCTTTGTGCCCACGCCGACCCCGTGACGGCTCCCTGCTGCGGGTTTATTAGCCGCGGCTATGACTGCCGTCCTGTGTGGCCACCCACCCTTCAGCATGGGCTGTGGCTCTGGGCTCCGCAGACACGGTCTTGTAGATTTGGGGATGTCAGTGTGGTCATTTAAAATTTTTGTGCCTGGCTAATTCAGACCGAGAGCCGTGTGTGCACTGAGGTCTGGGCTACTGTGATGAGCTGGAAGCCTTCGAGAGGGAGCAGCACAGAGCGACACACGGGTCCCCTGCCTGTCTCTGGCGCCCGGCCCCATGCCCCAGCAGCTCCGTGAGGCAGGGTCTGGCCCGTGCCCAGGCTTTCTGCAGTCCTTGACAGTAAACCTCTTGTTTTCCCGATGTTCTTGGTAGGAAAAAACAGCCCGGAGTGCTCGGGGTTACCGAAGGGCTGTCTTCTGTACAAAACCCTCCAGGTGCAGATGTTGGACCTGCTGGACATCGAAGGCCTCTACCCTCTGTACCGGCGGGTTGAACGGTACCTGGAGGAGTTTCCTGAGGAGAGGTGAGGCCCAGGCCCTCGGCACCCCTGCTCTTGCTAGGCTACGTGGGCCCCGAGCATTCCTGAGGGCAAGATGGGGATCGGGGAAGGGGGCCACCACAGCGGGAGGACCAGGCAGGCCCAGCCTGTGGAGGAGGAGCAAGGCGGGCCGGCTGGCCTGCGGTCCTCTGTCCTGTGTCAGCTGAGCCTGCAGGGGGCAGTGCTGCTCCACCACCGGCCCCGCCAGGACATCGTTTCCGGGGTCTCTGCCACACACTTGTGGCCTGGTTGACCTGGAGCCCTCCCTCCCCTCCCCGCTCACACGCTCCATCTAAAACAGCTGCTTTAGAACAAAGCTTCGTGTTAGGAAGAGGTGGATCTTTGAGATGTTTAAAGGCAGATGTGCAAGTGTTAAATTGTTAGTCTGAGAAACAGTTTCCAGGCAGCTTTGCCATCCTTGTTTGTGCTTTCTTTCAGAAAAACGTTGCAAATAGATGGGCCTTACGATGAAGCATTTTATCAGAAGCTGCTTGATCTTTCCACTGAGGACGATGGGACAGTGGCCTTTGCGCTGACGAAGGTGGGCAGGCCCTTCTGGAGCTCTGCAGGCTCTTAACAATAACTTGGGGCTTTCCTAAGACATGTCGTTTCTCATTATCTGCCCCTGGGGGTTAAAGCAGAAAAATTGGGGAGTTAAAAAAAAATGGCTGTTTCCCTCAGGTGGCCCAGACAGGTGGTGACCCAGAACCATAGCTCTCAGGGACGATCTTCCTTCCTCCCAGAGGCTCCGGCCCGCCTGGACCCAGCCCTCTCCCACCCTTTTGCGGGGGCCAGGACCCAGGGCCGCCACTCTGCGCTTCCCTCTCAGCAGCCTTCCCTCCCCCTGCGGCCCTCGCTGGGGGCCCAATGCCACCTGTGGCCGTGCGTGGGAGGCCCCCCCAGGCCTGGTCCTGCTCTGAGGGAAGTCAGAGGCTCACTGGACTTGGATAGCAAGAAAACAACATCTTTATTTTTACTAATCTCTGAAATGCAGCATTTCCTCCATTGTGAACGTGGCGACAGCCACCGTCGGGTCAGCAGGAGCGCCGACTTGGCCACTGAGGGAACCAGACCTATTCGTTTCTCATGGTAGTGGCTACACACAACTCGTATTACCTTTAGTCGTCAGTCCTGCGGTTTTGTGGTGTGGGACTGTGTCACACATTGCTTTAAAAAAACATTCTGGTATTTAATATAGTCATTCTGCTGTTTATCGTCTGCATTTAAAAATCTTATTCTGAGACAGATTCATGGGCTTCACCGGGCTGTCAGTTTTGCCGAACGCCAGCGCGGTGAGGGAGTCTCTGGCGGGAACAAGGGGCAGAGGGACGCCCAGCCGAGTGGCCGTCTCCGTGTGCAGGTGGGCAGCGGCCACCCGTGCTGGTCCCCACCTTGTGTCTGGTCCCCACTTGGCTTGGGCTGCTCTCTCTCCTACAGCTGTCACAGTGTCGAGGAAGAGGATGGAGGGGGTCGTGGGGAACGCTCTGAGGTGCTCGGGGTGGGGAGAGAGCCAAACGTGGAGTCTTTGCACCAGAATCTCCCCTGTGTTGTCTACAACTTGGGTATGCTGATTTAGGACTAGGGAATGGCACTGCTGCTTTTTTCAAGAGAAGAAGACTTTTTTAAATATGTTTATCTATTTTTCACAATTGCTACCAGATAAACTTGGGTTACTTTTCAACTTCAGTTTTTAACCTCATATGTACACATATCTTGTGGTAAGAGACTCAGGCCGTCGCTACACCTACCAGAATGGCTAAACACTGGCCCAGGGCTGGGGTGGTGCTGGGACGGTGCTGGGTGCTGATGCGGGGAAATGGGTCCCACACCTGTGCTGGCGGCAGGCAGGAAACCGGGAAACCACTTGGGGAAGCTGTTGCAGCTTCTCAAAACTAAGCCTGCATGTCTCCTACAAGCCGGCTTCTCACCCCTGGGCAGGTGTCGCAGAGAAGGGAATGCTCAAGCTCACAAGCCCTGAGTGCTGGACACAACCCAGTGCCCACCAGCAGGTGGCCCACAGCGGCTTACATGCGGGGGAGGGGCTGAGCCATAGCCAAGGTGGCTGAATCTCCAGGGTGCTGTGCGAGGTGACAAAGGCAGGCCCAGAAGATCACACATAGGACTGTTTGTATGATGTTCTTGAAATGAGAGTGCTGAGCGATGGCCGTGGTTTGGGGAGGAGGTTTAAGGAAGGTGGCTTTGGCTATAAAAGGTCAACACAAGGCATCCTCACGGTGATGATGGGTGTGCTCTGTATTTCACTGGATGGTGGATGTGTGGACCGACACGTGAGACCACACTCCTGCAATGCGCATACACACCGATTCGAATCAGATCGTGGTGTGTAGCTGTGTCACCATATAGTTTAGTATTGTTGCAAGATGTCGCTAGGGGAGGTTCAGTCAAGGGTCCTGAGGATCTCTGCATTATTTCCGACGCCTGCATGTGAACCTGCAGGTACCTCAAAAACAGTCTAATGAAAAATTCAAACAGCGAGCATATCGTACGGAGCCGTGCTCCTGCCCAAACAGCACACATCCGTGGTCAGCCAGCACGCGTGTAGCGTGTAGCGGAGTGCGGCTTGAGGTCTCTGTGTGGGAACGTAAGGGTCTGCCTCTCTGTTTAGGGAGCTAGGCTCTGGTGGTTGGAATCGGAAGAGGGTGGTTGTGAAGGGAAGTGGTGGAGCAGGGTGAGAACATCCTGAGGCTGCAGACGTAATTCTTTCAGGAACTTGTCGAGCCTTGTACCTCTGATGAAATGAGAGAGGAGGGACTACTGCCTTTATTTGGAGGCTCAGGAAGCCGCAGCCCAGAAAGACTCTCGCTCTCTGTTGTGTAGAATTCCACAGCAGGAGTTCACATAGTTGTTTTGGAAAGGGCCAGACGGTAGATGCTTTAGACTTTGCAGACCCGCGGGCCCGTGTTACACCTGCTCAGCGCGCCCTGGGAGTTCAGGGTTAGCCGTAGACAAACCTAAAGGAGTGCAGCTGTGTTCTAGTAAAACTGTATCTACAAAAACAAGTGGTGAGCTGGATTTGGCCCCTGGCCTATAGTTTCCTGACCTCTGTTTACTTTTGCTTGTCAGGCTTTTTTTAAGATTTATTTGAGAGAGCATGAGCAGAGGGGTGGGTTGAGGGGAGGGATGCAGCAGAAACAGACAGAGAAGGACAAGCAGCCTCTCCACTGACCAGGGAGCCTGATGCGGGGCTCGATCCCAGGACCCTGGGATCATGACCTGAGCCAAAGGCAGACGCTCAACCGACTGAGCCACCCAGGTGCCCCAGTGTGTTTGCTCTGTTGGTTTGGAAGTTGCACATTCTCTTTCAGTCCCCATAGTGGTTCCTTGTCCAGTCTGACCGTGCACATTCGAGGTCTCGTGTTAATCAGTGACTTCACCACTGCACAGACACACAACAGAAGGAACCGGGTCTGTTCCAGTCATTTCTCCCACCACACCTTTCATGCAGCTGTTGCCTGGTATTCTGCCTTGTCTTGTTCTTTCCTAAAATCACAGTTTACAGTATTGCTTACCTGTATCTTTGCCCAGTGTTCTTGCATCTCCAATCTTTCCTGTTTCCTTTTTTCTGTAACGGGTTTATTGAGATATAACTTATAGACCATACAAATTACCTGTTGAAAGTGTGTAACTTCGTGATTTTTCACCAATTTCAGAACGTTTTTATCACCTCGGAAAAAAATCCCACCCCCTTTCACTGTCATCCCCTCTTATCCCAACCCACCAGCCCGAGGCAACCATCAAGCTCCTGTCTGTCTCTGGCTGTGCCTCCTGCAGACACTGCGTATAATCGGCCTCATTCAATCCCTGGCCCGTTATGACTGGCTTCCTTCACGTAGCACGTTCTCAGGGTTCATCTGCATCGTAGCATCATGTATCAACACTCCATTCCTTTTTTATAGCCGAAGAATACTCCATTCTATAGATACATGACATTTTATGCCTTTATTATTGATGGACATATTGGCTATTATGAATAATGCTGCTATAAATATTTGTGTACAAATTGTGTGCACGTTTTTACTTTTCTCGGGTATATACCTAGGAGTGGAATTGCTGGGTCAAATGGTAACTTATGTTTAATTTTATCAGGATCTGCCAGACAGTTTCAGAGTGGCTGTCCCATTTTACATTCCCACCAGCAATGTGTGAGGGTTCCAACCTCTCTGTATTTTCAGTGACCCTTGTTTTTTTTTTTTTTTTTTTTTAAGATTTTATTTATTTATTTGTCAGAGAGAGAGAGCACAAGCAGGCAGAGGGGCAGGCAGAGGCAGAGGGAGAAGCAGGCTGCTCGCTGGGCAAGGACCCTGATGTGGGACTCGATCCCAGGACCCTGGGATGACGACCTGAGCTGAAGGCAGCTGCTTAACCAACTGAGCCACCCAGGCGTCCCCAACTTTGCTATTCTTTTTCAAGATTGTTTTTGCTATTTGGAGCCTCTTGTGATTCCATATAAATCTTAGAATCAGCTTGCCAATTTCTACAAAGAAGCCAGCTGGGATTGTGATAGGGATTGTGGTGAATCTGTAGATCACTTTAGTTAGAATATCTGTCTTTACAATAGTAAGTGTTCCAGTTTGTTAACATGGGATGCTTTTCAATTTATTTAGATCTTTGGTTTTCTTTCAACAGTCATTTGTAGTTTTCAGAGTGTGCATTTTGTACCTCTTAAGTTTATTCCTGAATGTTTTATTGTTTTTGATGTTTTAAATGTATTTTTCTTAATTCTGCTTTCCAGTTGATTGTTACAAGTGTATAGAAATTACTTTGTCGGGCGCCTGGGTGGCTCAGTTGTTAGGCGTCTGCCTTCAGCTTGGGTCGCGATCCCAGAGTCCTGGGATCGAGCCCTGCATCGGGCTCCTTGCTCCATGGGGAGTCTGCTTCCCCTTCTCCTGCTGCTTGTGTTCCCTCTCGCTGTCTCTATCTCTGTCAAATAAATAAAATAAGATCTTTAAAAAAAAAATTTTGTTTTTGTATATCGATCTTGTAGCTTGCAACCTTGCTGAATTCCTTTATTAGTTCTAATAGATTTTTAGTCGATTCCTTAGAATTCTCTCTATACAAGATCATCTGTGAATAGAGATAGTTTTCTTCCTTTCCAATATGGATGCCTTTTCTTTTTCTTGCACAGCTGCCCTAGCTAGAATCTTCAGTACAGTGTGGAATAGATTTTGCAAGAATAGACGTCCCTGATTTGTTCCTGGTCTTGTTGGGACAGTGTTCAGTCTTTCATCATTATGTATGATGTTAGCTCTGGGTTTTTCATAGATATTCTTTATCGGGTTGAAGGTTGTTTCTTTTCCTAATTTGTTGAGTGTTTTTATTAAAAAGGGATGTTGGAGTTTATCAAATGTATTTTCTGTCGCAATTGAGATTATCATGTTTGTGTTTTTTTTTTAAATTTTATTTTGTAGGTATGGAATATTACATTCATTTGTTTTTGGATGTTAAAACCAACCTCACATTCCTGGTATAAATTGTACTTGGTTATGGCGTATGATCCTTCGTATATGTTCCTAGATTCAGTTTGCTGTTATATTGTTGAGGATTATTGTGTTCATATTCAAAAGAGATGCTGGTCTCTAGTTTTGCATTTTTTATGATGTCTTTTTTGATTTTGGTATCAGGTAATACTGGCATTGTCAAGTGGCTGGGAATGTTCCAGCCTCATACTTCTTGGAGAGTTTTGAGAAGGATTGATATTAATTATTCTTTAAATATTTGATATTCAATAGTGAAGCCATCTGGGCCTTTTCTTTGTAGTAGTTAGTGTTTTGATGCCCAGTTCAGTCTCTCTTATTTGTTATAGGTCTGATGATACTGTCTATTTCTTCTTCTTTTTTTTTTAAATTAACATATAAAGTATTATTTGCCCCAGGGGTACATGTCTATGAATCATCAGGCTTACACATTTCATAGCACTCACCATAGCACATACCCTCCCCAATGTCCGTAACCTAGCTACCCTATCCCTCCCATCCCCCTCCCATCCAGCAATCCTCAGTTTGTTTCGTGAAATTGAGAATCTCTTATGGTTTGTCTCCCTCCCGATCCCTTCTTGTTTCATTTTTTCCCTCCCTACCCCCACCCTACCTCTGAAATTCCTCATATCAGAGAGCTCATATGATAATTGTCTTTCTCTGATTGACTTATTTCACTTAGCAGGATATCCTCTAGTTCCATCCACGTTGTTACAAATGGCAAGATTTTGTTTCTTTTGATGGCTGCTGGTATTCCATTGTATATGTATACCACATCTTCTTTATCCATTCATCTGTTGATGGACATCTAGGTTCTTTCCATAGTTTGGCTATTGTGGACATTGCTGCTATAAACATTCGGGTACATGTGCCCCTTCGGATCACCACATTTGTATCTTTAGGGTAAATACCCAGTAGTGCGATTGCTGGGTCGTAGGATAGCTCTATTTTCAACTTTTTGAGGAACTTCCATACTGTTTTCCAGAGTGGCTGCACCA
>CM052892.1:76734026-76846038 GCA_028534135.1 Potos flavus | reverse complement strand
GTGTCTGTTGGCCATTTGGATGTCTTTTTTTTTTTTTAATTAAAGATTTTATTTATTTATTTGACAGAGATAGAGATCACAAGTAGGCAGAGAGGCAGGCAGAGAGAGAGGGGGAAGCAGGCTCCCCACTGAGCAGAGAGCCCGATGCGAGGCTCGATCCCAGGACTCTGAGATTATGACCTGAGCCGAAGGCAGAGGCTTTAACCCACTGAGCCACCCAGGCGCCCCTGGATGTCTTCTTCACAGAAATGTCTGTTCATGTCTTCTGCCCATTTCTTAATTGCATTATTTGTTTTTTGGGTGTTGAGTTTAATAAATTTTTTCTAGATTTTGGATACCAGCCCTTTATCTGTTATGTCATTTGCGAATATCTTCTCCCATTCTGTCAGTTGTCTTTTGGCTTTGTTGACTTTCCTTTGCTGTGCAAAAGCTTTTGATCTTGATGAAGTCCCAATAGTTCATTTTTGCCCTTGCTTCCCTTACCTTTGGTGATGTTTCTAGGAAGAAGTTGCTGTGGCTGAAGTTGTAGAGGTTGCTGCCTGTGTTCTCCTCAAGGATTTTGATAGATTCCTGTCTCACAATGAGGTCTTTCATCCATTTTGAGTATTTTTGTGTGTGGTGTAAGGAAATGGTCCTTACATTACAGTTTCATTTTTCTACATGTGGCTGTCCAATTTTCCTAACACTATTTGTTGAAGAGACTGTCTTTTTTCCATTGGACATTCTTTCCTGCTTTATCAAAGATAGTTGACCATAGAGTTGAGGGTCCATTTCTGGGCTCTCTATTCTGTTCCATTGATCTATGTGTCTGTTTTGTGCCAGTACCATACTGTCTTGATGATTACAGCTTTGCAGTAGAGCTTGAAGTCTGGAATTGTGATGCTGCCAACTTTGGTTTCTTTTTCAACATTCCTCTGGCTATTCGGGGTCTTTTCTGGTTCTATATAAATTTTAGGATTATTTATTCCATTTCTTTGAAAAAAATTGGTGGTATTTTGATAGGGATTGCGTTAAATGTGTAGATTGCTTTAGGTAGCATAGACATTTTCACCATATTTGTTCTTCCAATCCATGAGCATGGAACGTTTTTACATTTCTTTGTGCCTTCCTCAATTTCTTTCATGAGTACTTTATAGTTTTCTGAGTACAGATTCTTTGCCTCTTTGGTTAGGTTTATTCCTAGGTAGGTATCTTATGGTTTTGGGTGCAATTGTAAATGGGATCGACTCCTTAATTTCTCTTTCTTCTGTCTTGCTGTTGGTGTATGGAAACACAACTGATTTCTGTGCATTGATTTTATATCCTGACACTTTACTGAATTCCTGTATGAGTTCTAGCAGTTTTGGAGTGGAGGCTTTTGGGTTTTCCACATAAAGTATTGTATCATTTGCAAAGAGTGAGAGTTTGACTTCTTCTTTGCTGATTCAGATGCCTTTCTTTTTGTTGTCTGACTGCTGAGGCTAGGACTTCTAGTATTATGTTGAATAGCAGTGGTGATAGTGGACATCCCTGCTGTGTTCCTGACCTTAGCGGAAAAGCTCTCAGTTTTTCCCAATTGGGAATGATATTTGCTGTGGGTTTTTCACAGATGGCTTTGATGATATTGAGGTATGTACATTCTATGCCTACATGTGAAGAGTTTTGATCAAGAAAGGATGCTGTACTTCATCAAATGCTTTTTCAGCATCTATTGAGAGTATCATATGGTTCTTGTTCTTTCTTTCATTAATGTATCACATTGATTTGCAGATGTTGAACCAACCTTGCAGCCCAGGAATAAATCCCACTTGGTCGTGGTGGATAATCCTTTTAATGTACTGTTGGATCCTATTGGCTAGTATTTTGGTGAGAGTTTTTGCATCCATGTTCATTAAGGATATTGGTCTGTAATTCTTCTTTTTGATGGGGTCTTTGGTTTGGGAGTCAAGGTAATGCTGGCCTCATAAAATGAGTTTAGAGGTTTTTCTTCCATTTCTATTTTCTGGAACAGTTTCAGGAGAATAGGGGTTAATTCTTTAAATGTGTGGTAGAGTTCCCCTGGGAAGCCGTCTGGCCCTGGGCTCTTGTATGTTGGGAGATTTTGGATGACTTCTTCAGTCTCCTGACTGGTTATGGGTCTGTTCAGGTTTTCTATTTCTTCCTGGTTCAGTTTTGGTAGTTTATGTGTCTCTAGATTCCAGATTGTCAAATTTGCTGGTGTATAGTTGCTTATTATATGTTCTTATAATTGTTTGTATTTCTTTGGTATTGGTTGTGATCTCTCCTCTTTCATTCATGATTTTAATTTGGGTCTTTTCTCTTTTCTTTTTGATAATTCTGGCCAGGGGTTTATCAATCTTATTAATTCTTTCAAAGAACCAGCTCCTAGTTTCGTCGATTTGTTCTGCTGTTCTTTTGGTTTCTATTTCATTGATTTATGCTCAGATCTTTATAATTTCTCTTTTCCTGCTGGGTTCAGGCTTTCTTTGCTGTTCTTTCTCCAGCTCCTTTAGGTGTAGGATTAGGTTGTGTACTTGAGACCTTTCTTGTTTCTTGAGAAAGGGTTGTATTGCTATATACTTTCCTCTCAGGACTGCCTTTGCTGTGTCCCAAAGATTTTGAACAGTTGTATTTTCATTTTCGTTTATTTCCATGAATTTTTAAAATTCTTCTCTAATTTCCTGGTTGAGCCATTCATTCTTTAGTAGGATGCTCTTTAGCCTTCATGTATTTGAATTCTTTCCAACTTTCCTCTTGTGATTGAGTTCTAGTTTCAGAGCAGTGTGGTCTGAAAATATGCAGGGAATGATCCCAATCTTTTGGTACCAGTTGAGACCTGATTTGTGACCTAGGATGTGATCTATTCTGGGGAATGCACTAGAGAAGAATGTGTATTCTGTTGTTTTGGGATGGAATGTTCTAACTATATATGTGATGTCCATCTGGTCCAGTGTGTCATTTAAAGCCTTTATTTCCTTGTTGATCTTTTGCTTAGATGATCTGTCCATTTCAGTAAGAGGGGTGTTAAAGTCCCCTACTATTATTGCATTATTGTCAATGTGTTTCTTTGATTTTGTTATTAATTGGTTGCTCCCATGTTAGGGGCATAGCTATTTAAAATTGTTAGGTTTCCTTGTTGGACAGACCCTTTAAGTATGATATAGTGTCCTTCCTCATCTCTTATTAAAGTCTTTGACTTAAAATCTAATTTATCTGATATAAGGATTGCCATCCCAGCTTTCTTTTGATGTCCATTAGCATGGTAAATTGTTTTCCACCCCCTCCCTTTAAATCTGGAGATGTCTTTGGGTCTAAAATGAGTTTCTTGTAGATAGTATATCAATAGGTCTTCTTTTTTTTTTATCCATTCTGATACCCTGTGTCTTTTGATTGGGGCATTTACTCCATTTACATTCAGGGTAACTATTGAAAGATATGAATTTAGTGCCATTTTGTTGCCTGTAAGGTGACTGTTACTGTATATTGTCTCTGTTCCTTTCTGGTCTGTTCCTTTTAGGCTCTCTTTACTTAGAGGACCCCTTTCAATATTTCCTGTAGAGCTGGTTTGATGTTTGCAAATTCTTTTAATTTTTGTTTGTCCTGGAAGCTCTTTATCTCTTCTTCTATTTTCAGTGCCAGCCTAGCTGGATGTAGTATTCCTGGTTGCATATTTTTCTCGTTTAGTGCTCTGAATATATCATGCCAGTCCTTTCTGACCTGCTGGGTCTCTGTGGATAGGTCTGTTGCCAATCTAATATTTCTACCATTGTATTTTACAGACCTTTTGTCCAGAGCTCCTTTCAGGATTTTCTCTTTGTCGCTGAGACTTGTAAGTTTTACTATTAGATGATGGGGTGCAGACCTATTTTTTATTGATTTTGAGGGGGGTTCTCTATGCCTCCTGGATTTTGATGCTTGTTCCCTTCGCCAGATTAGGGAAATTCTCTGCTATAATTTGCTCCAATATACTTTCTGCCCCTCTCTTTCTTCTTCTTCTGGGATCCTAATTATTCTAATATTGTTTTGTCTTATGGTATTACTTCTCTCTCAGATTCTCCCCTCATGGTCCAGTAGTTGTTTGTCTCTTGCTCAGCTTCTTTATTCTCTATCATTTGGTCTTCTATATTACTAATTCTCTTCTGCCTCATTTATCTTAGCAGTAAGAGCCTCCATTTTTGATTGCACCTCATTAATAGCTTTTTTGATTTCAACTTGGTTAGATTTTAGTTTTTATTTCTCCAGAAAGGGATTTTATTATTCCAGAAAGGGATTCTCTAATATCTTGCATGCTTTTTTCGAGCCCAGCTAGCACCCTGATAATCGTCATTCTGAACTCTAGTTCTGACATCTTACTAATGTCCATATTGATTAGGTCCCTAGCCGTCGGTACTGCCTCTTGTTCTTTTTTTTGAGGTGAGTTTTTCTGCCTTGTCATTTTATTCAGATAAGAATAGATGAGTAAGAGAACAAAATACTAAAAGGGTAGGAAGGACCCCAGAAAAATATACACTAACCAAATTGGAAGAGACCCAAAACCAAGAGGAAAAGAAAGGAGGAAAAAAATTTAAAAAAATATGACTGGTGAATAGAACAGAGCCACACTTACACACTTGATTTTGGGTGTGTTTTGGTCTCTTAGAAGAGACTACCTCCCAAAATTTTAAAGAAAGAAAAACTTATATGTATATAAAAATAAGGGTAAACATGATGAAGGGATGGAATATGACTGTAAAGATGAAAATTAAAAAATATTCTAAAAAAGGAATTGATAAGTTGGTTGAAAAAAAAAAAAGGAAAGAATGTGATCAGGCTGGAGACTAGAACAAAGCTATGTGCTAGATTTAGGATATATTTTGATCTATTAGAAGAAATTGTATCCCAAAATTTTAAAGGAAAAAAACCCTATATGTATACAAGAAATAAGGTTAAATACGATGAACTTAGTCTTGGCTCTCCATTATCCCGTTCTTGCTGATCTTCTGGGGGAGGGGCCTGTTGCAGTGATTCTCAAATGTCTTTGCTGGAGGCAGAATTGTACCGCCCTTGCCAGGGGCCAGGCTAAGTAATCTGCTCGGGTTCGCTCTTGGTAGCTTTTGTTCCCTGAACGCTTTCTGTACAGCTTTGGAGGAGGAGAATGAAGATGGTGGCCGCCTAATCTCCTGCCCCGTGGGAGCTGAGAGCTCACCTAACTCCTCAGTGCACCCTCAGAGAAATGCAGTCTATCACTCCTGTCTCCCTGGTCTCCGGCCGCACTCTGAGCTCACTCGGCCCTGTTTGGAGTTCCCAAACCCAGCTGATTCTTGCAGCGTGCTCCTGCGCCGTTCCTCCCGGATCTGCTGGGTCCCTGCTCAAAGAGATTATGGTTTAAGGTAACCCCGAGCTGAGAGCCCACTGCTTGGCTCCGTCTTCCCCGCTCTGATAACTGGGAGCTCTGCCACACTCAGACACTCCTGGTCTTTTTGTGTCCCCGCGAGGGCTCCACCCCCTGCTTAGCCTCTGGAGTGACGTCCCTCAGTGGAGTAGACTTCTAAAAAGTTCCGATTTTGTGCTCTGCTGCTCTTCCGCTTGCCGGGAGCTGGCCCCTCCCCCCGTGGTCTCTCTTCCTGAGTATTGCCTCAGAGTATTTCACTTCTCCGCACGTACTATCTTCCAGAAAGTGGTTGCTTGTTCCTAGAATTGCTGCTCTTCTCTTCGATCTCCTGTTGAGTTTGTAGGTTTTCAGAATGGTTTGATAACTATCTAGCTGAACTTCTGGGACCTGATGATATCTCGGTCTCCTACTCCTCTGCCATCTTGCTCCTTCCCTCTATTTCTTCTTCAGTCTGTTTTGATGGTTTGTATCTTTTTAGGAGTTTGTCTATTTCATCTAAGTTGTCTAATTTATTGGCCTACAGTTGTTTATAGTTTTCTTCTTCTTCAAGTAAACTCTTTAGAATTAGTAACTTAGTGAAAGTCTTTTGGAAAATTCTACATCCTGTTTATTAGGATATGTTTATATTTCCCCACAATATTGAAAGGTAATTTTTTCTGTGTACAAATCAGGGGTTTAGTGTTTTTCTCCTAGCATTAAACCATTCAATGTAACATCATTTGACTGTGGATGTGGCTCCTGAGAGGTCTTCTCTCAGTCTAACCGCCGTTTCTCAGGAGGAGAGTTTTTCCATGCCTGCTTTTTTAAGAGCTCCTTTCTCTGTCGTTATTGGGCATTGTGATTAGGTGTGGTGTACTTTCTATTTTTTATTATTATTTTTTGAATTTTAGTCTATGTGACTTTTACTCAAAAACAAAATGCAGGGTATGGAATTTTCCAAGATCTCATTTTTTTTTTAAATTAACATATAATGTATTATTTGCCCCAGGGGTACATGTCTGAATCATCAGGCTTACACATTTCACAGCACTTACCATAGCACGTACCCTCCCCAGTGTCCATAACCCAGCTACCCTATCCCTATCCCCCTACCCCCCAGTTTGTTTTGTGAGTTTAAGAGTCTCTTATGGTTTGTCTCCCTCCTGATCCCATCTTCATTTCCCCTGCACCCCCCACGACCCCCCGCCCTGCCTCTCAAATTCTTCATATCACAGAAATCATATAATTGTCTTTCTTTGACTTATTTTGCTTAGCATAATACCCTCTAGTTCCATCCATGTCGTTGCAAATGGCAAGATTTCGTTTTTCTTGATGGCTGCATGGTATTCCATTGTATATATATAGGTGTGGTGTGCTTTCTATTTATCAGGCTTCATATTCATATGTTATGCTTCCTCTATTTGTGGATTTATCTCTTCCATTCGTTCTGGAAAATTCTCAGCCATTTTCTCTTCACATATTTTCTCTTCTCCATTATCCTGTTCTCTTCTTCTGAAACTCTAATTAGATATAGATCAAACCTCATTTTATCTTCCACATGTCATAACTACACTTACCTATTTTTCATCTCTTTGTACTACATTCTGGGTATTTCTTCACTTTTGCCTTCCCATTTACAGATTCTTTCTTTACCCGTGTCTAATCTGCTAGTTTATTTGTTCATTGAGTTTTCCGTTTCAGTAGTTATATTTTTTTATTTCTCAAAATTCTGTTTGGTCCATTTCCACATCTGCTCAGTATTTTTGAACATTCCTTGTTGCTTGCCCAATTTTAAATGTCATCTTTTAGTTCTTTAGACAATTAATGAAGTTATTTTATATTCTTTATCTAGTATCAGATACATAATAAAACTTTAGAGGTAAAAAAATTCCTTGTTATTTTGGCTGATTCATCAATGCTGTGTTGTCTGCTTAGGTTTTTAACAGTTCATGATTGAGAGCTCATATGTTTGCTCTCTAGTCTGTGGGAATCCTGGGGACCTATATAGGGGATGCTTTCCTCCAGAGAAGATACAGATTCTTGGCTTAATGGAGAAATCTCAGTTTGGACCCTGTACTCTGTGGCTTATTCCTAGAAACAGTGCTTCCACTGACATTTGCCTATAGAACAGCTCAGCCTTCTCATTTGCTCCTTGCTCAAAACCCTAGTTTTGGCTCTTTTAGGGTGACTGGTGAGAAGAAGGGATTGAGTTAGCGATTTCCCTTACCTTCTATAAGCCCCACAGTGCACTGAAAGGTATGTTAATGAGATTTAGTTGTTTTGTACTAGGGCCTTTGGAAGTCCTCTATACCCCCTGAAAGTGGGCATATCATGGTTATTTATTTGGGTGTTGTTTTTAATTTGTTACTGTTAAAAATGTTGACATTTTTGTACTCTAATTGTAGTGCACCTAGGCATATCTGAAGGTAGATTATCAGAAGTAAAATTGCTGGATTGATTGATAGATTCCGTCAATATTGTACTTCCAAAAAGATTTTGCCAATTTACATTTCTTCTTGCAACAATTGAGGGCCCTTTTCCCCCATGCCCCCCAAAACACGATATATTAATCCGTATTTGGAATTTTGTTTTAATTTTCTAAGCTTCTATTCTCAACCATTTGTATCGTGAGATATAGCACATATAGAAAAGTACACAGAAAAAAATGTACAGCCCGATGATTTGTCACAAAGCAAACTCTTGTGGAATTACCGTTAGGTCTGGATGTAGAACCCTGGCAGCCAAACATAATCCCTGTCATTTCCCTGCCAGTTATTCCTCTTTGTTTTCTCCCCATAAGTACTACTGTGTTGATTTATATTCTTATAGTTTGGTTTGTTTTGGTTTTGAACTTTATATATGGAATCCTGGTTTTTTTTTTGTTTTGTTTTGTTTTTAATTTTATTTGAGAGAGAGAGACACAGTGAGAGAGGGAACACAAGCAGAGGGAGTGGGAGAGGGAGAAGCAGGCTTCCCGCCGAGCAGGGAGCCCGGGGCTCAATCCCAGGACCCTGGGATCATGACCTGAGCCAAGAGCAGGCGCTTAACGACTGAGGCACCCAGGCACCCCCTGTTTTTGTTTAAGAAGAAGAAAAACAACTCTATATACCCTTTGTAAGATTCAGTCATGTTATTGCATGCATTTCCATACTTGTATTGCTTTAAAGCAATCCACTGAATAGATGTACCACAATTTATCTGTTTACTGTTGATGGACATTTGGATTGTTCTCTGTTTTGGGCTGTTATGAATAAAGCTGCTGTAAACATCCTTATGCAGATATCTTGCTGAACATGTCACACATTTCTCTTGGATATATTCCCAGGAGTGGAATTTCTGGGCCAGAGATATGAGCATATTAACTTTAGAGGATATTGCAAAACAGTTGCCTACTTTTATTCCCTACAACTGGCTAGAGTAGTTCCCATTGCTCCTTATCCTCCCTACCACTTGGTTGTGGGTCTTTTAATTTTAAGCCATTCTGGTGACTGTAGTGTTGGCTTTTTATGGTGATGCGATTAAACACCTTTTCATGTTTATAGGCCATCTGTGTTTTCTTTTGTGTGAAGTCTCTTGCCAAGTTTTTGTAGGATTATCTTTTTAAGTTGATTTGAAGGAGTTCTTTATGTATTCTGGATAGAAGCCCATTGTCAGATATATGTGCTACTGGTGTTGTCTTCTACTCCATAGCTAGCTACTTTACTCTCTCAATGGAGTCCTTTAAGAAAGGAAGTTCATAATTAAGATAGTTTAATTTACATCTTTCTTCTTTTTAGGAAGTCTTTATCTATCTTAGGGTCCTACGGGTATTTTAGAAACTTTTATTGTTTTGCCTATCATATTTGGTGGGAATGTCATGAGGTCAGGTTTTCTTTTACTTTCACATGGAATTGTCCCAGAATCTGAGGGATTACCCTGATCACTAGAGAGTCAAAACAAGCCTTGATACGCAGTAGAGCAAATCCTTCTACCTTCTTCTTCTTCAAGATTGTCTTTTTCCTTGGATCTTCTTGACCTTTGCTTGTGTATATAAATCTTAGAATCAATTTGTTCAGTTCTACAAGGAAAACCAATAACAAACCTGTTGGGATTATGATTGGTTTGGCACTAAAATGACAATAGGAGTTGACAGCTATACGATACTGAGTCTTCCAACATGGGCATTTTCTATTATTTTAGGTGTTATTTGAAAACTAATAAAAACAGGGGCACCTACGTGGCTCAGTTGGTTAAGTGTCTGCATTGGCTCAGGTCATGATCTCAGGGTCCTGGGATCGAGTCTGGCATTGGGCTCCCTGCTCATCGGGGAGTCTGCTTCTCCCTCTCCCTCTGCCCCTTCCCCCTGCTCGTGCTCTCTCTCTTTAATAAATAAAATCTTAAAAAAAAAAAGCTCATAAAAACATTTTAGGGTTTTCTTTAGAGGTCTTATATTTTATTAGACTTATTCCCACATATTTGGTGGTTTTGGATATAAATGCTATCTTTGAAAATACTTCATTTTAGCGGCACTTGGGTGGCTCCGTTGGTTAAGTGTTTGACTCTTGGTTTGGGCTCAGGTCACAATCCTAGGGTCCTGGGATTGAACCCTGCATTGGGCTCCCTGCTCAGTAGGGAGTCTGCTTGTCCCTATCCCTCTCTGTTGCCCCTCCCCACATTTGTGCTCGTGCTGTCTCTTGCTCTCTGTGTCTAAAATAAAATAAGTCTTAAAAAATGTCATTTTAAAATGTTTGTTGTGGACATATAGGAATGCAATTGATTTTTTTTTTTAAAGATTTTACTTATTTGTCAGAGAGAGAGTGAGAGCACAAGCAGGGAAGCGGCAGACAGGGAGAAGCAGGCTCCTTGCTGAGCAAGGAGACCAATGCAGGACTCAATCCCACTGACTTGAGCCAAAGGCAGACGCTTAACTGACTGAGCCACCCAGGTGTCCCTGCAATTGATTTTTCTATTTGACTTTTTATATGTCAACTTTGCTAAACTCACTCATTCTGTTTTTTAAAAGATTTTATTTATTTATTTGAGAGAGAAAGCATGGGGGGGCAGCGGGAGAGGGAGAAGTGTACTTGCCACTGAGTGGGGAGCCCGACGTGGGCCCTGAGCCAAAGTCAGCGTCTTAACCAACTGAGCCACCTCACTGATTCTATTCCCTTATAGCTTTTGGATTTTCATTGTATGAAGTCATATTGTCTATGAATTTGATTTTTTGCTTTCTGATCCTTAGGCCTTTTACTTATTTTGTTGTGCTTAACTGCATATAGTTTATTTATGACAGTGGGAATTCTGGTCTTGTTCCCATTCTCAGAGAAACCATTTTACCAAGTAAGTTGTTTCTTGTAGGTTTTTTTTGGGGGAGGGAGGGTTATTTATTTTTTAAATAAGTAAGTAAAAAATTAACGATGTTCCATTCTGTTCCTAATTTGTTAAAAGTTTTTCTCAGCAGCAGATTGAATTTTATCAATGCCTTTTCTATTTCTATTGGATGATCATATGACTTTTCTATTTTCTGTTAATGTGGTTAACTGTACAATTTTTACAGTGATTTATATATTTGGTTTGCTAGTATTTTGTTTAGGGTTTCTTTTGCATATATGTTTATGAGTGATGTGAGTTTTTTGTAATGTCTTTGTTAGGTCTTGGTATCAAGGGTATGCCTGCCTTATAAAACATTTGAAGAATGTTTGCTCATTTTCTGGTTCTCTGAAAGAGGTGAAGTAAGAATTGTATTATTTTTTCCTCAAATGTTTTGTAGAACCACAAGTAAAACCATCTGGGCCCATTATTGTCTTTGAAGAAAAATTTTAAATTAGGATCTCAGTTTCAGATTTTCTTCTTTTGTCAATTTTAGTAACATATCTTTCTAGAAATTTGTTTCATCTAAAATTTTCAAAATTTTTGCATATAGTTTCTTGATTATATTCTTTTATCTTTTAATGTTCTAGAAGATCTGAAAATGCCCTTTTATTCCTGATGTCTGCTCTCCGTTTTCTTTCTTAATCCATCCTACAAAGTTTATCATTTTTGTTAGTTTTATAAAAATTAACTTAGGATCCTTTAGATACTGTACGATTCTTTCCTATTTCAGTAATTTCTGCATTGTTTTCCTTTCCTCTTCTTTTTTGGATTATTTGTTCTTCATATAACTTCTGATATGCTTATCTAATTAAGTTTTAGGCTTTTTTTCTAAAACATGTAGTTAACACTATATATATTTTTATAAACATTGTTTTAGCTACATTCCACAAGCTGTATTTTCATCACCATTCATTTAAAATATATGCTTTGATTACTATTAAGATTTCTCCTTTGACCCATGTAAATATTTAGAAGGAAATTAATTACCAAACACATGGAAATTCTCATTATCTGTTCTGTATTGAATACTAGCAACATTGCATTATGGTCAGAGACACAGTCCATATGGTCCTTTGAAATTTGTTGAGATTGGCTTTTGATCCTTTGACATGTATTATGATTTGCTTTATAGATCAGTTTATTTGAAAAATGCTTCTGTGCCTACTTTTAAAAAAGGTGTCTTATAGATTGTTGGGTGCAATGTTTTATATCTTCCCATTAGGTCAGAGTAATTGTGTTCAGATCTTCTATGACCTTATTTTACTGTCTGCTTCTTTCAAAAGAAGGATAATTGTGGAAATTTCTGTTTGTTATTTATTTTGAGGCTATATTGTCAGGTGCCTTAAAATTGTTACACCTTCTTGGTAAATCTAATTTTTCATTTTCAAGTGTCATTTACAATTTTCACTGTGTTTATCCCTGGTATTCCCTTAACGTTTCCTTTGTGTGATATTAGCATAACGTCTGTAGGTTCTTTTGGTTAATACTTGCACTGCATACTTTTTCTGTTCTTTTGTTTTTAATTTTTGTCTTTCCATTTATGGTTTGGTTTTTTATCCTTTCTGATATTTTGTGGATATATACTTGGGTTTAATTCTTTACTACCTGTTTTATTAGGTTTCTTTTCCTCTCCTCTTTTGGAATCTTTTGGGTAATTTTTTTTTATCATTCCATTTCCCCACTCTGTTGGAAGTTACAGTCTTTTGCTTTTCTCTTAGTGGTTATTCTAACCTTTGCAGCAAGCAGTTGACTTATGAAATTCTGATGTCTAGTACCATCACTCTCTTTTTGGACAGCGTAAAATTCTTAAGAGTATGTTTTACTCTCATCCTGACTTAAATCCTATTGCTGTGTATTCTATTGTTTTAAACTCAAAGAGATGTTATTACCATTTTATAGGGTTAGTGTCCTTTTACCCACAGATGCTTCTCTTGGGTTTCTCTTCATTCTGCCCTGTATCCTGGAGCTTGTGTCTAGTCTAGAATGATCTTGTCTGAAGAGTAACCTTTAACATTTCCTTTGTGTTGGTCTGCTGGTGACTCATTCTTAAGTGGTGATGTGTATAACTGTATTTTTTTGGAGTCATTCTTCAGTCTGTGGCTTGATGTCTTTCCTCAGTTTTGGAAAATATTTGGCCTTAGTATCTTCAGATTTGATTTCTGCCCATTTCCTTGGTATTTTCCGGCTGTCTTACTTTCCATGCCTCATTCTGGATATTTTTATTTGGAGCTACCTTCCATTGTAGCAAGTCTCTTGAGTTTTTTCTAATCTGTTAAAACTATTTTTTGGATTCTTAATAATTGGTTTTTGTATTTTTTCAATTCTAGAATTTACATATGGTTTTCATAGCTTCCAGCTCTCCTCTCAGGTTCTTGATTTTGTCTTTTATTCTTTGGACAAAGCAGCATGCCCGTCTGGTACCTGCATTAGTTGCGTCCATGTGCATCTCTGCTGGCCTGGGACTGGGGTTTCTTACAGGTTTTCACTCGGGTCATGTTGTATTGTACCTGGATATTTTAACTTATGTGTCAATCACTATATTTTATAATTATTTTAGAAATAATGCAAGGCTTAGGATAATGTCTTCTTCCAGAGAGGATCTTGGGTTTGCTTCTGTTGGGGGCCAGGGAAACCCAACAAGTTAGGGTCCTCTGACCTCAGTTTTTGTGACTGATCTCTTTGAAGCAGGGCTGCAGGTCCTGGAAAGCTGCCAACCTGTGGCTCCCTCCTCCAAATGGCTCTAGCACTTGATGCCCTGGTGCTGATCGTCTGTAATTGGTGATGCTAATTGTCTTCCACACTGGTATTAGGACAGTATTCTCTAGATACTTTTCATCTTTGGGAATTCAGATCTGTTAGTCTTTTCTGGCTTGTCTTACTTTATACTTGGCCTTTTATGTTTATCTCTTTAATTCATTTGGACTGAATTTTTTTTTTTTTAAAGATTTTATTTCTTTGACAGAGATTACAAGTAGGCAGAGAGAGAGGGAAGCAGGCTCGCTGCTGAGCAGAGAGCCCGATGCGGGGCTCGATCCCAGGACCCTGAGATCATGACCTGAGCCGAAGCAGAGACTTTAACCCACTGAGCCACCCAGGCGCCCCTGGACTGAATTTTTTGTGTGTTTTGTGAAATAACCTGATTTCTTAGCCAAATGAACTGAGTGTAGAAGAGGTGTTGCAAGCCCCTAAAAAGCCACCAGCCGGCCTGAGGTGCCCTGCATGGTTGTGCACGGGGAAGGTGGGGACTGGACGTTTTCTCGGGCTGGAACTTAGAGCAAAGGGCTACAGGGAAGGTGAGACTGATGTGTCGGCACGTGATGTTGAGGCCAGTGATAACTTATAAGGCCCATTTCCTTTTTTGTAATTATTTTTGTAAAAGTGAGAGCTATTTAGTCTAAAAAGCTCAAATAATAATGTGAGACATCAAAGAAAGGGGGGGAAATGCCCCAGACCGTACACTGAGGTGACGAGCTCCAGAACTTCTCTGTATGTCTGCCGTGCAGGTGGGCACACAGTGCCTCATGAGTTGGGTCCCCCAGGGCACGCTGTGTGTGGTTTGTGCCAGCGGCCCTGGCAGGCATGGTTGTAGGCTGGTGCAAGCATGCGCTTAAGCCCAGTGTTGAGAGCCACAGTGCCCCTGGGTTTGAACCCAGCCTTGCCATCACAGGTCATGCTGAGCAGGATGGTTGTGGGTCACTCTGGGGATGAAGCGACTTCACACCAAGCCTGGCCGCCCTCCACGCAGCCTCCTTCCTGGTGGCTGTGTGACCCGAGCGGGCCTCGCTGGGCGTGTGTGGAACAGAGCTAGCCCGGCACTGTCAGGGTGCTCAGTACCCCGGTAGCCCAGGTAGCAGACTTCCAAGCTGGCAGACTGGCTGCCTTGCTGAAGACAAGCCTGTATCCATCCTTCCTGTTTGGAGTTGGGGTCCGCGTGCTACCTGCAGTGAGAGGGTGGGGCGGGGCCGGCCTGGGGCTTCCTCACTCGCCCCCGGGCCTGTAGCCGGTTCCTGGACCGTGCCAGGGGCTGGGTGCGTGTGGTGGGGTGCGGTCCTGGAGCTGACCTCCCCTTCCCTCGTAGGTCCAGCAGTACCGGGTGGCCATGACGGCAAAGGACTGCTCCATCATGATCGCGCTCTCACCCTGCCTGCAGGATGCAAGGTGAGCTGCCTGCTGTGTGTCCCGTGCTCGTGTCCCTGCAGTTAAAGTGCCCTGGCAGGGCCACTTCTGCTGATAGGCTGATGTCCGTGGGTTACACACCTAGTGACTCACCATGGCTTCTCTTGCTGCTCTCTCGAAGCTTGTGATTCGGCTGGAAACACATTTACAGAGAATAACTTAAAAAGATTGTTCTAATAGAGATTACTATCATTTTCTAAGAAAATACTCCAAAGACTTAGAAGCAGCTTGGATCCTGTGGCACAAATTCCTTTCTCTCAAGGCCCCACGTGCCCACTGCGGCTTGGAGGCCCGAGAAGCCACGGATACCCCACCAGGTCCCTCTATGCCGCCCTTCGCGGCCCTGCTGCACCTGTGGGACAGCACATTCCTTGTTGAGCTTCCTGTTGGCAGCAGCTTTCCCTGGACAGTATTATCTTTGTCTGGTCCCCTCCTCTGCCTTTTTTTAGGAATTCGGGATGAACCTGATAATTAGATGGCATCTTCAGCATTGATCCTCAGGGTGCCAAACCCCACACACAGTGTTTGTGGAATGTTCCACATTCTTCTGATGTGTGTTCCCGGGTCAAGATGACCTTATCGTTGGCTGCCAGCCACCCATTTCTCAGATGCTTTTGAACTAAACATTCCCAGGACTGCTGCTCCCTGGCAGGCACGGAGCGGATAGGAAACACAGAGGGATGTTCATAGGGTGTAACTGAAATACAAAAAGGCCGTTCTGTGTAATTGAGGACCCCTGGGATCCCGTGAGGATGTGGCTGCAATGCATGTTCACTGGATTGAGCCACCTTGTCCGATGACAGAAGCACACGGATGTCACCCACTGCCCTTCCTGAAACAGGCACGCACTCAGGAATGTGCGGGAATGTGCAGGGCTGGCCGGCTGCTTGGCAGACGCAGATGCAGACGGGGCGGGGACGCCTGTCCCAGGAGTCCCGGGGCGCAGCGCAGGAGTGTTTTGCACCGGAGCTGCGCCCTGGACGCCCTGGAGCTTGTGCTGGACACACACACGCTGGGAGCCCGTGTGCCGAGCGATGCCCGTCTTTGTGCGCGTCACCTCGTCAGGTGCCAGCTCGGTCGTGGGAAACCTGCTGGGGGCCGGAGAGGTGCTGTCCCGGCCCTGCTGCCTGGAGCTCAGGCCTTAGAAGCAGGAGCTTCACTGCCGTACGGGAGGGAGTAGCTATGACCCAGCAGCTGAGCCAGGGCCCCCTTTTCCCTATAGAGGGTATTTCGGGGCAGGAGTTAAGTGAGAGTCTCGGCCTTGATTAGCTTCATCAGAACGGGAGCATGTTCATTGGTCTTCCCCTCCCAGGCAGGAGCTTTTGAAATTCATGTTGTTTTGGGATGCTTTCTAAATCTAGAAGAGTAGTAAGTGTGGGGAAACTAGCACTCGTATTTTTCTTGGGCTAAACTGAGCTCTTACATATTTAACCAGTTGTTGGATGCAAAATATTACCAATCACTCTGAGAGCTGAGTGGGATGGATGGCAGAGCAATTTTAGTACAAAATTCAGAACTAGCCTCAGAGTGGTTGGTTTTAATATAATTGTTCATTTTCTGTTTTAAGCACATGACTACTTCTGATGTTTAGAAAACCCACAAAACTAAGCCTTAAAAACAAAACATCAAACCCTGCAGATTAGATTTGAGACTAAAGCATGAAATCAGAGCTCTCTCTCCAAATGTGAAGAGCCTCAGGGAACACGGGCTTCTCACCAGATGTGGGGAAAGGTGGGTGAAAGGAAGTCTGCTCCATCAGGTTGAGGAAAGTCCAGGCCGACTTTCTCCTTTCTCTCAGGGTTAGTGATTGCTGAGTCCTGGTCAGGTGCCCCAGGGGCCGGGGGATACCTGCCAGCCCTCCCGTCCGTGTGGTGGCGGGTGTCACGGCAGGCATAGGCAGGGTGCATGCGCTGAGCAGGTTGAGGATTTGGGGTTCACGTATCCTGAAGCTGCCCTTTCATTTCCAGCTCAGAGCAAAGGCCTGTCGTCCCTTCATCAAGATCCAGGTTTGCTTTCTCTGTGTCTGTGCTGGACCTCGACCTCAAGCCCTATGAGAGCATTCCTCACCAGTACAAACTGGATGGCAAGATAGTCAACTTCTATTCAAAGACTGTACACGCCAAAGATGCAGCTATGATGTCGACCAGGTACAAGGAGAGTGAGGACTGCACGTTAGTTCTCCATAAGGTCTAGGCGCTTCCTGTGGGGTCTTTGAAACTTGAACACAGAATGTGCAGGTTGAATGAGAGAGTGGTTTTCTGTTGTGTTGGGTGACCTTTGGCTGTGAATGTTTTTGCTTTTTAACCACCTGTTCAGGTGGGGCTACGTCTGGGTGACCCCGAATGGAAGGTCAGCAGAAACACCTTCAGGATGAGTGTCGGACCTGAGCGCTGCTGCGTGCGGTGTCCCCACACCTTCCGCTCTGGGCCGCTCCTCCTCCCCACCCAGGGCTGATGTCTAATCTCTGAGGTAAAAGCCTTAAGACCTAAGGTTTGGATCTCCTGCCACCAGACTCTAAAATAGAAAACTTGAATTGTTGCGTACATCTTACAGTTTGGACTTGAAAGAAAACATGGATGCTACTGGAACTTTCCCAGCCGAGTTACTTGGTCACTTTTTCCGTGCAAGCCCCCGATCAGCACAGGTTTAGTGGGCTCTCTGCCACAGCGAGGGATGGGTGGCTGGTGCGGACGTGGGTCCTGAGCTGCGTGGACTCGGGGTCTCTGTGGGGGTGCCGCGGCCACCACTCTGCACAGGGTCATCAGGGAGCACGGGACTCAGGTCAGGGGCGGACACCACTCACACGAGCGCTTTCTCTAACTTGAGCTGAGGCGTTCCGTGCGGCGTGCAGCTGCTGCCGCGGAGCAGGAGGCAGGGCGGCTGTGTGCCAGGCATTCTGTGCTTCGGGGGAGTCGCCAGCTCGGCTCGGGCCAGCGGGGCGTGCTCCCTGCTCCCGTGAGATGAGCGACTCCTGGCTGGCACCAAGAGGGTTCTCGTTGGGGTCACCACCGTGTGCCCGGCTGCTAAGAAAACTGTGGGGAATCTTGGCTTTGGTTTTTTATTCTATGGTAGGTTGTACAGCTTATTTATATCATCGTTTTAAGGGACTAATGAAGGTTTATTGTAACATAAGATTATAATAGCAAAACTACGGAATTGTATGAAAATGCTACGTGAAAAATAAGAATATTTTGCTGATTGTAAATTTTTGTGGGGAATTTTGTGATAACTTGAGAATTATACTTCTTTGAATCAAGCCTGCTCTCCTAGAATTTATTCATCTTTGTTCTAACATTTACTTCTTCCTCAGAGGTTCAGAAAGATATTCAAATGACACGTGTCTCATCCATGACCGTTGGGGGGCTGTGGAGACACCCCTTGCAGGGACACCTGTGAACAGAAGCATCTGGGTTGTTTCAGCCTGAGGTCACTCCTTGTTGCTGGCCTGGGTGAGGATGGGTGTGCACAGGACCCCGGCCCTGCAAGGAGGTGGGTTGGGCCACCTCCGAGGCCTGTCCTGGCTGAAACCACCAGCATCCACGTGGGGGCCGATGAGGTCCTGCCCTGCGTGGTCTCCACCTCACACTCCAGTGTGAGCCCTTCCCTAACTGGTTTCAAGCAATGTTTCTACCAATTCTAACCTTTTAAATGGGGAGGCTGAGGCCAGTGCTGCCTGGGCGATGGGGTGGGGTGGGGGTCAAGTCTATGATACTTCATTTTTAAAGCTTACTGCTGCACTTTGATGTGAAGACCAAGAAGAGTGAGTTCTACTGTACAGGGCAGGGTGGCAAGGTGGGTGGTGTGTCACCCCAGGTGTCAGGAATGTCAAGGAGTGGGGGCCCTCGGGTGGCAAGGTGGGTGGTGTGTCACCCCAGGTGTCAGGAATGTCAAGGAGTGGGGGCCCTCGGATGGCAAGGGGAGGGCTGACCTCCAGGGCACCTCCACCCTCAGACTTGGTGAGAGGTAGGACCAGCCACTCCCGCAAATCCAAGAATGGACACTCCTATTATTATTTAAAAAATAATAATAATAGGAAATAGAGGAAAAATAATAAGCTTAACTTTTGATTAACTTTTTATTATTATTTTTTTAGTATTCTATACCCCCAACACGGGGCTTGAACTCACAACTCTGAGATCAAGAGTTGCACGCTCCCCCAACTGAGCCCGCCAGGTGCCCCTAAACACTGTACGTGCTGCTGGTCTGGCATATTGTATTCCAATTGCTGTGTCTATTCGTCCGCGTTCTGACAGATTATACAGAATGCGCTGAAACTGCACACCGTGTCCTAAAGGTGTCATTTCTCTGTGCAAGACAGCAACTGCTTATGTGGAAGAAGGGTCACACACCTGCGTGTTTGCTGGGAACTAGTTGGAGTCCGCTGTGTAGAGCGACTTTATCAGGCTCTCGAGAGCGGCTTCAATGCCCAGCGCGCCCAGCAGGGCTCGGAAGCTGAGAGGCGCGGTCTCCAGGACTCGGTTCCGGTCCAGCTCCCGGGCTGCAGGGAGAGCAAGCTGGCTGAGATGCCACACTGAGACCCTCCCTTCTTCCCGCCCGACTGTCGTGATGGACCCACACACCAGAGGTGGGGAGGGAACGGTCCCTCCTTGCCTCTGCTTTCTGATTACTGATAAACTGATACAAACAATACACTGAGATGTTCAACTTTTGATTCTTGCCCTGAAAACTAGATGACAGAAGCAAGTGCCTTTTGGACATAGTAAGAAGTCCTTACACACACACCCCACCAGGACCCTACCTTGCTGTGGTGCTTTGGGGAGAAGGTCCAGCTTCGGCAAAACCTTCCCTTCTTCATCTATCTGCACCCTCCAAACGATGACCAGCTCGAACCTGAAAGAGGTAAGGTGTGTCCCTAAGTGCTGTTTGAAGTCAGGTGGGAAGCGTGACCTGTGGGGCACCTGTCACCCTCCCTGAGGAGGTGTTCCTGAACATATCTGGACACAGACACGCACCACGTCTGCTCAGCGAAGCACGTGGGACATGAACGAATGGATCCCAAGACCCAGCAAGATGCTGTTCTGGACCCACGACGTGGCGGTGTGGCCGTGCGGGTGATGTACAGGATGTGAAAAACCTGCCGGTGTGGAGCCTGAACGGAGTAGTCTGAAAAGCATCGGCAGTGATGGGAGGCCAGGAATTTCACTCCCAGCCACAGAAGCCTGGGTCCCGAAGTGTCTAGGGACATGGACAGGAGCCTGAGAAATAGTGGAAAACGATGGATGACCCAAGTGGCCAAGACCCGAAGAAAGCAGAAATACAGCTGACGGAGTAGAACCACCAAGAATGAATGAACTGTTTACAGCTCCACGCATTGCCAGAAGCTCATTTTGGAAATAATGTGGAGTAACAAAGGCAAGGCTGAGAAGCCTACGTAGTTACGGCTCCATTTGAAGGTTTGAAAACAAAGCACCTTCAGGCACTCTGACGCAGACCGTGAAGGCACCTCACGTGCGGGGGAGTGGGGGGGCTCCCCACGTGTGTGCATGGGACCCCAGAGAGTCCTCCCTTTACCCAGTGCTTACTGCCTGCCGGCCTTTCCCGAGGTCAGCCCATCAAGACAGAGCTCCAGCTCCTCCCGCCCTTCGCTCCTTGCTCTCTCCATCCCAGCAGTGAGCCCAGCACCACTGGCCGTTTCCCCAAGTCCCACACCCCGCTCTCTTCCCCACGGCTGCACGGCCAACACGGCTGCACGGACACCTCAAGGTGTCTGGAAGGGAATTGACATTTGTTTTCTACCATTTGTAATGGTCATTTGTAAGAGCAAGCAGCCATTTGGGTGTTGGGGAGGCCGGGCCTGCAGGGCATCTGCACTCACCCGGGCTGGCCCGCGCTCCGGACCACCATGCAGCTGGAGGCGGCCCCCTCCGGGAGGTGCACAACTTCTGGGTACTTCTCCTGTGGGAGAGGAAGCAGGTGCAGAAAAATCAGGGACAGGACAGGAGCCAGGAACCCTTGTGAAGATTGTGAGTCAGGTTGTGGTGGACCGGCAGTTCGGCATCATAGTGCCCTGGCTGAGACAGGGAAACTGAAGGCCTCCCCCAAAACCTGCTCTTGGTTCCTTTTCCTGCTTCTTTTGTTATTAGGACCTGCACCCCCATTTCACACAGCCCTCCTTGTAAGGGACCAGGACTCACACCACATCTAAGGCAGGGCCAGGTGAGAAGGACTGGAAGCCGTCACATGCATATTCCAGACCTCCAGTGCTAGACACTTTGACGCCAAGGCCCCTTGGCTCCCAGGAATAACACCTGGGCCCTCGTCTTTGTTCTCACAGTTCCTGGAGGCCCGAGGGGACATATGCACCAGACCACCATCCTTAGTAAAAACCCCAAGACCCTGAACAAAGATGAGACTCCCTCCTTTCCTTTCCATGTCTCCTGGATGCTGTCTGTATCTTTCTGTAAGTTCAGTAAACTCTGTTCTCACCTCCTGCTGGCTCAGCGTTTGATTTCCATCCTGCGTGCAGCCAGGGCCCCTCTTAGCTAGTCCTGTGGGAGCCCCTCTGGGGTCTCAGATCCAGTGTGCGGCATCATGGCCACCCCACTCCTGCCTCTTTTGCTCACTGGTGCTGCCTATTCTAGATCTTTCCACTGCCCCACAGCCCCCATGTGCCCCACACCCAGTGGGGTGCTTCATCCCCAGTGAAGAGCTTAATCCCAGTTTCACCTGTTTGTCCCCCAGGGCTCTCTGGCCTTTGGCCATGCTGCCTCCCTAGACCCCTCTCTGTTCTGGGGTGGCCCCTCCGTCTGCCCTGTTCTTGAGACGTGGGTGGCCTGAGTCCAGTCACATGTGCTCTGCAGGGTTCCTTGCAGCTCACCAAGGTGATGCTCACCCTGATGACTGGTGCTATCTTCCAGGATGCTTACTGCTATTCTCTGGAGCGTCAGCATTTGTCCTTAAAAGCCCTTCAAACTGCAGCCCCTGGACAGGTCCCTGCTGCGTTGGATGCCCCCACCCTGTCCATCCTCACACTTGCTGCCCAATGGCCCCCGCCCATCTGCACGTCGGGAGCAGGGCCACTGGAGGCCTTGGGTGACCTCTGTGTCAGTCTCCCCTATGAGTGTGCCTGGCTGCCTGGGCTAACGGGGTCTTGGGGAGTATGGTCTGCCAAGCCAGCTTCACAAGATCACATGCCACTTTAGAGTCAAAGGTATTGTCTCTAAAAGAGGGAAATGAAGTAGAATTTCATAGATTTCTAGGCTTGCAACTCTTAGGTAGGGCTGGTTTTCCTCTCTGCCTAATATTCTAGAAAAATCTGTCTTCCTATTCCTCACAGCGGAACTGACAGCTGAACACACACACCTGGCTTCGAGGTCTGCTCTCTGGGGAGCAGACTGCAGGGTTGGGGGGACGGCAGCCGAGGCAGGCTCTGCGGTGGACCTGTGGGCTCTGGGGCCAGCGTCTGAGACACGTCTTCTCTCCCTCCTCCCACTGTGCGTGGTGTAGAAACAGATATCCGGCTGATGCTGAGGCCAGATGCGAGCCCTGCCGTGTCCCACACGGAGCCTCACAGGACAGCTGTGGGTGGCAGAACCTGGGGCTTCAGAGGACAGGACCTTCCTGAGGACACAAGTACTCTGTGGACAGAACCCAACCAGCTCCAAGAGGGAGGTCTTGTAGGGACAAAGCAGTGTCACAGCTTCTAAAGGGCCGGCCTGAAGATCATCCTCTGCTGCCAGGGTGTGCGGCCAGTGCTCCAGACCCACGTGTGAAAGATGCCGACTGAGCACGATCACGTCCAAACACCAAGCTGTTCTGACCAAAGGCTGGGCTCGGCCTCGTTTAAGCTTATAGCCAGTTTCCAATTTCAGCGAAACAGTGTGTATGAGAAAATGTATACTTAAGTGTTCTCAATGGAAAGTGCTGGTTGATTTTGAAACCTCAAGCTCTTCTAAATTAATAACAGCTGTAGCAGGGGCCCGCAGAGGGACACGTGAGCGCAGCCGGGCAGTTTCCAGGCTGGGGGGCGGCCGCACGAGGCTGGCGCCGGCTGCGGCGTGGGGCCTGCGGGCGCAGACACGCTGCGGGCTCAGCCCCCAGGGAGACCTCACGGCCTGGCGGGGCCTCTTCACAAGCAAAAGGAGGGTTTAGATAAGAAGTGTTTGCGAAAAGATACACTCCCTCTAGTTTGAAAACAAACAGAAAACAAGTACAAATGCTGACATTAGGAAGACGTCAGGCACCCAGTATGTTTCTGGAGAGCTCTTGGGGGGTGTGCTGAGTTGCCTTTTACACAAAGTAATAAGGTGGCCCACATATCGGCTTCTCGCACACGCGCACGTGGCACGAGAGAGTGCACAGAGCAGAGCCCATGGGCCGGCGGTGGCGACCAGACATGCAGAGCGCGGGTGAGACTGCAGCGTGCCAGGGGCGCTGCGGGAGAACAGAGACGTTGTGACATGGGACGCAGCTCCTAATGCAGACGAACACATTTCAACAGTGGTTAGAAGTTTCACGTATGACTCTGTGACGGGACGTGGTGCTGGGAAGGCCGGGAACAGGCTTTGTGAGGTGGGTGCTCTGCACACGCGGGGTGTCAGCCTTCCCCCGGAAGCCTGACTGAAGTGGTGATTCAACAGGGGGTTTACTCATCGGCTTGCCACTTGCCTGGGGGTGTGCATTCAAGAGCTCCCCTGGTGTCCGTGTGGCAGCAGTGGTGGCCATGGGGACGCTGGTTTGGGGTCACACCCTTTCACGCCGGAGACTCGCTTTGCTGTTGAAGTGGCTGCTGGTCCAAAGGGAACAGAACTTTGAGCATTGGAGAAAGCCAGCCTTGCGTTTAGGCGCCCGTGACACCAGCCCAGTACCGAAGGGGAAGGGCCCAGGGCACCCTGCCTGCCTCCCGCTCACACGAATGGGAAACCTTGCATCCTGAGCTTAAATGCATCCCTACGTGTCCACAGATATGTTAATTTACCTTGACTTTATGTCCTGCTGATTCAACGATTTCTTAAAAAATTGAGATATAATTCATATATCATTAACTCCTTTAAAGTGTAAAGAATTCAGGGGTTTTTAGTGTATTCAGAGGTCATACAACATCTCCGCGCTCCAACTGCAGAAGCCCCGCTGCATTAGCTACTGCCCTTCACCCCGCTGTGCCCACCGCCGCCCCCCCAGCAGCAGGCGGTGAGCGGGGACCGACTGTCCACAGATGTCACCGTTCTCGGCATTTCCGACAAATGGAATCATTCGAGATGTGTCTTGTGTGACTGGCCTCTTAAACTTGCATGTTTTCAGGATGTGACCACGCGGCAGGCAGCGTCCGTGCTCATTCCCGTACGTGGCTGAGGAACGCCCCCTGCTCGTCCCCTCATCAGCTGATGGGCGCATGGGGGTTCTTTGCTTTCTGGCTACTGGAAACAAAGCCGTGGAGCACGCAGGTGGGCACGTGTGTTCTCCTTTCTCTTGGTTATGCGCCTGGGAGCGGCACCGCTGAGTCCTATGGGACTCCACAGAACCACAGAGGAAATGCCCAACTGCTGCCCACGGCGGCCGCCTGCTTTCATGATTCCATCAGCAGTGTCTGACGGTCCTGATTTCTCTGTCTCCTTGGTGATGATGTTTGTCATCACCCCTCTCTTAGAAATCGTTCTTGTCCTCCCGGTGGGTGGGAGGTGGGCGGTCACTGTGGATTTGCATTTCCCCAGTTTTCCCTGAAGGCCGCGGATGCTGAGCCTCTACACAGGTGTTCAGTCCTCTGCTCGCCTCTGGAGCAATGTGTGTTCAGATCCTTTGCCTAATTTTTAAACTGGGCTATTTTTGTTTTTATTAGTGAATTATACTAGCTCTTTGTATTGTCTGGATACAAATCACTTGTCAGATAAATGGATTTCTCCCATTCTGTGAATTGTCTCTTTTCTTCCTTACTGGTGTCACCTGCATAAAGTTTTTAATTTTGATGAAGTCCAATTTCTCTGTTTTTGTTCTTTTTTTTGCTTCTGCTTTTGGTGTCAGAACTAAGAAACCCTATGCTGAACCCAAGGTCACAGGGATGTACAACTGTGGTTTTTTTTCTAAGAGTTTTATATTTTTAGCTTTTAAAATTAGGTCTTTGATCCATTTTGAGTTAACTTTTGTAGATGATGTGAGGTAGGAGTCCACCTTCATTCTTTTGTCTGTGAATATTCAGCTGTCTCTGTATCAGTTGTTGAAAAGACTGTTCTTCCCCATTTAATTGGATCTGGTCATATTTTAATAACATCTTGTATTTGAAGATAGCCTAGTCCAGAGTATGTGTGAGGTTTCACTGGGGGACAAAACGCATCCCAGACTTTTCAACAGATGTGCCAGGACAAGAATGTACATATGTAGAAAGTGAGCCTCCCTGCATATCCTATACACAGAAATGGATCACAGATCTAAATGTAAGAGCTAAAATTATAACACTTATGAAAAATTTAAAAAAATCTTCCTAGCCCTAGGTTAGCTGAAGATTTCTCAGGTGCAAAACAAAAACTAGGATCCACAAAAGAAAAATAAATGGGGTAACTTCATCAGAAATGACCGCTCTTAAAGAGGTGAGCCTCAGACTACTAAAGAACACTTACAACTCATTAATAAGAAGACAAACAACCTAATTTATATAACGGTTGAGGGATTTAAAGATACCTAACCAAAGAAGAGATGTGGAGGGAAAAAGGTACTATCACTAGTCGTTAGAGAAATGCAGTGAGATACACCACCCTGCACCTACCAGAACGGCTAATATAAACACGACCAAAAATACCGAGTTTTAGGGCAGAAGTGGATCTGTTGCTGGTAGAAACTGGGAAAGTCTGGTGGCTTCTTAAGCAGTTAGATATGCAAGCAATCCTACTCCTAAGTATTTACCTAGAGAAACCAAAACATCTCCAGAGAATCGCGTGCAATTGCTCATCATCAGAGCCCCAAACTGGAAACAGTGAGTGATCCCAGGCCCATCTCCCCGACGGCAGGTGTGCAAACAGCCTGAGCTAGCTGCACAACGGAAGGGTGTTCGCCCCAGCGTCACCCACATAAGAGCATGGACAAATCTCAGGAGACAGACACAAAGAGCCACATGGATGAGAGTCTAGAGAAGAAGTCACGGGGTGAGGTCGGGCGGGGGGGGGGGGGGGGCGGGGCGGACCACAAGGGCGTCTGTCCAAACTCAGCAAATTACGGCTAAAACAGGTGTGTGTTATCGTGCGAAAATGAGACCTTGTTTCTACAAGGAACGTCCCTCCACTCTCGGGGCCTGGGCAGCTCTGCTTCCCTCAGGTGAAGGGCGTCCTCTGCGAAGCCCTACTCGGCGCCACACACTGTTCCGGACACAGGGATCCAGTGACGAGCCCGGCGTAGAGATGCGTGTTGTGGGGAGTGACTGGGTGGCGGTCCAGGGCCTCGTAAAGCAGGTGCCACTTGGGTTCAGACCTGAATGATGGCAAGATGGGGGCCTCCCAGAGCCAGCCTGTGCGGGACTGAGCTGGCTCGTTGCGGGAATGCGATGGAAGGTACAGACGTAGGCAGGTGGGCAGGGCCAGGACCCAGACGCTCAGCTCCAGAGCCCAGTGCGTGGTCTGGCTGCCGTCTTGACACGGCCGTGCTGGTGGCTAAGGTGTGGAGAGCAGGCATGGCTGGGACCGTGGGCCTTGTGCCAGACTCTGGTGGGTGACGAAGAGCCCGAGGCCTGGAAGTGAGACAAAGGCACAGGCAGGTCCACAAGAGGCCGTGGTGCCAGGAGAAGCAGGGAATGGCTGGGAGTGGGCAGCAAGGGGGTGTGGTGAGCCAGCCAGCCCTCCAGTCATGCCTGCTTGGGGACAGGCCTGGGTGGACGGTGGCGGGTGCGGCTGATCAAGTTAACTGGCATATTGAGACTCGCAAATCTAAACCTCCACAAGCCCACATGCATGGGAACACCTGACCCATCACCATCCTCCAGCAGCGCTCCTGGGAGCTCACCCGACCCCAGAGAACAGCACCTGAGCCCCAGGCGGTCTCCACACAGCTCTCCCTCAGGGTCAGAGCTCCCTGCGTGTGAGGCTCCGGACTTCCCCAGTCCACGGACTGCGCCCTTCAGTAGGCATGCGTTCTGGTCACCTGACACAGCACACGAACTCCAAGGAACTGGGAGGAGAGCCCCCCACTGCGGCTCTAGGCGGGGGCGTGGGCAGGGGTCTCTGCGACGGCTGCTAATGATTTTCTGGGTCCGGGGAGGGGCTGGTGCAGCTCAGAGAACCGGTGGCTGGTCAGAGCCATGGGGGCATCTGTGCTACAGCTCACACCCAAGCACTCGGAGACAAATGTTCTAATTATTCCCAGCAACAGAAAGCTTAGATGTGCACGGGGAAGAACGACAATCGGCTCTCACGTGGAATGACTAACACCTACTATGTGGCCTCTCAGTGCCAGACACGGGGGCAGGTTCTCTACACACATGTGTCTGTGATCACAGATGTCACATCATAATCATGCTGCTGTTACGGGCTGAACAAGGGCTTGGTTCCGGGGGCTCCTGGACCCTCTGTCACCTCTGCAGGCTCAGCCACAACCTGACACCCACCATCACTCCTCTGTCTCTACAGCGAGCGGCAGACACGATGCTCCTGACACTCGGCATTTCCCCATGTGTGGGGCTGTTCTCCTGCTTTACCAGACAGAACCATCCCAACTAGCAAATGCCTCTCTCAGCGTTCTGGTCCCTCCTGCACCCCAGTCTGCCCCCCTTCGTCTGGGCAGTTTGGAGGGTGTGGGCCTCTTGGGCTATGGACGGACCTTGGCCAGGTCTGACATGTCGTCACGATGCCACGCTGGGAGCAGCGTGGACACACTGCAGGGCTGGTGGCCAGAAGTCACCCTTTTCCCCTGTAACTGCTATCTTCCCAGGGACAGCCAGAGACCAGGACACTGTCCACTCCTTGTGGGATGTCCACTCACCAGCCTGGACCCGGGGATGCCTAGGGGCTGAATCAGCCACATGGGGACTGAAAAGGGTCACTGTCTCCATATCCTTCCACATCCATTAGTGGCTTTCCACCAGAGGAATAAGCTTTCCCTCCTCCCTTATTTCTGTACCAGTACTCTCAGTGGGAATCCACGTTTCTCCAAGCCCCTCCAACAAGGCCCTTTCAGAGGAAAGAGCCCAGGAAGACAGCCCAGAGGAAGGCACACACGGCACGGCCCCTTCGAATGCCCCTGCACACACATACCAGACACAAACAAGCACGAGATCACCTCGGGGCCTCCCCTCTTCCCTTTTGGGTTCGTCCTGCCCTCTTCACCCTCAGTGGATTCCCTGCATCAGCCCATCTACAATCTCCCCCTCCTGACGGCACAAGGCGCCTCTTTCTGGAAGAGAAGGCACAACCAGGAAACATTCTCTTTCCATAATCTAACAGTGCCGAGCATTTTCTGGGCCACAAGCTGGCCAAGGGCTCTGTCCTCTTGGTCAGAGGAGGGTCTCAGACCGTGGCAGCTTGCTCAGAGGAGAGAGGACTATTGTATGGCAGTCCTGGAGAAGAAATCCATCATAGCGTCACCGTCTGAAATAACAGAACCCGCCCTCTGCAGCACTGGGGGCCCTGAGAGGACATGGAGGAATCTTGCTGCAACAGGGCACGCTCATGACATGCATCGGGCTGACAGCTTGACGAGTCCCAAGCTACAAGGCTGGAGAGAAGGGGTCCTATGTTCATGTGTTCTCATTACAGACAGAATGGAAAGACCAGCTCTTTTAGATCCTGTACGTCATGGAACTAAACACCCATGAGGTGAGACCAAGCGCTGCTGAATCACCTCTTGTAAACCACGCTGCTCCAGCTTTCCGAGGTGTGGTCCTGGAAATGGGACACAGACCCAGCTCCCTGCACGTCCACGCCCGGAGCTCTGGGGGTGAGAGGTGGGGAGCAGACCCTGGACCCCATGGGTGGGTTGACATGGGGTCCCTGACCTCCTTCAAGATGCAGGCTTCTGGGGGCCCCATAGAAAGGAACCACGGGAGAAAATTACTGGGAAATGCTGAGCAGCTCGGTTTTGTATATTGCTGGTCTGGAAGGTGGTAAAAAACGTGTCCTAAATGTTGCTCAGTAAAACAACCAGCAAACTTGTATTCCAAGCCCAAGGAGGCTCGTAAACCAGAGAAAGCCAGACCGTCATGGGGGCAGGGACTGTGGCTGCACGCAAGCCTCAGGGCCGGGTGTGCCTCTAGGTGTCTGGTCTCGAGCTCCGGCACCCCCGGGGCCTGTCCAGACGTTCTCCACTCCCTGCTGCCCCCACCTGCCCTTCACCCTTCTCTCTTGTTCTGTGAGCCTTGGGAAGAATCAGGGCATCTCAGGGACCCACCTTGTTAGAAATGAAGACTTGGGGGTTTCCCAACAGAAAGCGCCACACGAAGGGTGGCTGGGCTGTCAGGAAGGTGGGGGCGCCCAGAGCAGGGGTGGCAAACAGCAGCAGCTGCCAAGTCCACACCCCTGTGTCTGCATAGCAGCTGATTAAAATGGTTTTTATAAATGACATTTATAAATGGTCAGAAAAAAATCAAAAGAAGAGTTTGTGCCATGTGAAAATTATATGAAGTTCAAACTCCAGTGCCCATGCTGAGGTCTCGTGGGAGCACAGGCCCTCCTGCCCACCCGGCCATCTGGTAGACGTGTGTCTCCGGGGCCCCTGACACAAGTAGAAACCTGAGGGGAGGCCAGGGCAGGGCCCGGGGGCTAGCGTACACCAGAGAAGTCAGGAGGGGACCACATCACGTTTTTCATGGTGTCTCTTCTTGGAAAGTGACCCCAGGAGACAGAAGGAGAGCAGACTGGCCCATGACTGTTCAGCCTGGGGGCCCTGGATGCATTGTGTCCCCTGTGGCCCTCGAAACAGAAGCAGGACAAGCAGTGAGGCCTCTCTGCTTTGTCAGACGCTCCCCTCACCCGTTCCCATTCCACCTGGGACGCATCCTCCCGGGCCCCAGGAATGAACGTGCCCTGTCTTCTTCCTTTTACCCTACCTTCCTCTTCGTCCCAAGGCCTCCCAGCAGAAGCACGTGTCATTTCCAGACCTGCTGCTGCGCAGGTCACAGGACGGTTCTGAAGTCTATATGGGAAAATATTCCAACTGAAATTCCTGAATCCCCATAACCATGTTTCTTGCTACTTCCTCATAGTTTCTGCTACATTTTTCGTATTAAGCTATAAAACTTCTCAAAAAAACCCTTGGTTACATATTTTATAATTCCATATTTCAGTTTTATTTATTCTTGGTCTGACCTAATGTACTCACAGTGATTTCTGTCCCAGGAGACACAGCGTGTTCTGAGGTGGCCCGTCCCATGGGTGCCCTGCCCGCCCTGTCTTTAACTTCATCCCAATAGAACCTGTTCATTCAGTGAAGGGGAGAGTGACCATGCCATTCCCCTGGAAACAGCTCACCTTCCTGACAGAAATCCAGGCGCACTGTGTCCCCCTCCACTTTCTTGTCTGGGTTTCCTCCACACAACTACCTGCCCTGATGGCCCACGGGGCACTGCTCAGCGGGGACAAACCATCCACCTCGCCCACCCCTTCTCGTCCAGGGACTCGGGGGGCAGGTAGAGCTGCACTGTCTTGGCCCATCCAGGCCGCACAGGGCCGCCAAACCTGCCCTCACCCCTTCTCCACAGCAAGCAGCATTTTCAGGAAACCAAGCAGTTGCTGACATGCGAGGTGACGGCATGAAATGTGGCCACAAACGCCTTGGCTAGAAAATGGAATTGAAAGAAGCAGAAGGATGTGGGGCTCGTAGAGAGAACTTCAGTTTACAAACACAATTCTCCCATGCCCTCCCACCCCGTTTGAGAATGGAAACAGGGAAACCGGGCAAACAAAATCAGTCATGAACGCAGCCCCGAAACACGCCGGCAGTCCATCTGAGGGCAACGGCATTAGGGTGATGAGACCGCGGTGTCACTGCTAGCGGGAGCAGGCTGAGCAGCAGGCCTGTGTGTCCTAAGCTGAAACACAGTTCTGTCCCCTCCTCAACTAATAACTTCAAAGGTGAGCCAAATTAGTTTCTTTGAAAGCCATCAGAAGGGCGCCTGGGTGGCTCAGCTGCCTTTGGCTCAGGTCATGAACCTGGAGTCCCGGGATCGAGTCCCACATTGGGCTCCCGGCTCCACGGGGAGTCTGCTTCTCCCTCTGAACTTCTCCCCTCTCATGCTCTCGCGCGTGCCCTCTCTCTCAATCTCTCTCAAATAAATAAATAAAATCTTTAAAAAAAAAAAAAGAAAACCATCAGAAGTTGTCCTTAAGAAGCTGAATACACATGTATAGATGGAAAATGCTAGAAACTCTTTAGAGGTAATTTCTCAACTTTCCCTTCACGTACGTATGAATATGTAATCATGCGCTCAAAATAACGAAAAGCAAGCAGATAATGAAAGTAACGTTCCATATAGTCACTGGCAATTTTATCATTACTATGGTTTAAACTCATTATTTCATATGTGTTGAAGTAGTGTTGTCCAAAACATTGAAACTAGCTTTAAAGTTATTGCAGTCTCATTTAATTTTTTTTCATACTTTGAGTTTTTAGGGTTTTGAGTTTATCTTCCAAAAAACAAATCTCATGCGCGCGCGTGTGCGCGCGCGCACACACACGCACACACGATTCACCCGTAACCTCCACAGGCCCTATGCCCTCGACATGCACGTGCTCGCACCGCCTTCGCCAGCTGCACGGTGTCACCGGCAGAATGCCCATTTAAACGAAACTGAAACGGGAATCAATCAGGAAATCATGATAGCCACCCAAGACGTTACACGGATAAACTGATTCAAACTTTAGGCAGTCAGATTCTGGGACCTGAGCTTGTGAACTTCCTACCATATAACTGTTTCTGAATTCAAATATAGTTGTAATACACAGGACAGTGTTATTACCATCAACTTGTAACATGATTTATTCTGGCAACACGACTTTGATGGTAGCAACAAAAACACGAAACATACGTGTCCCTAAAGTCTGTTCATATATTCCACATCGTGTGCCAGACGCGAACGAGGCTGGGAACTATAAAGGGCTCCCGATCTAGTACAGAAAACTTGCTGTGCCTATTTCTTACTAAAAGTGCTCAGTTTTCTCTCCAGAGTGCAGGCCATTCCTGGCGGTTCCTGTCTTCCTCAGACAGGCCTCCTGCCAGCGTGCGGACAAACCTCCCACCCGCTGAAGCTCCTCAGGACAAAGGCTCAGCCGCCTTTGCCTTGGTGGCTCGGGCCTCTGCTTCCTCTGTCCTCCCTGGACACCACAATCCCGCCTGCTTCCCAGCGCTCATGCTGCCTCCCCTGTGCACTCCTCCCCCCGTGCGTCCTCTCTGCCGCCATTCCCAAAGGGCCGCGCTGGTGCCCAGGAAAGGCTATGTTTCAACTGTCCATGTTTAAGGCCTTTCATGTTTAATGGTGTCTTTATTTTTCCCTTAAACTTGATGAACAGTTTAGAAACAGAATTTAAGGGTGACTTATTTATTTAAGATTTTATTTATTTTAGAGAGAGTGTGCGTGCGTGAGCGGGGGGATGGGCAGAGGGAGAAGGACAAACGGACTCAATCTCAGGACCCTGAGATCATGACCTGTGCTGAAATCAAGAGCTGGGCGCCCAACTGACTAAGCCACGCAGGTGGCCCAAGGGTGCCATGTTTAAGTTATATTTTACATATAGAACTAATGAACACTGGGCAAGAGAATTAACCCACGAGGGGGAAACAAGGCTCAGTGAAACAGTCCATCCTGTTTGCAGGATGGCCCGAGTGTTGTCTCATCTTTACATGTTGAACAGGATATGCTTATGAGGCAGGGTTTAAAATGGTGCCCATCTGAAGAATAAGAAAAACATGTCTCAGAGACATGCAAGGCTGCTCCAATGACTCAGAGCCCCAAGTAAAGCAGCGAAGCTGAGTTGGCCTCCTGACGCTCGTGCCCTTTCCTAAGCCGACTGCAGGGGACCCGTAGTGCAGCTCAGTGCTGACCAGAGGGGAGGAGGGCGGCACAGACACATGCCGAAACCAGGACAGTTATGCTGCGGGGGCCGGCCCTCCATGCAGGGGCTCCTCCAAGGCCCTCTACCAAATTAAAAAAAATAATAAACCTTATTTTTTAGAGCAGTTTTAGACTGACAGAAAAACAAGCAAGATGGTAGAGTTCCCACGTTAATATCTAACACTGATATGGTATGTTTGTCACAATTAATGAACCAGTATCGGTGTATCACTTTTATCACCAACGTCCATACTTTATTTTTTCCTTAGTTTTTCCTTATGGTCCTTTTCCAGGCTCAGGATTCCCACCTTTGGACATTCTCCCTGGGCAGCCTTTATGCCCTGCTACAGGTTTCGGTATTATGCTTATTTTAATTAGAGGCTCCCACTTTTCACTTAAGGAACCTGAGGAAAAATGCATAGTTGTTCTTTGGGTCCTAGAACAACACAGGCCTTCTGGTCTGGCCACAAACCACACGGCCGACCCACTGGCACCCTCCCCGCTGGCCTGGGCAAGAGGAAGGCCCGTTTGTCCCTGGGTTTGACTTCAGACTCAGAACAGGCAGGTAAAAACACCAAAAACACTCTGAGATGTTCACTTCTCTTCAGACCACCTGTGAACTCATTATGATTTATAGTTTCATCATGGAGTATCTCTTGATGAGGGGAGATGATTTTCTTTGCTGTCCCGAATTGCTTTATGCTCCTCGAGAAGCTCTCAGTACAAGTATTTCAGGTTCACGCTCTCTCGCCTGATGAACCCAGTCTGACCCACTCGCGGTGGCGTGGTTGTGGGCCGTCAAACCTGCCGATCCGCCCCATTCACAAGATTGGCTCAGGTCATCACCACAGACTATCTGCTTCTCACAAATGGCCAATGGCCCACGCTGGGCCAACCAACAGGTGGACAGAGCCTTTGCGTGCAGGGGACACTTGGCGGGAAAGGGACCTAGGGGTTGTAGGCAGTCTCCTCCAGAGGCCTGGCCGGGGGGGGGGGGGGGATCCTCCCTCTCGGTGCAATCTCAAGCTCAGGGAACCCTTTCTTGGACTGCTGGAGCTATTCCAGCCCTCTAATACTACGGGAGCCATTCACTTTCCTTCTTTGTGAAGCCAGTGGTGAGCTGGTTTCTGTCCCATCCTCTCTCGCCGTGTTAAGACAGTTCTAATAAAAACTCTGGCTACTCTGTTAAACGTTGGGTATATCCTGACGAGCAGAGTAAGACTGAGCATCAGGGAAATGCACACAGAAACCACGACGGAACGTGACAGCGTACACACCCGGATGGCTGCAGACAAGTGACGAACTAGGCTGGAACACCCTGTGTGACCACAGCCCTCCTATGCCGAAAACGCGCTGGCAAGGCCCCTGAAGCTGAACATATGTCTACCCCGCAACTCCGCAGTCCCGCCCAACATAAATATGTACCCGTGTCACCAACAGACAAGTGTGAAGCAGCACTATTTACAAACGCTGGAACCTAGAGAGCCCAGGAACAGAGTCCTGGGTGAGCACCTTGTGGCTCATCCACATGACAGAAGGCCATATGTCCGGACACAACTGTCACACTCTGTGGCCCGGTGGGAAGCGGCTGGACGCAGCTTGGGAGCTTGGGGGCTTGGGGGCTGTGTATTCTGCTTCTGTATCTGCCTGGTGGCCAAGTTCATTCTGTGAAAAATTATCCCACCGTATATTTTCAGCGTGTGCTGTTGTCTGTATGTATATATTTCAACTAAAATAAAAACATGGAAGAGAGCATCCCTGAGCCCAAGAGGCATACGACCTTGAGGCGAAGACAGACCAGCCTCCTCTGTGCTGCTGCCAACCAGGGCAGAGAAGGCTTTGTTCCTTTTTCATCTGGAAGCCCTGTAGCCACCCTGATTAGCCAGCTGTCTCCCTGGGTCTTCTCCAGCTGTCACATCTGTCCTGAAGAGCAGTGACCACAAATGCATGGAACACCTGTGCAGATGCTCCAGGACTTGGCACCAAGAACTTAAAGTCTACTTTGTCCCCCCTGATCTTCCTGGAGTAAGAGTAGCACCTGGGGGCCTATCTTGATGCAGAGGTCCCCGAGTTACTGTTTTGGGGAGCTATCAAAAAGCCTTTCCTTGGTTTCCATGATTGATAGACAAGGGCATGTCTTCCAATAGGTGTTTTTTGTTTTTTGTTTTCCCCTGAAAGTCTTATGCACAGTAGCTTTTATTGCTTTTTTGTGTGTTCTGAATAGTTTTTAGTACATTTCCTCCCTCCTGGTATTTCAATGTGTGGAAAAGCGTAATGTTGTCTGAAAACATGGAGATTTTACTGTTGACTCTCCCTTGGCTCGTTTACAAAAGCTCAATTGCCTCACATTCTCGATTCTGAAAATACAGTGCACATGACTTTGTTCAAGTAGAATTAGTTGGATTGCATTTGAGATACAAGGGCCAAAAGCTGCAGCTTAGAAATCTTTGCTACACGAAAATTCAGTTGTAAAGACGTTTGTTTGCGTGCTTGTAAGCTTACTGCTTCTCTTTCTTAAGAATTCAGCTAATCTGTAAGTTTAAATAATATTTGAAGAAACACACTAATTTTCCAGAGGCTGCAGCCGAACTGGGAAGGGACCGCACAATTGCTAGCTTTGTCTGGGAACAGAGAGATGCCGTGCAGAAAGGCTGGAGGGGAACTCAGGCCCCAGGACCCCAGAGGCCTGCACAACTGTCCAACGTGGCCGGCGAAGCCCAGCAAGAGCAGGACGTGGAACCAGAGGCTGGCTCGCAGACTCAGGCCCACTTTTTTTTTTAAAAGACAAAGCAGCCAAAGGACAGATTCCAGTTTCCTAAAAGTGATACTTCGGCCTTGGACAAATAGAAATTCCATGCTGGTTTTAAAATCAAGTAGCTGTAAGCACAGCGTTTACACATTTGGAACAAAAGGAGGGTTCTTTCCACAAACACTGAATGCCCAACAGATGGGTTCTGCTGCCCGTATAAAGCAAGAGTATGCACAGAGAAGATACCAAAGCTTGCAACTTAGAACAAGTGATGAACACTGTGTTCTAATAGCAGACCGAGAGGAGTGGAGAGCCCTGTGCTGGCATGCACCCCCACTGACACACAGGAGGGCGCTGGCTCGATCAGGGCCTCCGTCCTTCTGAGAGCACCTGCACGTGTCCGGGCCCTTTCTGTCCACACCTCTCTATGTGGAGGTGGCGATGCTATTCCCATAAGGTGCTGGTGAGTGGCCTGAAGACCCTGCCTTCTATGAACATGATTAGGGAGGAGGGAAATCCTCTAACTCATCCTAGGAGATAGATGATTACCTCAAACATGCTTCTACTGAATAACTAAACTTTCAGTTCTTGGGGAAAAATATAATCAGCTTTTTTGAGGGTGGGGGTGGACAGTGATGGTGCCAGGGGCGGCAGTTTGGGTTTGTCGGACAAATACACTATTAGAAACACGTTAAAAACTTCATAATCAAAGACTGAATCAAAGCTGGTGGCATCAAGATATATGACCATATGGTTATTCTCAATTTAAATCACAACTAGACTTTGTAAGACAAGGTAGTTTAGACAAGGCATTCAACAATAATTTTAAATATCATAAATAGCTTGAGATAAGATAGTCCCATGAAAACACTAGATCTGCAGGGTGCTGGTGCTTAGGATGAACTCTACCTCGAAAGCATACAGAATCACTTCCCACCCTCTAGGACAGCTATAATAAAGAAGAGATGGGGCGCCTGGCTGGCTCGTTCGGAAGAGTGTGCGGCTCTTGAATTCGGGGCTGAGTTCGAGCCCCACGTCGGACGTAGAGATTACATAAATAAATAAAGAGGGAGAGATGACTGTTAGGGCGAGTGTGGCAGGGCAGAGCCCTCGCACGGTGCTGGGGAATGTAAAGCGGAGCAGCACTGGTGAAAACAGCTCAAGGACTCCTCTAACATTCTGAAATGATGCATCCGTGCCAACGAGCGGCGCTAGCTGTTCCTAGTCGTGAGGGGGTTGTGTCTGGTCGCCAGCCAGGAGGGACACAGACACTGCCCAGGGCTGGCCACGTGAACCCCACTGGACGGAGGGAGCCTGACAGGGAACACCCCCTCCCTGCCAGGACCTTGGAGCAGGTTCTGCTGATCTAAGGTGAAAGCTTCTTAACCCAACTCACATTTTCCATCCAACTATCCTTCTGTTCTTTCAGATGATTTCTTTAGATAAATCTTCTAATTTTCTCTGTAGCAACATTTAACCCATTGTTTGATTTATCCACTGGCTTTAAAATTGTTTAAATCCCAGTGACATTTTTAAAAAGCATATATGTCAAATTTGTTTCTTTTTTGAATAGGCTTTTGTAAAGAGCTATCCTCTATTCTGAGTTAGGTTTCTATTTGTTATTATATTGATAATCTTAAGCTTTTACCTTATCTTAAGCTTATACCTTAAGCTATACCTATTATATTGATAATCTTAAGCTTTACCTTTTACCTTGCAGTTTTCATCTACAGTTTTCTAGAATTCTCACTTAATACAGGCTTTTTTTTTTTTTTTCCCAATTAATGTAGTTTTTAATGTGCACTAGCTTCAGCTGGGTCGTTTTCTTCTGTGTCAGTTCTATAAGAAGGGCTGTGAAAATGTCCCTGGGCCACAGTCTACCTTCCCTTGGGGCCTGGGCCCCATGCAGGCCGGGTGTCTATGCCAGGGGTGTGGCAAGGCAGGTTCACCTCCTACATCGTTCCCTGCAGCCCCAGGGGCGGGGGACGTTGGGGAGAGAAATCTCAGAACCTCTGAGGGACCTGCTCCTAGCTGCCATCTTCCCCTTTGTGGGAGAGAACAAGCCAACCCCAGCCCCAGGGACTACCCTGCCTTTAATTTCTCTCATTTCTTGCTCTCGGGACATCTCCACTTCTTTCTTTTGAACTTCACAATGCACTTAAAACATGTTAAACTTAATCCAGAATTTCTGTGTACATTTCAAATGGTGGAGGAAGACAGGTGTATTATCTCACCCTGCGTATTTCTGGAAGCCTCCCAGTCTTTTTGGTAAGAAATATTCCATTTCCCTTTCTCTTACACAGGTAATTAACACCCGCATTCTCACTACAGCAGTTAAGTGGTTGAAGATACAGACGCCCACCTCCCCTTGATATATCACTTCTGGGCGCTCCCTGGGCAAGTGTCTCGTGGATCCAACTCCCACCTACAGACTTGCTTGGACCCGCAGCAAAGAGGTGGAATTGTGGAGCCCATGTACGCTGCTGGTGGGGACGCACAAGGGTGCAGTTTCTTGTGAAGGCAAACGCACACCCACGTGCAGCCAGCAGGCCCACTTCCAAGTATTTATGCAAGTACAGTAAAGCTTATGTTCCAAAGGGGTCAAAAGGTACAAACTTCCAGTTATAAAAGAAGTCCCGGGGATAGAATGCACAGCACAGTGACTGTAGTTAACAATACTCTATTACACATTTGAAAGTTGCTAAGAGATCTTAAAAGTTCTCATCACAAGAAAAAATAATCTGTAACTCCATGTGTTGGTGGATATTAATTAGACTCACCATGGTGATGATTCTACAGTGTATACGAATATCAAATCATTATGTTGTAACCTGGAACTAATATAATATTATGGGTTGATTATACCTCAACGAAGAAACACAATGTCCACACGAAAATATCAAAATGTTTACAGCAGGTTTAATATGAATCCCCAAATGTCCTTCAACTGGTGAGGTCCATTCACAGCCTGGGCCCGACCACTGACGCACACGCACTGTGGGTGACTCAAAGGCATTCTGCTCAGGGAAGGCCCCAGACGGCAAAGTTTGGAAGTGACAAAATTACAGGCTCAAGAAAAGAGACGGGTGGTTGCCAAGAGACGGGCAAGGACAGAGGTTGACCAGGGAATTTGCTAGGATGGCGGGAGTTCTTATGCTGATAGTTCTTATACATGACAGTGTGCATTTGTCAAGCTACTGAAAATTCACAGGGGTATGAAAATTATCCCTCAGCTAAAAATACCTCGATATAAAAAATTTTAGTCAATAAAATCATACTACACCTACACCCATACTGTTTTCTCTTGTTGTTCTTCGCACTACAGCGTGTACTGCAGGGCTTTTCCTGAGAAGACAGAGCTGCTGTGTTAACAGCGGGAAACCAGCCCACCGTGTGCGCTCATCAAGGGTGTGTCAGCCCGCAAGGGAGAAGCTCCTCACAGCAGGGCAGGCTGGGTGCTCTCCTACGGGGGTAAGGCCACTCTACAGAGCAAAAGAACGCCTGCACAAAACTCAGTCTGACTGTCCAGACTGATGGTGCCGCACATCACAAGAGGGTGTGACTGAGTTATTCCTCACACACTGAGGATCCTGGGGAGGGAAGGCAGCTCTCAAGCGGCTCGACAGCAGGGTGGGCGACCGGCTCTAGCTTTCACCGTGGTTGAGGTGAACACGCTGGCACCGAGTAGGGAGCACACAGGCTTACTTAACAGATTGCCCAGATGCTAGGGGGAAGGAGGGGAAGGCTGGAGAGCTGTAAGCAGCCCAGTACCAAAAATTGGGTCCAGCTCTTTGTTACACAGTATCACTAATGTCTTTCTTTTTTTTTTTTTTTAACTATTTTTTTTTTTAAGATTTTATTTATTTATTTGACAGAGAGAGAGATCACGAGCAGACAGAGAGGCAGGCAGAGAGAGAGGGGGAAGCAGGCTCCCTGCTGAACAGAGAGTCCGATGCGGGGCTCGATCCCAGGACCCCGAGATCATGACCTGAGCCGAAGGCAGAGGCTTAACCACTGAGCCACCCAGGCGCCCCGTATCACTCATTTCTTGATTCTCCAAAATTATCCTCCTCAGACATGAATGTTTTCGTGTCACTATCCTCCCTCAGAATGTAGGGTGGTTTTGCAGAGCTGAGAATAAAGGCCGAATCTCTAAAATGTGTATTCGTGGGCCACCGGAGTAGCACAGTCTGTTGAGCGTCTCTCGATTTTGGCTCAGGTCGTGTTCTCAGGGTTGTAAGATCGAGCCCTGAGTTGGGCTCTGTGCTGGGTGTTCTGTTTGCTTCTCCCTCTGCCCCTTCCCCACGCTCTCTCCCCCAAATAAATTTTAAAAATCTTTAAAATGTGTATTCAAGGCCCTCTGTGAAACCCCCCCCCCGCTGGCTTTCTAGTTTTTGCTAATGCTTTGTCCAATTCATGAATGTACACAACCTTCAAATGAAAAAGCTAAAGGAAATAAAAGGGATTAGGTGAAACTGGGAAGTCTGGGAGAATGACTTGAGAATCAACGGTATAAACAAGAAAGTAAAAACGGGGACATTTTTACATAGACGCTTTAATGTAAAACCTCCAGGATGTCAGGAATGATAGTTGGCGCAAGACAGGAGCAAGTACTGCACTTCCTGGCACACACTTTTTAGAGAAAAAAGTCGCTGGCACCAGCAGACACACAGCAGGAATCGCTGCCCGCTGTGGACGCAGCCGGCGGTGGGCCAGGCCGGGGCGGGGCCAGAGGGACTATGAGGACGGTCCCGAGAAAACACGGGCGGGTGGCAGGCAGGTTGGTTTGATTTGCCTTCCATTCCTACTTGACACAGAGCACAAGGCTTGCAGAGGGCGCCCGGTGGTTCTAGATGCGGAGCCAAGGAGAGCCTGTGACCCATGCCCAGTGCTGCACTGCGGCCTCTCCTCCCTTCCACTGACACAGAGAAGACATTTTCACCAGGAGAACAGTCACAAAGTACTTTTGCTGTTCTGAATTACAGACACCAAGTGGCAGACTGTCATAAACAGATGATGGCATGGCTGCTGCTAATGTGCTGGTGACTTCAGAGTGAAAATATTGTTTGTTTCACTAAAGCCTGCTTGAAATCAGTCCGTTTAAAATCAAAACAACTCTCATCCATTGAGTAGTTTGGTCTTTGTATGTTATAACTAATGTTTTTTAACCACTCTCCAGAAAAGAAAAAAAAAAAAAAGCCCTCTCAGTAATTTAAGTATATATTCAGAAAAATGCCAAGAAATGAAATAAAGCATCTATAGTCTTTAAGTCCTGGATATAATTAAAGGACAATTCCCCTGAAAATGAGCTATAAGTATAGGAGATTTCAATAATCACTTCTGGTGTTGTAAATGAATCAAACTAAAAGGAAGTAATCAAATCCATAAAAACTGACAGCTCAATAGTTACAAAGTTTGCAGTAGGCTACACAACAGAGCACCAACAATATATAGATGTTTCCATCTTCACCAAGTGAAGATAAACACGCATTAATTAAAAGAAAGTCATATAAAGTCAGATTACACAGTAATTTTCTTTTTGCTACAAAAGCTTTACTTGGGACAGTCTACGTGAAAGTTCTCTTGTGGAAAACACACACACACACACACACACACACACACACACACTACCTCATATCACCACCACCTGGTCTGAGCTTGTCAGACTGCAGTCGACCTTGACCCCTGGACCCCAGAAACCGAAGTTAACAGGACCATGGGGGAGCGTGGGACCCAATCAGGTTCTCTGGAGAAAGGTGACATTCAGGCAGGGCCAGACCATCCATCTGGGAAGGGTATATAGGCTTGGGCTCTCTCAGATGGGCTGCTGGCCACATGCCTGTCCACACAGTGGAAACTGGTCTGCAGAAGGCAAGACCTACAGAGAAAGCAAGGTAAGTGTCCTAAGACCCGCCTGGAGCATGAGGGTGACCCCATTTATAGTCCCAGGCCTCTGGCATCCCTGCCGCCCTTTGAGATAAGGGTATCGTTCTGGAACATGGCCTTGATACTTGGGCTTACTTGAAGTGGGTTTCTAGGACTTGCAACCAAAGTGTCTTCACCAATACAATGGTCCTTTCAGTTCCCTTAGTGACAATGGGGAGTCTGGGATGAATACAGGAGATGACCAAATCAAGCTTCAAATTATTCATTCTTGCCTTTGGTCAATCTCCAGAGCCCTGAAACAATTTTTTTTTTTTTAAACAAAATTTTCAGCTTTATACTTAGTTTCTTGTGAAGACTTGCGACCTCTTTGTTCCGCTGTAGTTGAAATTCTCACCACAATAGACTTGTATAAGTTTTTTCCTCTTAGCCTTCTTTCTGATTAGCTTTTTAAACATTTGCTCCCCCCATTAGCTGGGAAGTTATACGCTCTATTTCCACTTGTCCAACAGCTACCTTAGACACTTGGTCATGCACTACTCATCAGAGGCTACATCAGTCTGTCCTCCCCGTGAACAAATGACTGTACAACTCTTTACTCCCACTCACTCCTGTACTGCTGTGTATTTTTAAATTATAGCTTAAAAAAAGAGACCTCACTTCACATTCTTAGGATTTTATTATATAGTCACTGTTTGATGTATTTACCATATTCTTTGCTCTTTATTGCTTCTTGCCTCTCAAACCTTCCTTCTGGGACTATTTTTCTTCTGCCTGAAGAATATCCTTTCCTTCTGACACAAGTGTCTACATGGTCTTCAACTTTTCCCAGTTTTATGAAGATGGAATTCAATTACAACATGGTAGTAGTTCCAGGCGTACGAGGAGTGATCTGATGTCTGTATGTATTGTGAACGACCACCGTTAAGTCTAGTTAACGTCCTGTGATGAGAACTTTTACAATCTACTTTCTTAGCAAGTTTCAAACAACAATAGTGCCAACTAGTCACCACGCCGTGCTCTGCACTCCAGGACGGACCTACCTTGCTGAAGTCCGTACCTTCCAACCCCTCCACCCACATCCCCCATGCCCCCCACTCCCTATCTCTGGCAACACCAATCTACTCTCTGTATTGATGAGTTTGATTTTCTGTCTTTTTAGATTCCACTTGAGATCATACGGTATTCGTCTTTCTCTGACTTACTTTACTTAGCATAATGCCCTCAAGGTCCATCCATGTTGTCAAAAGTGGCAGATTTCATTCTCTTTAAGGTTCAGTAATATCCCATTGTGTGTGCGGACCTGTGTGGACTACATTTTCTTTATCCATTTCTTTATCCATCCAAGTATTAAAAGACACTTTTGGTGGTTTCCGTCTTGACTATTGTGGATAAAGTTACAATGGACATGAGGGTGTAGATATTACTTCACTTTTATTTTTGAAGGAGTTTCTTTGCTGAGTGTAGCAGGTTTGACCACATTTTCTCAGCATATTGAAGTTATCAGTTGATTGGTTTCCGGTTTCCACTGCTGCTGTTGAAAAGTCAGGTTGCTACTTTGAAGGTGCTCCAATTCATTTTCCCTCTGGCTGCTCTAAAGATTTTCTTCTTGTCTTAGGTATTTGCAGTTTCACTATAATGTATTCAGGTGTGAATTTCCTTTTTCCTTATTTTTTTGTTACTGTTTGGATGTGATTTGGTTTCTTGAGACTGAATCTTAAAAAAAACATGGAACGTGTATTAAGAATGTACGAGGATGCATGAGTATCATGCATGTCTGGCCGGCACCCCTCTGCCCAATCGCCTTGCTCTGAAGGCAACAACTACACTGACTTTTATCAAAATAACTTCCTTGTATTTCTTTACAGTTTTCCACTTAAGTGTGCAACCCTAAACCCTGTACTTCAGCTTTGCCCAGTTTTAAACCTTGTGTGGACAGATTCATAAAATATATTGCTTCTAGTGTGGCTTCTATTGCCCAGGATTTTATTTGTGAGATTCTTCCATTATGTAGTATACAAGTCCACGTTATTTGTTCTTTTCAATTCTCAGTGGTACTTATGAATATATCAATTTATCATTTTTTCCATTCTACTGTTAAAGAACATTTGGGGTATTACGAATAACGCTGCTGTGTCATTCTAGTGCATGTTTCTTCTTTTTAAAAAATATTTATTAGAGGGGCGCCTGGGTGGCTCAGTGGGTTAAAGCCTCTGCCTTCGGCTCAGGTCATGATCTCAGGGTCCTGGGATCGAGCCCCACATCGGGCTCTCTGCTCAGAGGGGAGCCTGGTTCCCCCTCTCTCCCTCCCTGCCTCTCTGCCTACTTGTGATCTCTCTCTCTCTCTGTCAAATAAATAAATAAAATCTTAAATATATATATATGTGTGTGTGTGTATATATATATATTAGAATATATATATTAGAAAGAGAGTGCGTGCGTGCACGCACACTAGTGGGGAGAGTGGCAGAGGGAGAAGCAAGCTCCCTGCTGGGTGCAGAGCTTGACCACAAGGGGCTCGATATCAGGACCCCGAGATCATGACCTGAGCCAAATGCAGATGCTTCACCGACTGAGCCACTCAGGCGCCCTGAGTGCATGTTTCTTGATATACATGTGTACACATTTCTTTTGGATATTTACCTAGGGGTGTGTGAATCTTCAAATTTTATGGCCAATGTCAAAATGTCTGTACCAACTTATGGTCAAAGGGCACTGCATGAGGAACCTGATGCCCCCTACCCAACAGCTGACGCTGTCAGTATTTTTACTATTTATCATTCTGGTAGGTATGCAGTGATATCTCACGGTGATTTAAAATACATTTTTCCCCGGGGCGCCTGGGTAGCTCAGTTGATCAAGTGCCTGACTCTTGGGTTCCCCTAGGGCATGATATCTGGATCGGAAATTGAGCTGTGTGGGGCTCCGCACTCAGTGGGGAGTCTGCTTCCCCTCTCCGTGATCATCTCCCTCTGCCCCTCCCCCCACTCGAACTTGCACTTTCTGGAATACATAAATCCTAAAAAAATATATTTCCCCTTACTTTACCAATGCAGCTGAACACTGAGATGTGTTTAATTGGCCATTTAAATTTTGATTTCTGTGAACAGTCTGTTCAAACTGCTTGCCTATTATTTTACTGGGTGTCTTACCCTATTGATTTCTGAAGTTCTTTACATGTATTGCCTGGGATATACCAAATGGTCAATAAAATGTATCTGCCATACACACCGTATATGATTGCTTTTAGCATTCAAGTACTCATACCAATAAATACAAATCTACTTTGTTATTTTTAAGGCAGTAAGGTAGCCATTGTACAGATGTATAATAAGTCATAATGTAACCAATCTTCTATTGATAATCTTTTGGGTTATTTGTAGTTTTCATTATTTTACACACAACAATGAATATTCTTCTAAGATATTTCTGTACATTTGTGCAAAAATTTTTGTTAGAATCCTAGCAGAATGGCTTAAGGTTTAGGAAAGACAGATGAAATGACCTATAGAAAGAATTTATTAATTTAAATTTCTACCAACAATGTGTGAAATGATTATTTTGGAGAGTTTTAAAATTCTCTTCTTCTTGGGGCTCCTGGCTGGTTCAGTCGAAAAACATGCAACTCTTAATCTTGGGGCTGTAGGTTTGAGTCCCATTTTGGGTGTAGAGATTACTTAAAAAAATAAAATCTTACAAAAAAATTATCTTTTCCTAGTTCCTGTACTTCTTGTGAACTTTGCCCAAAGGAAGGCCTGGTTCTGTATCACGGTCTATGACCTCCTTCAGTCTTGCGGCTTCAGTGCCATCCTTTCACAAACTGCAGGATCTTGGATGTTGAGCCTGGTCTCTCTTCCTCTCTGTGGAATGGATTACATCATCTTTCTCTGCAACCTGTGTTTATCTCAGGAAATGGCCATCCCACCATGCAGCTGTTCACATCAGAAACCTGGGATTCATATATTTGATTCCTCTCCCTTCCCTTTCCCTACACCCAAGTAAATCTTAAGTCTTGTTGATTTTACCTAATTATCTAATTATCTCTTGAGCTCCCCTCTCCACTCTCTTCAATCACTGCAGTCGTCTTTTAAACAGTGCTCTGCTCTAGATGTGGCCCTGCCTTCCCCTTCAGAAGGCATACTGTGCAGTTCTCTTTGTGAAATGCAGCACTGCTTATGCTTCTGCTCTGCAGCCTTCGGGTGAAGCCCCCACCTTCAACATCAGGTCCAAAGTCTTTGGGACTCTAGCTGCTTCTCTCCTGCACTCAAGCCCACAGATCTTATGATCGCCTTCATTTCCCACAACCTGTGGGTTTCATTGTAGACCCTTCTCCCTCACCTTACTGCTCTGTATCCAAACGCTTAAGTAACTTTGAGTTTTGGTTTACATGTGACTGCAGTTGTACTTAATAAATACTTGTGTCTATTAGGCTTGAGATGACCCCAGACATTCAAACAGACATGTCAAGAGAGCAGCTGGAGATTACCAACACAAAGATGGCACACAGGTGATCACATTCCCCGGGAGAGAAATTATAAAGAGGAAGTTCTAGGCCTGAATTCAGGTGGAGGAGGAGGAGAAACCATCAGAGATTAAGAAGGAAGACGGGGGGGGGGGGGGGGGGGCAGGGTTGGAAAGACCCAGAGGATTGAGAGTTGGAAGGAAGGAGGGCCATGTGTTGCCTGCTGCTGACCCGGCTCTGACAACTCCACACAGGTATCTCCTCCTGTTTCCATGACACACCACACTCCTGCCAAATGGAGGATCCCACCCCTTAGCAGAGAGGAATCTCATCAACTCTAAGAACTATGTCACAGGCCTTTATTGTTGGGAGATTTCAACAAGCTCCAGACACACTCAGTAAAAACTTGAATGACTTAATCATCAATATACATGTGTGTAAGTCCTCAAGGAATTCACATACCACTTGGGGAAGACGGATGGAAACTACTCTTTATAATATGAGGCAGGGTAACCTGGTGCCAGGGGACAAGTGTACCCCTGGGGAGAGCGGCTTGGAAAAGGGGGTGTCTCCAGGAGGGCACAGGGAAGGTAGAGGCTCAAGCTCATGAAAGAGGGATCCTTGTTTGCTTTTAGTGTTATTGACCCCACTGTGGCAGGACAGAGGGGTCGCGGGAAGGAGGTGACACCCTTCACTGACAGACGCAGGGTAAAGATGAGCATTGCGTTTAAGATACTGTTATGTATGCACTACTTGCCTCAACAGTTGGTATGCTTACGGATGATTTTAGTCTTTATGTTTTCTAGCAATATCTAAATTTTCTATTCTTCTATAATTTGAGGTGTGGTTAGTCCAGTTCTTTTTAAAATCAGAATTTCATCGGGTAAAATGAGAAAAGAACTTAATTCAATCAAAAGCAATATCCTTGCACATATACAAAAAGTCAGTAATTTCCATAACACTAGTCTTATAAAAATCCCATAAAGCTTAACAACAGTTTGAAGACTGTATTCATGTATCTGGCAGAATCAAAATTAAGCTTTCTCCTTAAGAACGGAAATACAGCACAATAAATGAGGTGAACATGAATTTTTCCTACTCCTGGACACTAAAAGATTCAAATGGAAATGAAAACATGACATCACCCACCCGTAATGAGGAAAAAATGAGGCCGTGGACAAACACACTATGTTCTGATTTATTAAACCTCAAGCGAGCTTCACTTTATCCCCCATGAGTGATGGGCTACACTGGTTGCCAAAGCCTTCGTTTTTACTAAATATCTTTGTAAATACTGTGGTTGCTCTGGTCTGCAGCCACCTCCCTCAGACAGTGTATCAGTGGAAAAGAATCCCCATTCCCGGCAAATGTTAAAACTGCCATATGTGTAATCTTCTCACAAACCTCACGCTAAGCATGGGTTTCAGGGTCTGTAGGAGAAAATTACAGGAAAAGGCCAGTTCTGGAGGCTGTGGCTGCAGCAGCTCTTCCCAAAGCAGGAACGCCACGTCCAGAGTGCCAAAGGGAAGCACGTGCGAAGTGGACGAGAACCTGCCCCTGCGGAGGGTTTGACCCACCGACCCTCGCCGGGGGCAGCTCCCCAAACAGACCCTGAACATTGGTGGCGACTATCACCCCATCTGCTCTCCGGGCACGGGCACTCTGGTTTGCACCACCAGGCAGCTGCCTCCTGTGGCCTGATGGGGGAGGGGAGCCCTAATAGGGACGAGAGCGGTTCCTGTCTGGGTAGGGTACGGTGTGGTGCTAGCCCAGGTCTGCAGGGCGGGAGCACGTGGGGGCCAGAGTGGAAAAAGAGACCAGACCAGCTCAGTCACAGGTCCCCCGTTTCTCAGAGAGTCGGGCCAACCATTTATCTCCATGAAGCTTTAGTTTCCTCAGTTACCCTCAGCCTTCCTCCTTCATGGAATGGAGCGTAGAACGTGTGTCATCCGGTAGGTGGGTTTATTGAGACGGCATGTGCAGGGCACCCAGAGAACCCGGCACGGCACGGAGGCCCTCAGTGCCGGTCCCTGCACAGCAGGATCCCATTCTGCCAGGGGACATACTGGACATGTCCGTCCTAGGTTACTTTAAAACTCAACAAAACGATTTAAGTGCCAAATGAGATGCATTACATCTTTAGCACTGAAAATACACTTTTATGGCAAAAATGACTTACTGTAGTTTTTAAGAATGGAAATTAAACTATATATGCCAGATATATACATCTGGTTTTTTTACGCAAATGTCTTCTGAAACCATTGTCTTGAACTCTTGTCAGAATATTACAAGTGTTAAAACAGGTTGGTTTGGACAAGCAAAACAATATCCTGGCTTTAGGGACATGATATAAACACACATCTCCAACCAAGCCTAAACTTAAATAACTGCTATAAAAAGCAGAAATTGAACTCAATTTTAAAACCCCTTCAACCAGTAGAACCAGTAGTTGGGTCAATCTTGCATCTCTGCACTTCCATGACTTATCTACAATAAAGAATATAGGACGAGTAACAAGTCTGGAGCACTTCTGATCATGCTCACGCAGCGCTGGGAGCCGTCGGGGCCAAGTTGCCCTGAGCTCCGGAGCAAAGTACATTTAGAAACATATGGCGTCACAGAGGAGGTCATTTTGGGAAAGTGGCTGCATCACAATGAAACCACCACACCGAGTCCTTATCATGTTCCTGCAGATTTCTCTACCCAGAATGTCTTCTTCCTTGAACTATGCTTTCCAATCTTAGTCCCACCCTTAGTCATAGGCGAGAGGGGGTCTCTGAAGCAAGGGCCCTCCTCCTTGAGATCACGCGTGGGGCACTAACACCCAGAGCTCCTGCCTAACTGGCTTTGTTTCCAGGGTCCACGCAAGCCCTTTCCCTGGCTCGGTCACCCTGAGGACACACTGCAATGCTGTGTGAGCGACCCTGGCCCAAAGGGTTTGCCTGTATGGGCTGGGTGTTCACACAAGGGGGCCACAGCTTGGGGCAGCACACAACACGGGGTAAAAAGGAAGTGTGGTGGAGTTCCCACTTCTTCCTGCCACCATGTTACCATGTTCTCGTGGACACAAATTCTGAGTTCAGGATTCTGTGACCCCAACTTTCTGGGTCATCACATAGGATACTTGAGAGGGGAGGAGAACGAAGCCCAACGTAATTGATTTTACTGCTCACAAGCTTGATGTGTAACCATGCGAACCTTCATCTGAACTCGTCTCAATCCCTCCCTGATTCCTTCATCCTTTCCAGTCTCCCAGACAGAATGTTCCTGCAGCAAAATAGGGAATGTCACTCCTGACACTTTACTCAATTCTCAAAACAAGGAACTGGACTTCTTCATCAGATTACTTCCTCCCATCAAGAGGATAGCACCTGGCATCCTAGAGGGGACCATTTGCTGGAGTTTGTCTCCACACCCAGATGTCATGCAGAAGAGCACATCCACGCCTTCTCACCTGACATGTTCAGCACAGAGATTCAGGGTCTGGGCCCAGAGATCCCAACCTAGAACCCCTCTGGCAGTCTACATGGGCCATTCTACTAAGCCCACCCCTGATCTCAGGGAATGAGGGGAGTCCCCAAGAAGGTCAGACCTCCAAGGTCCCATGGCCTGACACACCTCCAAGAGACAGAATCACTGGATGGTCAAGTCCGAGGCCCCTCTTTAGCATTCCTAACAGAACGTCTCTGCAGTCGCATGGAGTTGGAACCTCATCAGGCAGCTCAGGACACAGGTGTGGTTATGAGAAAGGGTTTTTGTTTGTTTACTCCAGAAGCCCAAATCAGCCTGTCTGTACCTTTGTCTACTGATCCTGGTTCTGGTCTCTGGCGTGTAGTCTCTCTGCCTCCATTTCCCAGTCCCTGCAAACAACCGGCTAAAGGGAGGTGACCCCATGCCTATCAGGACCACTTCTCTCCTACGACAAGGAGCTGAACATGACGAGCTGCACCGAAAGTCATGAGCAAACCATCCTATTTATTGCAGCTCCTTATCATAAGAGCTGAAACGCAAGACAAAGTCCCCTGCCTTGTTCTGCGTCAAGAACGGCTTGGCTTGGGCGCCGGGGTGGCTCAGTCATTAAGCCTTTGGCTCAGGTCATGATCCTGGCATCTAGGGATTGAGCCCCATATCAGGCTCCCTGCTTAGCAGGGAGCCTGCTTCTCCCTGTCCAGCTCCCCTGTGCTTGTGTTCCCTCTCTCGCGCTCTGTCATGAATGAGTGAAATCTTTAAAAAAAAAAAAAATGCTCGGCTATTCTTTTGTTCTTATATTTCCATATACATTTTACAATTTGTCAAGTTCCACCAAAAAAAAAAAAAAAAAAAGAGGGGGGGGATAAACCATGAGGATTCTGGTTGAAATTACATCAACTCTGATCAGTTTAAGTAGAAACAGTATCTTATAATCTGGAATGTTCCATTCCCCGAGGCTAATACCTGCCCTCTCTACACTGCTGCTTTAATTTCCTTCAACATTTTCTCTGAAGAGAGCTTGCTCATCATTGCTTAGATTTATTCTGAAATACTTGTTATATTTTTAATATATTTGACATTTAAAGCACATCTTCCCTTTCATTCTCTAACTGTAGAAAAAACAACTGATTTTTACATATTGTGTATGTGGAAAACACGTTGTATGATTTAATGATTTTTCTAAGTCACTTTTGATTTTCGACATATATACCATATCATCTGGGACTAATAAGAATTTTTTTCTTCCATTACTTAGTTTGTTGTATTTTTTTCCCTTCTTCTTTTTCTTGCTTTCCTCCACTGGTTGGGACTGTCATGAGCCTCCTTGTCTTATTCCCAGAAAGGGGAAAATTTCAGTATTTCACCACTGAGTATTTTTTAAATAACAACTTTACTGAGATATAATTTACATACCATGAAAGTCATCCTTTTAAAGTATACAATTCAGTGGTTTTTAGTACATTCATAGTGGGGAGCCATCCCCACAGCCTATTTCTGACACATTGTGGTCACCCCATAAAGAAACTCTGTCCCCCACCCCGCCTCCCCAGACTGCTCACCCACTCCCTCCCTCTGTGGATTTGCCTGTTCTGGACATTTCACATAAATGGAGTCATACGAGGTATGTCCTCTCTGACTGGCTTCTTGCGCTGGGCATCGTGTTTTTGAGGCCTGACCATATGGTAGCAAGAATCAGTGCTTTATTCCTTTTTACTACTGAATGATACTCCACTGTGTGGTTGGACCACATTTATCCATTCATCAGCTGATGGGACATTTGGGTTGCTTCCACATGTTGGCTGTTATGAACAGTGTAGTAATGAAATTAGAAATTCATGGATAAGTTCTCATGTGGATACTTACTTCATCTTCCCAGTGGAAGTATGTTGTTTTGTAGATACTGTCAGACTAAGGAATTCCTTCCATTTCTAGTATGCAAAAACCTTCTTTCTTCTTTAAACATTAACATGATCATGTAATGTTTGGGGTTTTTTTTGTTTGTTTGGGTTCTATCCTTAAATCAACTGGTATTTCTTGAATAAGTCCAATGTAGTCATGGTGTATTATCCTATTTATATATTGCTGGATTTGGTTTGTTAATATTTTAGTTTTGTGAATCCATATTCATTAGTGAGACTGATTGATAATTTTCCTTTCTTGTAATATCTGTCAGGCTGCTGTATGGTTACGCTAGCCTTAAAACATTGAAAAAATTTGTTAACGAATAATATAGGTCTGTGGTATTCTTTGTGGGGAGGTGTGAAATTATGAATTTGACTCCCTCAATACTTACAGACAATTTAGATTTTCTATGTCTGTTTCTGACAGTTCATTAAATCGTATTTTCTAGGAATTGTCCTATCATCTAACTTTGCTGGCATAAAGTTGTTGATAATATCCTCTTAATGTTCTTTTACCTGCTCTCAGAATCTACAGGGGTGGTGTTTGTTTCTTTTTTAAATATTTAATTTATTTATTTGACAAAGAGAGATCACAAGTAGGCAGAGAGGCGGGGGGGGGGGGGGAGCAGGCTCCCCGCTGAGCGGAGAGCCCGATGTGGGGCTTGATCCCAGGACCCTGAGATCATGACCCGAGCCGAAGGCAGAGACTTTAACCCACTAAGCCACCCAGGCGCCCCCCCCCTTTTTAAATGATTTTATTTATTTATTTGACACAGATACAGCGAGAGAGGAAACACAAACATGGGGAGTGAGAGAGGGAGAAGCAGGGCTCCCTGCTGAGCAGGGAGCCGGATACGGGACTTGATCCCAGGACTCTGGGATCATGACCTGAGCCGAAGGCAGACGTTCAACCAACTGAGCTACCCAGGTGCCCCAGGGACGGCGTTTTTAAGTCCTCACACTGGTGACCTGCACTCTCCCTCTTTGTTCCTTCATCAACCTTGCTGCCGATTTTATTAGGTCTTTTTAAAAAAAAACCCAAAGGGGCACCTGGGTAGCTCAGTTGGTTGAGCGACTGCTTTTGGCTCAGGTCATGATGCAGGGTCCCGCACTGGACTTCCTGCTGAGTGGGGAGTCTACTTCCCCCTCTGACCCTCTCCCCTCACGCTCTCTCTCACTCTCTTTCTCAAGTGATTAAATGAAATCTTAAATAACCAACCAACCAACCAACCCACCCCAGGGATGCCTGGGTGGCTCAATCGGTTAAGTGTCTGCCTTCAGCTCAGGTCGTGATCCCAGGGTCCTGGGATCAAGTCCTGCATCAGGCTCCCTGTTCAGTGGAGAGCCTGCTTCTCCCTCTGCCTGCTGCTCCCCCTGCTTGTGCTCTCTCTCTCTCTCTGACAAATATATAAAATCTTCTTTAAAAATTTAACCCCCCTCCCTCCAGTTGTGGCACTGTGGATGTTGTCTGCTGTGTAACTGTTTTCTATTTCATTGATAGTTTTGCTCCTTGACATTTCTGGCAGATTCCCCCAGGGCAGGAAGCTACCCAGGGGCTCCAAATTTATTTTTTAAACCACGCCGATGATTTAAAATTTTTATAGCGACCAGGCTTTTTCAGTCTTTTGTGGTAAGGTTGGTAGAACCATCCAACCTGTTAGTATTTAATACAGAAAACTGATTTTTAACTGTGTACTTTAAAAATTTATGTCATTTGTATGCATTTGTATTACCGATTCCAGAATATGAAAATCATTTAAACAATAAAGTGGCAGTGAACTGGGCATCCTGTCTATTTATGGTGGTAGTACACATCACAGAATCATTGTAGAGACACACGCTACAACTCAGGAAGGGGGGGACAGTCTATCACGGCACATTCACACACTAGCACTCCACTCACATGTGAATATTCCTTAGAGAGGGTATGCCAGGAACAGCAAATGAAGCCACTGTCACACTTTGGTATGAATTAGCTGAAGACATCTGTGGCACAAAAAGGCAGACAAGAGACCCCAGAACGTAAGACCCATTTCTGAAAGAGACCTCTGTAAAATTTCCAAAATTCAGCTTTATCGAGCTGCTAGCTACCAAGTTGTCATATGGAAAACAACCACACCCTTCTAAGAAAAACTAACTCATTGGTACTCTATCGCACAGGAGTGAAAATACTGCAAAGGAGTCGTCGCTCTGACATGTGTTCTGAAGGCTGAACCCGTGCTGGCTGCCCTCGTGGCCTGGGTGCCCAGAGACCCGCTCACATCCTGCATGGGACCCACACCACACTGCAGAGCCGCCGTCAGAGCCAAGTCTCAGGACACAGTTATGGCTGCAATAATAAAGGGGAGGAGAGCTCCAATACCAGCATTTTCCATGTGCTATGTGGTTAAAATAGTTTCTGCAGAGGGACTCATGTAACAGTTCATTAAGCCTCAAAACGTTAGAGCAGGGACCTCCGAAACCACAGTCCTGGTCTCTGCAGCGCCGCCGGTCTCGGCGTCACGGGAAAGCTGCTTGTCTTTATTGTCTCTACACTGCTGCTTCAAGTCACCTCTTTTTCCGATTGCTTACATTCTTTTAGAAATTTATTCTTTTTCTGATCTGGTTATAAGCTCAAAATGTTATCAAAACACAGATTAAACAGTAAAGTCCCTGCATAATTCCATCACTCAGAGATAAACATTATTAAGAGTCTGCTATTTATTCCTTATTTTTTCCTACTGGTTTGTCCTCAGGGAGGTGCTAGGCCCCACACATTAGAAGAAGGTAAGATAACATAGCACACACACTGTTCTGACTTCCTTTTTCCCTAGGAAGGGAAATAGGAAATGTCCAAATACGGGACAATTTGCAGGCCCGTATAACAACTACAACTGTCTCTCTACATAGCTTTATGGCAGCCCTGTTCCTGCTCTTTGATGTTACAGTGCTGCTGAGTGCCTTCCTCGAGGCACAGATGTGCACAGAGAGATGCATGTCTACCCTGGATCCCTAGGAGTCAAATGCTGGCCCAGCAAATACCTATTTTTAGCTGTGCTCAAAGAATATAAAGGGTTTTGTTTGTTCCAAACACACTGTGTCCAACACTGCATTCATCAACATTTTTTCCCTCCCCAAACAGTGTATGTATTTCAAATGAGGCCACTTTTTAAAAGACAAATTTCAGATTCACAGCAAAATAGATAGGGAAGTACAGAGGTTTTCCATATATTCCCCATCCACCCCTCGTACATAAGCTCTCCTATTACCAACATCCGGCACTAGAGTGGTGTGTTTGTTACTGTGGATAAAGTGCACTGGCACATAATAATCACCCAAGCCCTTAGGTTACATTAGAGTTTACACTTGGTAGTATATATTCTATGGTTCAGGACAAATGTGTAATGACATGGATCCACTATTGGGGTATCATGCAGGGTAGTTTCGCTGCCTTAACCATCCTCTGTGCTCTGCCGAGTCATCCCTCCCTCCGCTCTGACCTCTGGCAACCACTGATCTTTCATTCTTCTCCACAGCTGTGCCTTTACCAGAATGTAATATAGTTGGAATCATAAAGTACGTAGCCTTTTCAAACTGACTTCTTTCACTAGTAATGTGCATTTAAGTTTCCTCTATGTCTTTTCATGGCTTGATGGAGCATTTCCTTTAAGCACTGAATAATACTCCATTGTGTGGATGGACTGCAGCTTATTTACCCATCACCTACTTAAACAGCATCTCGGTTGCTTCCAAGTTTTGGCAGGTGTGAATAAAGCTGCTGTAAATATCTGTGTGCAGGTATTCATGTGGACTTAAGTTTTCAACTTATTTGGGCAAATATCAAGGAGTATGGCCGCTGGATCACATGGTAAGAGTATGCTTAGTTTTCTAGGAAACCATCACCATCATTCCAAAGTGGCTGCACCATTTTGCATTCCTACCAGCAAAGAATGAGAGGTCTTGTTGCTCCATATCCTTGCTCGCGTGTGGTGGTGGTATCCGTGTTTTGGATTTTTGCCATTCTACAAAACGTGTAGTGGCATCACATTGTTGTTTAATCTCCAAAGCCCTTTTCTTTCCTTACTGTCTAAGTATTTTTGGAGGGGGAGGTGAGGGTCCTATCTCTAATGTTAGAATCGTCCCAAATGTTTGGTAATCCTGAGCTATCTGCTCAGTACTAAGAGTATAGGGTTAAAATACTGAGCAAAGGCTTTGAACATGTTGGTGGGGATGGTCAACCTTGTTCTTATACTGGGTTATATTAGTAGTGAGTCTGGATTCTGAACATGGGGGAGAATTTCCTTGTTCCACCAGCCACCCAAGCCAAATGGGTGAGAACACAGGTTCAATTTGGGGACAGATGCCGAATACTTAGAACAAATAATGGCGCCATCAGGAGGGCTGGGGTCATCTGACCTGCTACTCTTTTTTTTTCTTAAGATTTTATTTATTTGAGAGAGAGAGAAAGAGAGAGAATGAGCGGGGGAGGGGCAGAGGGAGAGGAAAAAGCACACTCCCCCATCCCCCAGAATGGAGTCTGATGCGGGACTTGATCCCAGGACGCTGAGATCATGACCCAAGAGGAAGGCAGATGCTTAACCGACTGAGCCACCCAGGTGTCTCCTGACCTGCTACTCCTAAGTGCAGTCTCTAACAAACTCACTGTTACCAGCATTTATAATTTCTAAACCTGGAACACCCACAAGCTAACCTCTTCCACATGTCTTTGGACTGTAGTGTTGTCTGTCAGAGTCTACACACCTTTAATCTTTAAGGAATTTCTCAAAATTTCTTTCTTCTTATAGTACTAATTATTTTGTAGTATAGTGTTACCAAAAAACCCAAAACAACAATAAAAACCCCCAACAAATATAGGTTCTGTTATTTTAGGAATTTGGGTGGCCCACGTGCTTAGTCAATCATCTTGATTTGACCTACCCAGGTCATTTTAAGATTTTGGAATAACAAAAATGTAGCTCCTGTCAGAAAATTTGGACACCTGAAGTAGAATAATAAGAATTTTAAAAATAGCCATTATATAATTACCTAGTCTATGACGGGCATTTTATATACGTTATTCATTTTATTTGCACAAAAATTTGAAAGATAGGTATTATCATCCCAATTGTACAGAAGAATAAACTTTAATCAGAAACAACAGTAACTCATGCAAGGTCCCCATAAGCAGCGGTGGAACTCTGACCTGCTCATTTGTAGATTTAAAATAAACAAAACAAAAACAAAAAACCGACAAAAAACGGAGGCCAAAGTAGACAACCAATTTGCCAGAGTAATCATAATCAGGAGGCTCTAAGTTTCTACACACATTTTCTTGTTATTGCTTCAAGGTTGGAAGTTACATAATTTCAGTGACATTAATATGTAACAGCTCTTTGCTTTGTTAACAACACTGGCTGTGGGACTGGGGGGAGTAGGTGGAGACAAGCCAGTTAACCCCACTAAAGGCATCCCAGGAATGCACAGTCCTCAACGTGGCAACAAGGGCGTCTCTGTAATCTGGTAGAGCTCAAGGGGTACCATGTCGAGTGGTGTGAATTTTAAGATTTTTTTTAGCGCAGTCTATGGAAACCACACATTAATCAGCCTCTACTTCTAAGCTTCCAGCTCCCGCCTTTCTAATGCCTGCCCCTGCCTTTGCTTTCTGCTTCTCCTGTGATTTAGAAAAAATATTTCCCTTGGTAACCATCTTCCCTGGTTACTCTCTTGGCTGTTCTGCACAAAGATCTGAAAGGCATTTATCCCCAAGGGAAGCAGTTACTTTAGATTTTACTAAGAAGTCAGTTAACATTTCTCAACAATCCTCTTTCTTTGTTTTAAAGAAAGCTCTGGTTTTGTTTCATTTTCAGCTGGAGACTTAAATGACACCAAGCAAAGCCTACTTAGTTTAGAATTTCAGGTAAAAAAGTTTTAAATTTTAAGTTTCTACTAAAGCATGTGGAATGGTTTTAATATTTGGGTGTTTTATGTTGCAAATGTGTTTAACACTTGAGGAAATTAGCTGTTACTAATAGATTTTAAAAGTTTAAAGTGTGCATAATGCTGCTTACTTGTTTTTTTCAGGATGAATACTTCCCAAGTATTTTGAACTTTTACGGAATTGGGATTAAATATATTCTTATATGTTTAAATAGAATTACATGCTCAATAGAAGTATAAGTTGGTTTGAAAATTACATTCTCTATTTTTAAGACCTAAAAGAACATGTAGTATTAATTAAAAATGTTTTTCATTTTTAAGCCTGTTGAGTGAAGTTAAAAGGGACAATAGACATTTTGTGGCTTTGTGTAGAAGTTTAAAATTCTCAATTGAATGTTTTAAAAACTTACTTAAGAGAGTTGATGAAAAACTTTAAATGGAGAAAAACAGTAAGTTAACCAAGACTTACAGATGGTATTTAATGTTGGGATAAAACAGGAAGTGCTAGAAAGAAAAATTTACTTGATGAAAATAATTTCTACTGTGATTAGAGTACCATAAAATTTTACCTCTAGAAACACATTTACTCAATTGAAGAATTGCTTATTAAACTAAATATTAAACGTAATGCAAAGTTCTATATATCACTGAAAATAACAAAGGCCTAGGAATCAATTATAAAGTTAGTATTAAGAGGCCATTTCGTTAAAAATTATTTAAATATTTTAATGAGACTACTTAGATTCTGACTTTGTTAAAATTAAGATAGCTCTGTAACTTTATTTTTGATATGTATATTTAGGTTTCTGGATAAGTAAAGGTGAGCCAATTTGGGGGGGAAAAAGAGAAAACCTAAGGGAGATACCTCTAGGGTGTCGCTTGGGGAGGGCAAGCCCAGGTGAGGCCCTGGGACCATGGCCATCTGAGACCCCATCCAGGGCCAGGCCCCCATTCAGGGCCGGGCTCCTCATAACTCTCACCCATTTCAGGATGGGGAGTCTGCAAAGATGGCCGTCAACGCAAGACAGTTTCCATGAACTTGCTGCACACCAAGCGCGGCCGCGACGCTCTCCATCAGAGCCCACATCCCCGCCACTCGGCACATGCTGCTCCCACCCTGGCTGACAACCCAGCTTCTCACACTGCTTCCCCTGCTGCACTGTGGCATCTTGCCAACCCATCTGCTGGCTCTCTGAATCAACTTTTATAATGTCAACGGCCTGTCCGCTGAGGGATTTGCTCCTCTTGTACCTTTTGCATGTTAGTTCTACTAAAACTGAAGTAGATGACATAAATTTGTTCTAATGTAGTTTCATTTCAATGACCTCCAACAGAGGTTCTGAAGAGACAGTAATTAATGGGCACATATACTGAACAAAAGCTTGCATGCTGAGGTTCACAAACACAGACAACACCTCAGAGGCTGCTGTCTGTGGAGCTGAAGTGAGTGGGTGACGCGACAGAGCTTGGTCCACAAGTAACTGCCCAGGGAGGAGGATGCTGGTGGACAAAGTTAAAAAGATCTAGTGACATTCAAGAGTACACACCAAGCTGACGGCCCACCCTCTCCTCTCACCACGGCCTCGAAGGAACAGAAGATCTCTTGCAAACAAAGACCCAGTGAATGCACAGCTGCACTAGAAGATAAGATGGGATGGGATTCCCGGCCAGAGAGACCCCGGGACCAGCCCCTCAGAGACCAGGAAGCGACTGAAAAAGACACTAAGTGAAGGAGAGCTTGTGTGGAAAATCAAGTCCTGGTTAGGTTAAAAGATCCCAAGGATAAATTAAAAAAATAAAGACAAAACAAAATGAAAACAAGCCTACGCATTATAATAAAACTTCTATTAAAGTTGAGTTGAAAATACGAAAACTTCCACAAAAAGAGGGAAAAAAGACTTCTTACAAAGAGATGAGAATCACATTTAAGTTAGACTTCTCATCATTAATACCAGTGAACGGACAATGGCTAAGGTTTTGGAGGAAAACAATTTTGAAATCATTATTCTATTTCCAACTAAACAATGATATTTTCTGATGTAAGATTTCAAAAATTTTAAAATCCAAAACATTCTTTTAGAGACAGAGGATATATTTTAGCAGGAAATAGAAGTAATCTGAGGGAACTCCTGGTTCTGATAATGTAGACAAACCACTCCAGAGTAGCAGCGGCTGAGAATGATTAGAGGAAAAGAGCAAGACTAATATTTGGGATAGAACTGAAACCAAATAGCTTTGAACAGCTTTTTTCTGAAGGCATCTAGAAGGAGGGTCCAGAGGAGGCAGCGGAGAATTTCTTTGTAGCTTTAAAACAGCCTGAGGAGGCAAGACAGAAATAAAACTCTAGGAACTGGGACGCCTGGGTGGCTCAGTGGGTTGAGAATCCGACTCTTGATTTCAGCTCAGATCATGATCTCAGGGCTGTGGGATCAAGTCCCACGTCAGGCTCTGCGCTCAGCAGGGAGTTTGTTTGAGATTCTCTCTCTCCTGCTCTTCTCCACACCCCCTCCCCTGCAGGCTCTCTGTCAAATAAATAAGCGAAATCTTAAAAAACAAACAAACTAAAACAAAAAAACCCCATCCAAGAATAGGGCCACGCCAGCAGCAGCATGAAGGGAGAGTGACATGGCGAAGAGGCCAAGGATCTTACTAAATATGCAAAGGCCATCCCCCCCCCAAAAAAGAATTATCTAACCCAAATCTTAATAGTGGTAAGGTTGAGAGAGCCTGACCTAAATGAACAATCAATATCAACATCTTCTGAGGACTTAACATATATAAAAAATTAATATGATGGACACAGCACTTGTGCTGAGATCAGGCGACTGGAGGTGAAGCTGTCCCTTGCATTGTCCAGGAAGAGGGAAAGGTACTAGTTTATATTTATATTAAGACTTGATAAGTTGAGATGTAATAAGTAATAAATAGAAATAGTGTAAATTATAATAGTAAAAAGTGTAAATTAGTAACAAACAATAAAAGCTCACTAATCAATTTTAAAAAGCAAGCAAGAATGAAAAACAAAACAAAACAAACAAACCACAGAACAGGCAGGACAAATAGAAAGCAAATAGTCAGAAAACAGATTTAAACCTAAACATGTCAAGTATTACATTAAATATAAATAGACTAAATGTTTCAATTAAAAGACAAAGATTGTGAGATTTCATTAAAAAAACTCCATATACTAATGTAAAGTATATTGAAAATATAAGACTATAGTAAGATGACAGTAAAATGATGCAAAAATTATATCAAGCAGATGTATACCAAAAGAAAGCATCTATATTACCAAAGTAGATCTTATGACAAAAAGCACTACTAGAAATATAAAAGTACCTAATGATAACAGCACTAGAAAGATGTAACAATCTTAGATTTGAATATACCTATAACATAGTCTTGAATACGTTAATAAACCTTACCAAATGACTTATAAATATTAAACTACATCCAAAAATAAACCTAAAGGATAATATAGTTCAAAAACAAAGGAGACTCTATTATCATATTATTTTTAAACTGAAAATTAAAACTAAGAACACAAAAATACTTCCAAAAGATATATGCATGAGAGTACTTATAATAGTGAAAACTAGCAAAGAATTTAAATATTCGTCATCAAATTGTTTGTTAAATAACTTATGGGATGAAAACAGAGTGGACGAACCTGATGGATTAATATATATTGACATATGTTGTCCACAATTTGTTAATGAGTGAAAGGAAAATAGGTAGTAGCATAAGATATAGTGAATAATTCTATTTGTTTCAATATATATGTTCATATATGCATAGAAGGGTCACAAAAAATGGACTAGAGGTGGAAAACTAGGACCTATAGGCCATATATATTTTTTTAAACAAAGTACCACCAGAACACAGTCACGTGCATCTTTACCTACCACCTGGAGCTACTTTGGGCTATAACAGCAAAGCTGAGTAGTTTCAACAGAGACTGTTAGACCTCAAAGCCTAAAATATTTACCTTTTGAACCTTGAAGAAAAAGTGTGCCTATCCTTGTACCAAACTATGAGTTATGGTTAAGGCAACTTATCTTTTCTCTCTTATAAACATATGCATCATTTCAAGTTTTTAAAACATATATACTACTTTTACAAATTTAAACATCTTAAGAACCACTGATAAAAAAGATTAGAAACTCCAGAGAGAGATAACTGTGTGAACATGGCTTCTATCTTTTATTTTTTAATTTATTTTTATTTTTTTTAAGCTTATTTATTTAAGTAATCTCTACCCCAAGATGGGGTCTGAACTCATGACCCTGAGATCAAGAGTTGCATATTCTTCTGAATGAGCCAGCCAGGTGCCCCCGCGGACTGTATCTTTAAATCTCTTCTGGGCTTTCCTATGGACAATGAACTGGAGCCCACCTTAAGGAAGACCTTGCTGATGGACCTGCCTGAGCATCAAAGAGTCCGCCAGTACTGGGAAGGAGGAGACTTGAAGGACTAGCTGCAAGTCTGAGCGGTACACAGTGGAGCACCATTATAAATGATCAAGGTTGCTAAGAAACAAAGCTTCACCTGAGCACAACAGAATACAATCTGGAAGTAGGATCATCCATCAAGGAACACTCAGTTCTGGCCACAGGAGCATATGAAACTTGGAAACAGAGCAAAGAAAACAGCATCTAAGAGTTAAGAGAAAACCCTGGGAAAGAGATCACTGTATGGAAATGGTTTGTTCATAAGTTATCACTAAAAGACCCCACCTAGTTGTAAGTCATTAGATTTTGCCGTAAGCAGTGTGCAACTTTCTTACTAAAAACCTCTGTATCTGTTCCTCTACACCGGGGCTTCTCTTGGGGCGCCTGGTGGCTCAGTTGGTTGAGCAGCCGACTCTTGATTTCAGCTCAGGTCATGACTTCAGGGTCGTGATATGGAGCCCCACATCAGGCTCCGCACTCGGCATGGAGTCTGCTTCTCCCTCTCCCTCTGCTCCTCCCCACAGCTCTCTCTGTATTCTCTCTCTCTCTCAAATAAAATCTTTAAAAAAAATAAACTAAAAAAATAATAAACCAGGGCTTCTCCATCTAGACCCTTCTGACGCAGTGGGTGTGGTGGGCCTGCCGGTCCCTTGTCGTGGTGGGCGGTTCTGGGCTCTGTAAGACATCCGGCAGCACCCAGGACCCCACACACGGGGAGTCGGGAGTGCCCCTCCCAATGGTGACTAGCGAAGAGAGTCCAGACACCACCAAGTCAAAACTGTCTCTGGCTGAGAAGCACAGCTTTCAGTGGTGGGCTGGCAAACTTGGCCTGCAAAGTATTTAGCTTTTGCAGGCCATATGTTAACATCTGTTGAAATCACCCAACCACTCCCTTTAGTGGAAAAGTCACCAAAAGTACTACACAAATAAATGAGCATGGCTGCTCCAATAAAACATTATGTATGAATATTGAAATTTTAAGTTCATATGATGGCATGAATTCTTTTAAATCTTAAAACCATTTAAAAGCATAAAAGCCACCTTAGCTTGTAGGCTGTATTTAAAAACAAGCAGCAGATGACTCCTTTTGGCCTCCAGTCTCCAATTTCCAATTTCCTGACCACTGATCCAATCTGTCAACCCCAGAGCCCAGTCCTCAAGGTCCCCTGTGAGAGGACTCTACCTCTGAGGAAAGTGTGAGACCATACAACACCGCTAAGAGGTTCACACCAGTGAGGATTTTGTTCATTATGTGATTTAGATGTGTGATTCTAAATAGCCACCGTCCTACCCTGACATCAAGGTGGTAGCCCAGGGCACCTGGGTGGCTCAGTGGGTTAAAGCCGCTGCCTTCAGCTCAGGTCGTGATCTCAGGGTCCTGGGATCGAGCCCCGCATCGGGCTCTCTGCTCAGCAGGGAGCCTGCTTCCCCCTCTCCCTCTGCCTGCCTCTCTGCCTACTGGTGATCTCTCTCTCTCTGTCAAATAAATAAAATCTTTAAAAAAAAAAAAAAAGGTGGTAACCCAATCCAAATACAGTGGTGAGGACAGTTGAAAATTAAAGTGCACTTATTTATAGTGTACCTGTAAAACCAGAACCACAATCAAGAAAAATGAATACATCCATCATCCCCAAAAGCTCCTCCATGACCCTTAGTAATCTCCTACACATGCCAGACTGCCAAACCCCCGTCCCTGCCTTGAGGCAACCACTGATACGCTTTCCCTACAGAAGTTTGCATTTTCTACAAATAGAATCATGTACATATCCTTTTGTGTAAGACTTCTTTAGTCAACATAATTATTTCGAGATTTACCCACTGTTGTTGCTACGTGGTGTTCCACCGTCTGGATATATCACAATTTGTTTATCCACTAACATGGGGCTAGACATTTGGACGGCGCCCACTTTTGTTTAGCACAAAGCAAGCTGCCATGAACATGCACACATAAGTCTCTGTATGGACATATGTTTTCATTTCTCTTGGGTGACTATCTAGTAGCAGAACGGCTGGGTAAATGGTAGGTGGACACTGAACTTCTGAAGAAACTGCCAAACCGTTTTCCAGAAGTGTTCATGTGGTTTTGTACTACCAACAGCATTGTCTGAGAACTCTAGTCACTCCACATACTTGTCAGCATTTGCTATGGCCCGTCTTTCTCATTTCAGCTGTTCCAGTTGATGTGTACTGCTATCTCACTGAGGTTTTCATCTGCATTTCTCTAATGACTAATGATTTTGAACACCTTCTCACTGCTTATTTGCCATTTGTGTATTTAGGTGATGTGTGTTCAAAATTTTGGGCTGCTAAAAACTGTGTTTTCTTTTCATGATTGAATTTAAGACTTCTTTATTCTTAATACAAGTCCCTTCTGGAATATATTATTTTGCAAACATTTTTCCCAGTATGTGGCATTTTTCTATTGTTAACAGTGTCTTCTGAAGAGAAAAAGCTTTCAATTTTGATGAAGCCCAATTAAAAAATACATTTCTTGCTGTACTTAAGTAAACTTTGTTAATTTCAAGGTCACCAGAATTTTTTCCTAAGTTTTCTTCTACAAGTTTTACACTTTCTGCTCTTATAGTTATTTATGATCGATTTTCTGTGTTGTACATGACTACGCACTTATTTCAGTACTACATGCTGAAAAGATCACGCTTCCTACATTAGATCACTTTGGCACCACCACTGCTGAAAACCAACTGCCCATGAAGGTTTGGTCTCCTTCTGAACCCTCTATTCTGTCCCACTGATGACTTGTCTATCTCAACACCAGCATCACACTGTCGTTACTTCCCCACCTTTATAGTAAGTGTTGACATCAGGTAGTGCTAGTCCTCCAGACTTGTTCCTCTCTCTTCCAAAGTTGCTTTGGCTATTCTATGCTCTTTACATTTCCATAGAAATTTCAGAATCACTTTCCCATTAAAAAAAAAAAAAAAAAGCCTGCTGGAATTTTGACCAGCTTTGTAACAAATCTATAGATTAACCTTATAGAACTGAGAATTTAAACCTGAGTCATCTGACCTATAACCACTGTACATATCCCCTACACAGTTCTTTTTCCATTACCTCAGCAATACTTCATAGTTTTCAGGGCCACAATCTTGTACGTCTTTTGTCAGAAGTATCTTTAAATATTCCACATTTTTATGCCTTTATAAGCGGCAGTGCATTTTTAACTTAACTTTCTTATTGCTGTTAGCATATAGAAATCTTGACTTTTGTATATTGATTTTATACAATCAATATTGTATAAAATATTGTATATATAGATCAATTTCTATTCCAGTCTGGATGCATTTTGTTTCTTGGTCTTACATTACTATACTGACTAGAACATCCAATAAAATGTTGCCTAGATGTGGTGAGACCAGACATCCTTTCATCGTTCGTGATCTTAAGGGGAAAACATTATATTTCAAAATTAAGCACAGTGTTAGCGTTAAGTTTTTTATACATGACAATTATCAGGTTTAGGCTCACAGCAAGTTACAACTGACAATACTACACTGACACGTCACTATCACCAAGTCCATAATTTACATTACAGTTCACTGTTGGTGGTGTACATCCTATGGATTTGGACAAATGTGTAACGATAGGTATCCATCATTACAGGATTATGCGGGGTATTCTCACTGCCCTAAAAATCCCCTGTGCTCCATCTGTTCACTCTACCCACCCCCCGCCCGGCATCAGTCCATGGCAGCAACTGATCTTTCTACTGTCTCTACAGTTTTGCCTTTTCCAGAATGTGACAGAGTTGGAATATTACAGCATTATCCTTTTCAGATGGACTTCTTTCACTTAGTGATGTGCATTTATTTCTTCCATGTCTTTTCATGGCCTAGTAGCCCATTTCTTTTTAGTGCTGAATAGTACTCCCTTGTGTGGATGGACCACTGTTTATCCATTCTCCTTCTGAAGGACTTCTTGGTTGCTTCCAAGTTTACTGTAAACATCAGTGTGCAGGAATTTGTGTGGACATGTTTCAACTCCCTTGGGTAAATATTAAGGAGCATGATTGCTGGGTTACATGGTAAGAGTGTGTTTGGTTTCTAAGAACTGCCAAACTATCTTCCAAAGTGGCTCTATGCCAGTCTGCATTCCCTTCAGCCATGAATGTGAGCTCCTGCTGCTCCTCATACTTCTTGGCATTTGGTGGTGTCAGTGTTTTTGATTTTGGCTATTCTAATAGACGTGTAGTGGTATCTCGTTTCTGTTTTTGGGCTTTTTTAGAGAGAGAGAGGGAGAGACTGTGCAAGCGGGAGGGAGGGGCAGATGGAGAGAGAGAGAAAGAATCTCAAGCAGACTCTCTACGCTCAGCATGGAGCCTGACATGGGGCTCGATCTCACAGCCCTGAGATCATGACCTGAGCTGAAGTCAAGAGTTGGCTGCTCAACCAACTGAGCCACTCAGGCATCCCATCTCAGTGTTTTAACCTACAATCGATCTGTCTACTATTTTTAAAATCAGTATCTGAGACAGGAGAGCAGAAATTGTGGATGATGACTGTGGATTTATCTTCGCAGTTCCACTTGTTCCTTTATGCTGTTTGGAGGCTGTATTATTCTGTGTATAAAGGTTTTGAGATTGTTTTGTCTTCGTGAAGAATAGACCCCTGTACCATTACACAGTGGCTCTCTTCATGCTTGGCAATATGCTTCTCTATCTTATCCACTTCATCTTACGTTAATATAGACACTCCACTTTTCTTTTGATTAGTGTTACCATGATATAAATTTTCCTATCCTTTTCATTTTAACCCATTTGCATCTTTATATTTACCATGAGTTTCTCACAGGCAGCAAATAGTTGAGTTGTGCTTTTTAAAAAATCTAATCTGAGGGTGCCTAGGTGGCTCAGTTGGTTACGCATCTGCCTTCAGCTCAGGTCATGATCCCTGCTCCATGGGGAGCCTGTTTCTCCCTCACCCTCTGTCTGCTGCTCCCCTTGCTTGTGTTCTCTGTCGAATGAATAAATTAATTAAAAAAAAAAATCTAACCTGGCAATCTCTGCCTTTTCATTGGGGCACTTAATCAATTTACATTTAATGTGCTTTATATAAATATATTTTGGATTATTATTATTATTCCATTTGATCTCCTTTATTACCTTATTTGCTGTAACTCTTCTTTTGTTTAGTGGTTATCTTAGAGCTTCAAGCATGCATATTTAACTTACTACAGCTTATCTTTATGTGACGTTATTCCACTTTATAGCAAAGAACCTTACAACAGTATGTGCACACATTTCCTCCTTTATGCTTCTCTTCTCATACACTGTAATTCTACTTATGTTATAAACCCCAAAGTACAGTATTATTATATGAACACAATCTTTATGGACTTCTTTTCCTGCATCTTTGTGTGTCTGCTAAGTTTTCGCCAGACTCCCAACCGCCTGTTGGGTGCTCTGGAACATGGTCACATGATGGCACACGGTTCGATCCTTCAGAGATGCTTGCTGTTCAGTTTTGTTAAATGGGACCAGAACAGCCATTAGTCTGGGGGTGGGGGATTGTTTCCCTTGCTGTGCCAGTGCCCTTTTGAACAGTCTGCCTGATGCCCTGTGAAGTGCAGGTTTCCCCATCTGATTGGCGGGCACCCAAACTCTGGCCAGCCTTTTATAAGCCCCAGGGATTTTCCCTTTTGTCCTTTACAGTAGTTCTTCCTGCAGTGTCAAGAAGTTCACTCACACAAACATGCTAATAATCAGGACTCAGCTGAAGACATGAGGTCTCTGGAAGGCTTTGCCACAAACTCTCACCTCCCTGGAATTCCAAGGGATTTTCAACTCAGGGAACCCAGGACTCTGGCAGGATCCCCTCCCTGAGCTGCAGCATGGAAAAGAACTGCCTCAGGCTGTGTGTGAGACCAGTCACAGGGCTAACCTTGGACCCACTGCCCCACACCCCTGCCCAGGGATCAATGTCCTCTGCTACTTCATGCCTAAAGTTTGAAAAATGCAGCTTCGTGTTTTTGTCCTAATTTTAAGTTATCTCGAGTTGGATCTCTTGTTACTCCATTTTGGCTAGAAGCAGAAGTCAGATTTGAGTTTTGTCACAAAACTGCTATGATGGCTGACAGGTTCTCTATGAGGTGACCATGAACTAACTTCCAGCTTCTCCAGGAGTCGCTGCTTCTCAGAGCCACTCTGGTCACTAACTGTGTAACTGGAAGGAATGTCAGCCACACAGGGATGGCAACCCCACAAAGAGTGCTCATGTTCTTGGCCTTCTGGTGATGAGCATATGGGAGAATGTAAAAAATAGGTCTGTAAGTGATATCTGTACTTAGGCAAAGACCTATGGTGGCAATCCTGTGTTTGCTACAACCATGGTAGGTTTGTGCTGACAGAAGTCACGGTATTTGGCTAGACTGGCACCGATCACCTCCGGTTCCTACACATTTGGGCGGTGGGCACTGTGGCACCAGGAGGGCCTTGCCTCAGCCCCCAGTACATGTTTTCCATTCAGATGCCCTTTGGGGCTCCTACAACCTGCCCACAGGGTTTGAAGCAGACTTGTAATATAGTAGCGTCTGAGGTCAGTAGAGCACTTTATTTGATGCAGAAAGGTTGAACCCAATGCTTACAGGGTCTCTTGTCTATTTCCTAAGGTCCCAGTAAGATTACTGGGTTCACAGTCTGGCCACGTTTCTGGCCCTTTGACCTTTCAAAATCCCTCCTTTGCAGCCTGGAATTTTAATCTCTGTATACAGCATCACCTTAAACATTTACCATTCTTGCTAGGGTGACGTTTTCTGAAATGTATCAGTTTTGTTCTGACTGACAGAGGTGACCAAGGCAGGTAGTGAGGAGTGGGGAAAATCTCATCATCAAGCAAGGCTGCCACTTTAGCCAATGATCCTGGGTCCTTACTATCCCTGAGGATTCAGATTCTCCTCCACATACCCTGGGTCCATCTTGGAGTACTAACAGCAAGGGAACCTGAGTGAAGAACAGAGGGGAGAGATGCCCAGCAAGGGCGAAGGGGGAGACACAGGTTCTCAGCTTAGAGGGCAATGAATGCCACACAGACTTTCCTTACAGGGCTAACCACAAAGTGTGTGGCTAGGTGAATCCTTCAACTAACCCCTACAATCAATCACCTTGTGGAGGGTTTCTCTTTACTTTCTGTGCTACCTGACTTTGTAGGGCCTGGACCAACATGTCTGACCACAGTGCCACAACCACATGTAGTCTAACACCAGGAATATGAGTATTCATTTCTCCAATACCTTTTTCACCTTTACAACATGCAGGGCCCTGCACTCTTGGGGCCAGCTAGTTAAGAGTTACTCTCATGTCTTTACAACTGATGCAAATTTGCTGTTATTTTTATCAGGTGCAGTTATGCCCCCTTCTCCCAACAAGGACAATTATAAAGCCAGAGGATAGAAGAACCAAATAGCAGAGCAGGGGACAGGGCTGTGGGTGGCCCAAGTCAGAGAATGACCTGGCAAAAAAAAAAGTAGAGCGACGCTGAGTAACCTCTGAGGACGCAGCACAGCAGTGTAAAGAGGGCTCAGCAAGCCACGGCTCAGAGGCCGAGTCCAGCAAACTGTTTCAGCACACCTGTTTGTGCGCCGCAGTCTGTTCTCATGCTACAGGGGTCAAGTGGAGTAGCCATGACAGTGTGTGACCTGTAAAGCCTGGAATATTTAGTATCTGGTTTTTCATAGAAAAAGTTGGCTCATGCCTGTTCTGGAGGTAAAGATATTCAAAGTTCTTTGATTCTGATAGAAGAATTCTACATCTGATTTGACAGTAACACAGCAGCATACAGCCCACGGATTATGTGTGTCATTTCCCCATGATGCTGCTGAGGCATACCAGCGATAACACGCCGATTTTCAAAGGTAAAAATTAGGCACCACTAAATCCGAAATCCTGTTTCCTTCTCATTCTAGAAACTGGATGGTGAAAAAGCAAGCATGAAGTTTGCAGGCTTGCTTTGTTTCCTTCTGCTTATCATGTTTCAAACTGATTGTGGACAAAATGAAGAAACACCTAGGAAGCAACGGAGGAAGGCGTATTACAGGAGACTGAGGAAAAGCTCCCCGCCAGCCCGCAGCTCCAGAGGGCAGCTGGGGATCCAGCAGGCAATGGTCACACCAGCAGCAACAATGCCCGTGCTGACCTTGGATTATAGCACAGAGGAAAAGTCTGACTCTGACTCCTTTCTAAGTTTTCTTGGAGTAGAATCAAGCTATAATGTGTTGCCAGGTAAGAAACCAGTGAGAGAGAGAGGGGGAGAGAAAAAGAACCTCCAAGAAGACAATTTTCCAAAAAAATTTTTTCAAGTTATTATATATTAATATATCATATTTTAAGTTATATTTTCAAGTTAATATATATTAACTATATTTTTTCAAGTTACTATAATATCCAGATAGAATATCTTTTGGTTTAGTCTACAATAAGTTTTGAAATGATTTAAAATTTCATTTATAGAATGTAATTATAATACAAAATTATTGGAAAACAAAAAAATAATTAGCTATCCCACAATTATATTTATAAAACCACAGTTACTATTTTGGTTTATTAATTTCTAGTCTGTTTCCTATGCCATGTATTTCAAATAACTGGATTCATAATATAGAAAATATACATATAAGGTTGTAATCTTTTTCATTTATAATGATAGATCATCTGGGATATAGAAAAATTATTCAGATGATTCCATGAATACATGGCTATTAACTATTTTCAACCAAAATTTTTTCAACCAAAAGTGGCATTAAGCCACTGAATTATTTTTATGTAGAGAAACTACTGGGTAGGGTCGGGTGGTGAGGGGGGGGAGGTAAGGGAGGAAGCGAATGTGAGAGCCCATCTCAGGGTGGAATGTGGGTCAGTGGCTCATCAAACAAAGGACAGGCATCACAAATGACACTAGGTCGGAAGGAGAGCGTGTCCTCTAATATTCCAGTCCAAGCAGGCTGTGTGATGGCCACCTTGGTGGATACACTCACCCATATGTCTATGACCCTGTACATAGAGAAATGGAGACACTTCGAAAATACTTCACAAGGACGGCACTGATGACGTGTGAGCTAGTGTTCAGTAACACGGTAACTCTAAAGAAAGGGTCAGCTGCAATGTCTGGCACTTCCCTGTCTGCACACTGGTAAGGGTGAGACATGGGCTTATCATTGCTGCCCTTCCTGCTCTCTGCCCTCTGGCACTCGATGGAACCGCACTGCTGTGTCTCTTCTGAATTTAGGTGTGGCCTATCATCTGCTTTGCTCAATGTAATGAGATACTTTTAGGGCTCGTTTGGGATTAGCAACCTCCCGTCCCTCTGCTTTGGTCTTCAGGGCAGCCTGTTTGGAGATGCAGAAGACTGCTGATTGTCTCTGAGACTATCAGGAGCACAGCCCCTGTGTGCCCATGTTGGACATGTGGCACAGAGAAGACATCACTGAGACTTGGGGGTGGGCTGCTGCTGTTGTATAACTTAGTCACCCCGACATATACAGTATGGAGGCGCAGCTCAGAGTCAAGTTACCAGGAGGAGGTCAGTCTCAGAGGCCGAGAGCAGAGCACGCAGAAACCGCTCTGGGGTCACATCTCTGGGGTCTATTTACCCCACGTGTGAACACACACAGAATGCCACTCTAGTGTGATTCTGTCAGTTCAACTTCACACTGTGCTCACCGTCATTCACAGGTGTTGGCGACCACACAAGGAATTGACGGTGCTCCTGCTTCTCTTCTAGGAAAGCAGGGTCACTGTCTAGTCAATGGGATGACCATGTACAACCGAGCTGTGTGGTCTCCTGAGCCGTGCACTACCTGCCTCTGCTCGAATGGAAGAGTGCTTTGTGATGAAACTATGTGCCACCCTCCAACGTGCCCCCGAACGGTTACACCTGAAGGAGAGTGCTGCCCAGTCTGCTCTGGCGCTGGTATAAGTATTTAGCCAAAACATAGTATCACATGTGACTTAGTCTTCAACTTCCATTGTTTTTGTTACTACCTTAAGTTTTAAATTATGGTAAACTAGTCATCAAGGTACTTAAAATATTTGCACAGTGAGGATAAACATAGAAGTTATTTGGGAAAATGGATGGTAAGAGGCAGGAAAAAAAGATCTTGGCTTCATAGTTCCAGCTCTATCAGAATGAGTCAACTTGGACCAGACCACATTGTGCACTGATGCTCGCTTTAGAGAAGCAGTGGCAGGATCTGCAGAGCCAACAGTCCCCAAGTGTCGTGCGAGGGAAGAGCATTGCTCAGCTCCTTACACGGAGTAGCTCCCTTAAGGCAACTCAGTGTGGGCACAGATAAGACCAGGAACAAATACAAGGAACTCCTGATGAACAAAGGTAGCGGGGGTCTGCATCTAGAGAAGCCCAATGCCCCAGCCTACCTGCACTCATTACCACTCAGGAAATCTGGGGAAATGCAGGAGCATGGCCCTGGAGCAGTGCCTGTCTCTTGGGAGCACTGCTTCCTGCGGGAAGTTCATGCCACGGGGCCTGCTGAATGTTCACTGTCTCTGCTCTCACGGGGCTCATACCTGAGGGACAGCTGACTCTCAAGAGGGAGGCCTACCAGCGCCTTCTGAAATAGATGCATATGTGTCAAATAATGTGATGGGAAGGAACAGAGACAGTTTCTCCTGTCTACAATCAAGGCAGATTGTTTTCCATGCACATAGAATAGTCTCAGGGTGGGTGTCCACAACAGCCTCCTACCAGCAAGAACTTTAGAATATTTAGAAATTGCATTTTGGCTTACACTACCCATTATTTTACTAAGATATTATACCTTTAAAAAGTGTTAGCAAATACACAGGCAAGATTCAGAAATTATCAGACATTTTTCAAAGGACTTGGAATAAAATTCTGTGGTTATTTTGGAAAACTAAACTTGGATATACAGGAAGGATTTTAAATGTTTCAATATGATAGCTTTAGCTTCCCTTCCCTAATTTTTTCCTATTTTCCTTTTGCATGTTCTGCCAGGGATGTGAAAAAATAACTCACTGACTTTATAATATATACTGGATTGAAGTTTCAAGTAATTCCTTCAAATAGTTACATTTTCTGAGTTCCTTTTCTGGGTGATTTAGGTATAGAATGAAATAAAAGCAGAGCAACGACTCAGGAAATCTGCCAGCACTAGAGCTCCCTTCTCCCAGAGCTCCGGTCACTGTCGGGCCCTCCCTACTTTCTGCTAAATACACACACAGATGAAGGCCTGACGCCGGCCTTCTGCTCCCATCATCATGGGACAATGGGAAGTATTGTCATGCATGCCTCGGACTTAAAACAGCATCATCGGAATCCAGGAAGCCTCCCATAAGTGTCAAGCAGTAAAAATTTAAGTAGAGAGTCTAGGAGGGAGAAAGAGGAAAACTTTCTATAATCCTGAATTTCAGAAGATGCTTTTGGGCCTACGGGGCTAAAAGAAAATCAGACAAAAATAATAATAAATCTACAAACAAAAGCCAGTTTCACTACCACAAGCAAAATACATGTTTCACTTTTTTATGTTTGATAGTACGGATTCTTACATTATCAATAACTCCGATTAACTGAACAGTATCTATTATAAAGGTCACACCTCATCATATCACGACCTCACACAGGACTGCTTACCATTCTGCATCATGTGGCAATATTATTCCCTCTTTATTAGTGGGTAGCAAGATATTTTAGTAAAAATAAGTATTAAGGCCACAGGAAAAAACAAAATTGCTTAAAACAAATCTTATAAAATAGAAATAAAAACTACTTTTAAAACTACTCAAGCAAAAACTCCAAAATGCATTTCACATTTAAATTGTACTCAAATACCTGGAGGGAATAATATTTACTAACCTCACTTTCCCTATGATTTTTCCTTTTACTAACGTTACACCTTGCCCCTGCTGTGTCCTCCCTGCGCGGCCAGCAACCTCCCATGGTACAGCATTAAGTGATAGAAGTGAATTTTCTGGTGATTCTTCAGAACAAAGAGAACCTACCAACTTACCTCAAAAGCAACTGCCATCTCGTTGGGTGGAAATGGACCAAGTGTTGCAAAAAGAGGAACTTCAATTTGAGGAGGATGAAGAAGAAAGTAAAGATGATGAAGATAAGGAGCAAAAGAAACAGACCCCTAGACCTGGAGAGCAGGGGAGATCTCTCAGTGAGGGGTGGAGCAGAGGAGAGGCAGAGGAGAGACCCCGAGCAGAGAGGAGGCAGGCCCATCAACAAAGACATCCAGCAAGGGAGGAGGAAGAGGAGGACGAGGACGATGAGGAGGACGAGGACGATGAGGAGGACGAGGAACGGGATGAGGAGGAGGAGCATGACGGCACCCTCAGGGGAGACGTGTTCAGAGGGCCCTCCAGACCCCTGGTCCCCCCTCCTCCCAGAGGCAGGCCGCCTCTGCCCAATGGGTGCTCCCTGTCCTACAGGACCATCAGCTGCATCGGCGCTGGCCTCACACAGATACCACCGCTCACAGCACCAGAGATAACAAGCCTGGAGCTCGTTGGTAAGAGATGTGGACGTCTGTTCTGTTTTGTGCTTTACAAGTAAGTAACTCTCCTTGCCCCGTGAAGGTCATACTTTAATTTCATAATATAAGTTGATCCCAAACAGACTAACTTCACCAGCTACAATCATATACATAAACTTTGTAGAAGAAATAGCATGGTTAGGTATAAAGCAAATTTTTCCAAACCAAATCATGATTTCCCATTGACTTTTCCCCTAAAGTCAGCTTTACTGAGGTATAATTGACATGCGGTAGAACTTATTTTTAGCGTGTTCTTCTCTGAGCTTTGACAGATGTGTGCAGTTGCATAACCACCCCCACAATCAGGATACAGAACATTTCCGTCACCTCACCACATTCCCTCGTGCCCCTCCTTCTACCAGCCCTGGTCTCTGCTGAGGTGATGGGTCTCCAGGGTTTGGCTGTTCACGGTATGTCACCAAAGTGGGGTCGCACAGCATCGTCTTTTCAGTTGGGCTTCTTCTGCTTACCACGACGCCGTGGAGGGCCATCCAGGATGCCGCGGTCATCAGGAGCTGCCCCTCTCCTCACTGCCAGGTGGGGTGTGCTCATGTGGATGGACCACAGGTGCCTGGTGACCCCATCTGAGTCACTTCCAGTTGGGGCAACTATACATACAGTTCTATAAATATCCATACACGGAGGTTTGTGTGGACCTAGTTTTCTGTTCTTTAAGGTGCACACCCAGGAGTGGAAATGCTGAATGACAGAGTAAACATGTGTTTAGCTCCTTTGGAAAGCACCCACTAGTTCCCAAAGATGCCTACGGCTTTTCTGCTGGACGCTGTTCTCATCCTGTCACTTGTCTTTCCCTCACTTTAGCCATTCTGTGGGTATGGAATGGTCTAGTCCTCCTCCCCGTGTTCTTATGGGGCCGCTGGAAGGGTTCTGAGTGGAGGAATGGCAGGACCAGGTGTTGCGTGTGAGGCTGGCTTGTGGGGACCCTGGATGTGCATCCATCTGGGAAACAAGACCCACACCCCGGGAGGCCCTGAAGACCCAAGGGTGAGAGAATCTGAATGGGGTTTCAGATGTGTCTCAGGGGCAATCACAGAAATAAACTACCAGATAAATAATAAATAAATGACCTTATAAATACACACTCGATAGACCAAGTCTGACGCCTTGGTTCAGGATGGCCAGTCTGTGCTAGGACACCACGCTCAGATAACGCCCTAGGGAAGTCTCTCATGCCCAGCGGCTCACACCCCAGCAATGTCCCCTCCGCCACAGCCGGCGTGTCAGCAATGCTCTGCCGTAAGAAAACCCACGAACAATGAACAACCCGTGCTCAGTCACACTATCGTGGTTTTGAGACGGTCACCACATGGTTTCTCTAGTACTCACTGATTCTGGTGAGCTTACGTTCTGAGTTTCAAATCATCCATTACTGCACTTCACACAGTGTGAAAACAAAATCCCATAAATTGAAAGCATATAAGAACTTGTACAGATTGAAGCCACACGATTATAACATCAGATCTGGAGGTCACCTGAGCTCCTGGTTTAGAGAAGAGAATTTCAGAAAGGTAAGGGGTGGGACAGGATTTCTGGCCTAGGATCTAGGACATGTCCATGGGAAAATGAGTTTCTCTTTAAGCTTCCAGACATACAGCTCTGTTATAAAATGCATAATGCTAACAGAATTGTCTAGCAAATCCCATTCGAGCTGTTTTCACACAGCTTCACCTAAAACAGGATGCCCTTGAGCACAACGAGTCCTTCACGTGGAGGCTCTGGCCCCAGGCTGGGCTTCTCTGCACTTGCAGTTGCTCATGCAGATGCTGCCCTACGTAGGAGTACTGCTTTCTCCTCCGGGTGGAGCCCCCTTGCTAGCCACGTGTGTTCATGAATGCACGTATGTGCCATGTGCGCCCGGGGGCCTAAACCACAACTGCTGTGTTTTCTAGGCAATTCCATCACCAACATTCCCGACGGAGCCTTCAATGGACTGCCAAATTTGGAAAGGCTTGATCTGAGCAAAAACAACATCACCTCCCCAGGCATAAGTGCAAAAGCATTCAAGGTAAATACACACTCCGGGTGAGGAGCCGTCCCCTGAGGACCGTCCTGTGCTGGCAGCAGGGCAGGGAGAGAAAGGAATGTGTCTTCACTGTAGCTTCCTCCTCAGTCAAGAGAGTTTCCTCTCTGACATTCCTAAACTCTTCAAGTCTCACCTTGATTCCAGTCTGTTGTTTTACGTGATTCTACCTGGTTTTTTGAGGCTTTACCCTTAGAGCACCTACAACGGCAAAACGACGAAACCAATGTTTCGAACTTATGGAGCAGTTTCTCCCCAAGCAGCTGAAAATATGTTGAAATATGGTCTCTTAGTACATGAGGTATTTCCAGGAATAAAGGAGAGCTTCTCTGGAAACTGAACATTTTCAGGCCAGAAAGAGCTTTGTTACTTTGTGCCAAGGGCAAGACTTGATGCACCCGTGAGCAGGAGGGGTTCTGGAAACACAAGCGGGCACAGATGAAAATTAGCACAGGGAATGCTGGGGGAAAGATGAGGGAGAGAGAGGCAGCAACCAGCACAGAATAAGCCTCTGCAAGACTTGGTGTGACTAAAATATTTTCTAAAAAGCAAAAAAGAAGAGAGGATCAAGAAGTTTCAGAGAGGCAAAGGTACAAGCAAGAAAGGAGCGGTCTGGGTGTGTAAAAAATACACTTGTGTGCCCTTTTAAGAAGCCCAGTAAAATCTACTACAGCCCAATAGGCCAAACTTTATCCCCTTTATGACTCTTCTTAAAAATCCCTGGGATCATGTCCCGTTCAAGTTGTCATATGACAGCTGGGAATCACGCATTTCCTGTGTTTGATCAGAAAGAAAGACACACAGGAGGGTGTCTCCTTTTGTTTTGGGATCCTCTCTCGCAATCCCAAACCCCTCAAGTCTGACTGCCCTGAGGCGAATCACCCATGCAGCGCTCCGCTCCGGTGGGGCAGGCGTTCAGGCCGACAAGCACACAGCTGCAAACGTGGGTGCGCACCCTCCGACAGACTGTGTGGGTGCCGCAAAGGCACAGCTGCAGGTATTTGTAGCATGCCATTCAGAAGCAGTTCCCCAGGGATCAATGCCCTTTTATGACTGTTCCTACTAGTCTAACTACAAACAGCTGTACGAGTCCACGGTGAGGATTCAAAGTGCTGATTTCATTGCCAGCATCCATAACAGATTCAGATTACTGCACCATCTAACTAACGTGTCTACTTCTGAAAAGGTGGAAACCTAAGATCTAATAAAATCTGAGCGGTCCAGCAGTGATAGGAGCTTTCTCTTGCTCACTAAAGCCGCGGTACGGAAACGGGGGAGTGGCGGGAGAACACGCAGCTTCCGTGGCCCAAGGCAGAGCAGGCAGGTTTGTAAGGCTAAGCCACGACTGCACTCTGACCCCTGAAGGAGATGCGCGACAGTATGTCTGTGACCATGTGAAAAGGTAATCTTGAGATTTGCTTTTCAAGCTTCTGAAGAAGTTAATGCGCCTGAATATGGATGGAAACAATTTGGCAGAGATTCCTTCAGAATTACCATCTGCATTAGAAGAACTGAAACTCAATGAGAACTATCTGCAGGCTATCAATGAAGAAAGCTTATCAGGTATTTAACTTCCGGTTCCTATGTGTCCTATTCTAGCCTTTTTTTCTGTGGCCGTGTGGGAACTTTATGGGCACTACGGCCATAAGGATAGCTGGTGAGTTTCTTAGGCCACTTTACCATTTAAGTTCATGACATTTATTTTCTCCTTTTGTGGTTGACTCTAGACCAAACTGAACAACTGAAGTTGTCATATTGTGAACTCGGCACAAAAGATGCAGCACTAGGTTAGCTTTTCCCAAACACTAGCCAGGCTCTGTGGTGGGATTACATGCAAAGACAGTTAGTGTTTCCTTCCACCTTCCCAGCCGTCTAGCAGCACCTGAGGTACGGGCTCCAACACTTTCTACCTATTTGAAATATTTTTACGTTAATGTTGATAACCCAAGCCTAAAAAGGAATAAAACCATTTCACTATTTCTTTTCACTCCCAAAAAACTTCATAGGAACAAAACACTTCTGGTGATGGGAAAAAACAAAACACAATACCAAGAATTGCCAAGTCTGAAAATTACAGAGTTATGGAAATACTCTATTTCCAGATGGACTGCAGGGTACACATGAAAAACATCAGTAAACACAAATGGTGATGGGCTTTGTCATATGCAAAAGACATTAGAAAGTACAATTTTTAACTCCCAGGTGAAGCAGGGCCAAAGGAACACGTAGATCAGCACCTTGATGGGCTGCGTGTGAACCACACGCGAGGTCACCTCTCTGTCCGCATTCTCAAGAGGACGTGTTACAAAACAGAAGCCCCTCCTTGGAAGGTGTACGCACACATTCCTGGCAGCTGCTTCCCCGAACGCTCCCTCCCCTCCTGTCCCCACAGTCCGAGCACCATGGAGGCCTCAGCCATGAGGAGGGGCTCAGATCACTGTGCCCAGAGAGCCTCGACCCTCTGTGCTGAGCCCACAGCCTGGACTGGTGAGCGGCTGGCTACAGGCAGGGTGTGCCCGTGCGCAGCTGCCACCACCGCTGGGACGCTGCTCTTTCTGCACCGGAGCCCCTGGCTTGGCCGTCAGGGGCCTGCTGCTCTCCCACGTGCTGCTGTGGCAGGTCTTCTCGAGTGACCCTTCACATTACAGACAGTTCCAGGGAAGTGGGGAGGAGGGGCGCTCCAGGGAGAGAACAGCATGGGCAAAGGCGAGCGGAAACAGAAGGATCCAGATGCTGCAGGGCGTGGTTGTGGCAGGCCCCCACTCTGGACACTTCGGGACCGCGCTCCCCTGTGTCCATGACCTGCCATGTTGCTCCCCGCCCCACCATGTGAATGGTTTCCTACCGGCTTCCTGCGTATAAACCCTCGTTCTACTGCATCTAACCTACAGCAAGCTTCTCTAGCTCCACCCTGTCCTGTCACATACAGGAGCACACATCCTATGTTTCCTACACAGACGATGTACATAAACCAGAGAGTACCTGTGTGTGCCATGTCTCTCTCTCATGGGGTCACACACCAGCCATTAGTCTACCTTTATTAACTGTTTTTCATGAGAAAACGTCCATTACATTTCAAAACCTCACTATGTAGTAGATAAATATACTGGATTCTTAGTATCTTTGGTTTTGGAAATCAAAGAAAATATGAGAAAATGTAACCACTTCTCTGTTTGCTTGGGCTCCCTACTTCCTCTCAGCCCTTCAACTAATGCTAAAACAACTGCCAGGTTCATGTTTTGTCATGCTGTCCCTGCCCAGGGTGCCTTGCTGCCTGGAGAGGAAAGCCAGACCTTACTGTCTGGTGCATGAGGGGCCTGCACCCCTCCTCTAGGAGATGGTCTACCCAAGGCAGGCCTCCCTCCTACCACTGAGCACAGCCATATGGGTTTTTACCTGCCCATGTTCACCTGGCTGCCTCAGCCTCCCATTTCTACCTACGTCTTCCTGTCCTTGGGAGCCCAGCCCCACCCACACGTCCACACCACTCCTGTGGTCCTCAGCACCTGTGATCTGCACCCCTGATGGTCCTGTCCCTTGCTCGTGCTTGGACAACATCTTGTTTCTCTAATGTGCCTAAGAGTAGGAACAGAGTCGTACAGAGAGTTCAGTGCAATGCCCGTGACTTGAGTTGAAGATGAAAACATTCCTATTCTGGAAATCTTGGCCACTGAACAAACTCCAAAGTTACACCCTGAATGTCTGACTCAGATGCCTCTGGGTATCATCACTGCTGAGCTCTCCATTCTCCTGTAGGATTCCAAGTGATCTGGGTCATACCACTCCGGAGGCCAGCAGAAACGATGCAGGAAAAACTTGTTTGTATAAAGACCTTTCTTGGTAGCTCAGTCTGTATGGAGAATTCTTGATCATTCTCCTTTCCAAACATCCATTTGGCTGCACTATCTGCCAGGAAGTGAACAAGTGTGATGGGAATTCACTGCTGTAACTCCCTTGTTCAGAGGCTGACATTTGCCAGGCAGAGTGCTCCCACACTCCCCCGGCACCCCCCAATGATTCTACCATGCCATATGCATGTCCACGTCTTTGCAAAGGCTTTAAGTGACCTCCAAAACCTTCTACTTCTCGCCCACCTGCGTCCTGAGTTCCTGCTTGGCCCCTGCTGCCCCTGTGGGGCAGCCACGCTCAGCTTCTGTTCCTTAGACAACTTACAGCTCAATGACTTCTCAGCAGGCCCGCCTCTCCCCTGGACCATGCGTCCAGCTTACAGTCCTAGCTGAGCTCAGCATCTGGGGTGTGCAGAGCACTTGAGAGAAGGCTCTGCATGGGAGAATACCAAGAAGGCAGGAACATCCACCCTCCAAACAAACTGAACATTTCATATGACATTTTGAAAGATACAGAAATTGCATGGTTCTTTGGTTTTCCTAATATTCTGAAAGTTTTATTTTTTATAGACCTAAATCAACTGGTCACCTTAGAGCTGGAAGGAAACAATCTCAGTGAAACCAATGTGAATCCCCTGGCTTTCAAATCTTTGAAGAGCCTATCCTACCTACGTCTAGGAAGAAATAAATTCAGAATTATACCACAGGGTCTTCCTGCTTCTATTGAGGTACCTGTATCTTTCTAATAATGTTTTACATTTTTAGTACAGTACACTTCAATAAGACAAATGGCATTATTCTAAAAGATTATTGTGATGTAGATTAAAGTCTGTTTTGGTGCTATATACTCTGCTATAATTTGAGCACTGATGTTTCTTCAAACAATACAAAATTATAAGTCAAAATTAAAATTACTAGTAGAGACCCTTGATAAACTGAAAATTGGTCTTAATGACAGCTCCTGGGGAGAGAACAGGGAAGATGAGCTGAGAATTTAAACAGAAAATACAACTTGCAAGGCAGTTTCCCAGTTCTGCCCAGCCCCCACCGAGACCGAGCACTGCCCTTCCCACCCAGGGCTCAGGAGTGTGGCCTTCCTCGCTGCAGCAAGGGACATACTTCACACGCTGGGGGCCCTCACTGCCCAGCGCACGCTGACTTCCAGCCCTGAGAGCAGAGGTCTGGCAGACCCAGCTGGGCCCAGGCTGACCGCTCTGAACTGGTCCCCCGCATGCAGGATTACTCAGCAGGAAGGCAGGACGGAGCTTCCCACAGCTGTGAGCCCCCTCTGCCAGCAGAGCCGGCGGCCTGGGTCTGACACGGAGCCACAGCACCTCCTCTCCTCATCCTCCTATTTGCAGGTTAACATATCAGTTTAGAATTTATCCAAATTGTAAAGATTGGGGTTCCAATATTCGGCTTTATGTCCGAATCTCTTGGATTCTAAGGAAATACGGATTCCATACTCTACCCTAGACATCTTCAACCAGGTTCTTTGGAGGGTGGGGTCAGTAATTTGTAATTTTTTAAATTAAGATTTTAATACCTAATGTATGCACATAGTAAAACACACACACGCTGAATAGTATGGAGGAGCAACGTGTCTCCATCCGGGTTTTCTCTGCAGAAGGCCCCTCTCACTGGTATGGGGGGCAGTGTCCACGCAAGTGCGTGTGCTCTGGCCCCTTCCAGGGCCCTGCTTCCCAGACACAGAGTCTAGCGTATGGATGAGTGTGCTCTGACTTCAGTAACTTTAAAAAGCTTACAAATGATTTTAATATGCAACCAAGTTTGGGAACCACTGACTTGGTTCACCTCTAAATATGTATGAAGTTAAAAGCAAAAAGCTAAAAATTGCTTTACTCCTATCTAAAAAATACCAAAATTAAGTGAAAAGGGAAAATTACTATAGTAGGAATAGAAAGTTACATTGAAGACACATACCAACGTCTACTTCTGATTTCCAAGCTTCTTAAGTGAAAAACTTCCACTAATGCCAAATGAATTAACTTGAAGGCAGCTCACTGTTGAAAACAATAGCTCTAGCAAACTTTACCCTGATGTTAAATGAAGGTTCTTAATTAACTTTTAATTAAATTAATTATAATACGAGCAAGTCTAAAACCCTGACAGACAGCATGGACTGGAGGGAAGTGGCCTGCCCTAGAGCTGGGGCGGGGTGGGGACGTGTGTCTCCCGGGCATCCTCTCTCCAGGCCCGAGTGTCTCCACTACTGAACAGGGATGATCATTTCTACCAATTTTCTAGGGTTTTGATGCCCAAATGAGATAATTTACATGAATAAGTTTTGTAAATTAGAGAACTTTATACAGTTATCATATGCTGTATTTTGCAACATTTTACGATTAAAAAATTCATTTAATTCCATGACCATGAAAGATGGTACATTTTATTTCACTAATTAGATAGAATAGGACAACTTACAACAATGAATTCACTTGGAAGAGCAGCAGAAGACTCTCCGGATAATATAATACTAATGAGAACAGTCCACAGTACCATTTTCATCTCTGTGAAGCTGAATATATGAACCAACCAACAAAGAAAAATCATCTTTTTTCTTAATTATAGGAATTATACCTAGAAAATAACCAAATTGAAGAAATAACTGAGATCTGTTTCAACCACACCAGAAAGATCAATGTCATTGTGCTACGTTATAATAAAATTGAGGAAAACAGGATTGCTCCTCTAGCCTGGATAAATCAAGAGTAAGTAGACACTGCTCTTTGCCTTTCTTAGACAGTTTCTTCCTTCTGCCATTACTGCACAGAGTCTGAATGTGGGGAAGTGAGCTTAGTGATGGCACCCCTCCTTCATGAGCCGGCCCCTCCCCAGAACCTGGCTACTTGCTTGGAGCTCATATTGTGGATGGTGTGACTGCTGTTGGGGTGACCATGGTCACTGCTGCTGTGCATACCCTGCCGTGAACCCAAGCAGTGAGGGACCGAAGGTCTGTCCATCTCACAGGTGGCCGTGAAGTAGAAGGAAGATCATCCCACCCTGCCATGGGACCAGCAGGCTCCCCTGTCCTACGCCCCCTGTCTTCATTCCTCCAAACCATTTCTCTGTCTTAAGTCTTATAGAACAGACTGAACAGTGCTTGGCCTGACAGGGAAGGCTGGAAGCAGGGTCCATCCTCTTGGCAAGGGTGCAGGGAAGGGGCCAGCGTGGGGGTCTTGCCTGTCAGGAGGGGCAGGGTGGGCCGTGTGGTGAGGGCACGAGGGATCTGGGCGATACAGAAGGAACAGGCATCTTTCAGGGGCAGGAGAGAGGGATGAAAGGGTGTGGAGGGCCAGCCAAGCCCAGCAGGACGTAGGAGTGGCAGGGCGACTCGGAAGCCACAGGGCAAGCTCCGAACACAAGTTCCGTTTCAGCACGAGCTCCCGCATGCCAGGCCATCAGATCAGGTGTAGAGCAAGAATGCAGATTCTACACTACCACCATGTCCTTGCTGGCACCAGGGGCGATTTCAGGGAGAGGCAGCTTGACAACAGCTAGGAATTGGTTTTCAATTCACGTTTGACCCTAGAGAGAGCGGTTCTTTCTGAACCTGGTGCTCCTTGTAGCGGAGTGGGAGCCATGATGCAGTGCCCAGGAAAGAGCGGGAGCCTCGTGGCCGGATGGGGCAGGCCACCGTCAGCCACCCTCCCACAGGAGTCAGTACTGCAAACCAGGCAGTGGCAGGAACACAGGCGAGCATCCCGACCGGCCCTGTCAGAGCCCAGAGCTCATGGTCCCCGCCTTACACTGTGCTCTGCTCCTCCTCCTCTGCTGCAGAAATCTAGAGTCCATCGACCTCTCCTACAACAAGCTCTACCACGTCCCTTCCTACCTGCCCAAGTCCCTGCTGCACCTCGTGCTCCTCGGGAACCAGATCGAGCGCATCCCCGGCTATGTGTTTGGCCACATGGAGCCAGGCCTGGAGTATCTGTACCTGTCATTTAACAGACTCTCCGACGACGGCGTGGACCGAGTCTCCTTCTATGGGGCGTATCACTCTCTGAGAGAGCTGTTTCTGGATCACAATGACTTAAAATCTATACCACCTGGGGTACAGGAAATGAAAGCACTACATTTTCTGAGGCTGAACAACAACAAGATACGGTAAATTTTGGCTTTTCCAAGTATCGATTTAAATTGTTGTGGCTGACAGACGATATGATTAAACAACCATGACATGATGTCTGGGATTTACTTCTAAGGGGAAAAAAGGACAAGAGGTCACATTAAACAAGACTAGCAGATGTTTGCAGGTACACAAGGATTCATCACAGCTTTTTTCTACATGTATCTATGTTTGCAAACTTTCATAGTAAAAAACCCTTTAAAATAGAACATTAGTACGTACTACTGGGAACCCGGGAGCTGGACAATTATGCTGCTTCTACCTCCATGTGTAATTTTAAAAACTCTAATCTGTAGAGAATAAAACCTAAATATATGCTAAAATCAAAACTGATTCTATCTAGATTTTTTCTGAAGGTAAAATTCTGAATAAAATTATTGAGACTCAGCTTCTCTCAGTTCTGGGGACACAGTTTTCTATCTGCCTAGAGAGCATTAAGTTCTCAAGAATCAATCTGGAACGTGTTGGTAGTGCAGTCATAGGCCAATCCCCGAGGTGGGCTCCTGTCCCTGAGGAGTATACCCCTTCCTCTTTTCTCTCTCTACCATCCAAACACAAATTTCTAAAAAGCAGAGGGAAAGAGTCATGGGTGTATATGCAACTAACGAATCACTGAACACTGCATCAAAAACTAATGATATACTATACAGTGGCTAACTGAACATAATAAAAAAAAAGTCACGGGTGTCGAAGTGCTGGGAGAGAGGTGGGAGTGGGGAAGGCTTTGTAAGATGCAGTAAAAAGCTGCTTGGCTAAGTACGTCATAGGATGTGGCTGTGCTTCCTACTTAACTGCACAAGGACGCACAGGTCTGTCCCACTTCTGATGGGATTCAGGTGGTCACAGTCTGGAATCTCCATTAATACCTATCTCCTCCCCTCTGAACCAATGGTCTCACTCACAGATGAATGCTGCTTGAAACTCTTATTTCCTTAGGGGCAACAAAATAGTGACTATTTTTGTTACCCTTTAACACATCTGTTAGCTGGAATTTCTTTGTAAAGGATTTTTTCTTATCAGCTAGGGTCACTTTGTTACTCTGAAAGGTAAGACAAATGCCCAGTTTCTTTCCTTTAAATGTCCAATCAGACCAAGAAATTGGCTACAAATATCTAACTATGTGAGCTGACGGATGTTAACTAAACTTAATGTAATCATGATCATATTGCAATATATACAAATATCAGATCATGTTGTATGATATACTATTATTTAATGCTGTCTCTTAAATACCATTATTTAATGCTGTCTCTATAAAACCGGAAAAAATGATACATACATATTAGGTATGAAAGGAAAAGGACTATACAATATATTAAAATGTTAACAGAGGCTGTCTCAGGAAAAAAATTTGGTCCCTAAGTGTTTCTGTTTTATTATTTTGTTTTTTGCTTTCTTTCTCTGGATAATCAACTTTAACTTATGAGTTTTTGTATTTTTATATTTTATATTTCAACTATAATTATTGTTCCTAAACCCCACTCCTTGGTGGGTGGTAGCCCTCTCTGGGTCCTGGGCAGTGCACTTCTCCACCTCTATTGCGTACCTGTGACAGCCTTCTTTCAGAGGTCCCCATGTCCCCCCTCACTGGGAGGAGCATTCACATCACACGCCCCAGACTGGGGACCAGGCATGTTCCTTTCCAAAGTAGCGTTACGGTTTCAAGGCCTTGCAGTGAATTGCCAGGAAATATGTATTTTGTAAAGAAAAAGAACAGGACTGCATACCGATGGTCCCAATTCTAATTTAACAATATATTCTCTGTTTTAAATTTGTTTATCTCAGACTAGGAATCTAGGTTCCCAACAATATTAACCAACTTATTATCTCACAATATACAAACAATAGTTTCAAAGTAAGAATACCATTATTACAACAACGAAAGTACTGAATGAAGTATATGGTATTTTAGGGAGCTCTCTATTTGTCTTTAGAATACGATCCTCAAGGACGTGTGGCAGAAATACAGTGCTTTTCAAACTCTGTGATAACATGTCAACGACCTGACACTCTGATAAGGGCTTTAGCTTGTTTTTGGTTTTTAGGAATTGCTATTTCCTATTTAATATTATTTTGACTATGTTAAATGTTTATAGAATTCCAAAGTCAAAACTGTAACAAGGTATATGAAGAGAAGTCTTTCTTCTTTTTTTTTTATTAACACATAATGTATTATTTGCCCCAGGGTACATGTCTGTGAATCATCAGGCTTACACATTTCACAGCATTCACCATAGCACATACCCTCCCCAATGTTCATAACCCAGCCACCCTATTCCTACCCGCCCTTACTCCCCAGCCACCCTCAGTTTGTTTCGTGAGTTTAGGAGTCTCTTATTTCTTCTTTGCCTGTCCTGATGCTATACTCCATCATTCCCCATAGGTTAATTTTTTTAAAATTGCTTTGTAGTTTTCCCCAGTATTTCTTTTTGCAAATATAAGCATACATGCACACATTCACATTCCCCATCCCCTCCCACAATTCCCACACAGATTACGACGCAGAAAGATTTTTTCTTTTTTTTTACTCTTCACTTTTTATGATTATCAGTATGTCCTATCACTCTTTACCGATATACAGAGAACCTCTTTATTCTCTTTACAACTGACCAGTATTCCATTATGTGGATAATTTAACCAGTTCCTTACTGACAGACACCTACTTGTTTCCCGTCTTCTACTACTATGAACAATCCATAATGCATAACTTTGGACGGCATTTTATATTTTTCTGGCCTAACTCTGGGCGAGGTTCCTAGCTGAGTGAAAGGAGATGCTGCCTGGTCCCTGGTCCTGGTCCCTCCCTCCAGGGATGGGGGTCCTACACAGCTCCAGGACCAGACCATGTTAATGAGCTTATGAATGTTTTTGTGTGAGGCAAATCTTGTCAGTGGTGCCGTGTGGCAGGATACTTGCAGTTTGTATTTCTCTTGTCATTAATGAAACTAAGCATCTCTTCATGTTCCCATGTCATTTCGTTTTTTCTTCAGTGAACTGGTTAGCCAGGCATTTCCCCCTCTTCTTTTTCTGCATAGGTTTTTAAGAAGGCTTTGTACATTAGCCCTGTTATTGCAAAAAAATTCTCCTAGTTTGTCAGGTCTCTCAACTTTGCATATTTAAAAGGCCTGTAGCCAATTTATTAATCTTTTCTTTTAGTGTTTCTCATTTTTGAGTCAAGGGAGTTTTTTTCCCCCACTCCCAGGGTATACTTTATTCTATTACTATGGCTTCATTCTTCACTTCTTTGACATATTTGAAATTTTTTCTAGTGTATAAGAAAAAGATCCAATTTTATTTTAAGAACCAAAACATTTTAAAACAAATGTACAATCTAACTCCTAAATGATAAAGCCTAATTACTGCTTGGGCCATTTATGACTTGTACATCTATTCTTCCTCAGGAATATTCTTCCAGAACAAATTTGCAATGCTGGAGAAGATGGTGATTCGACCCTGGAGCATCTTCATCTTGAAAACAATTTTATTAAAACAAGAGAAATATCATCCTATGCATTTTCATGCATAAGATCATACTCAAGTATAGTTCTTAAACCACAAAATATCAAGTAATTCCAGGTTTTTGTTCATCACTTATAACTTGTACTCCTACATTTGCTGCAGCAGCATTTGTCATTGATAAGTGAGACCCCACCTGACTTGCCACCCCACAGAGAAACAACCAAAACATACCCCAAGTTTACTTCTTCAGCACTTTCAGTCAAAGTTTCAGCTTCACACTCCAGAAAAGAAGTCCTCTCACTGCAAGCTTCCTTAGAGAACAGGATGTTATTCACTGTTGACTTAGACTGGGAAAATCTGGAGCAAAATAAGTATGTCCTTTACAACTGACCTGAGTATTGCTAATAGCTATACTATTATAGTATAGCTATATACTATACTATACCATACTATGCTATATACTATACTAATAGCTAATAGCTATTAGCAATACTCAGGGAACCTCAAAGTCCCTTCAAAAATTATGTGTGTTATGGTTCAAGACCAAGAAGTGTATGACAGGAAAAAATAATAGTTGGAATTTATGAATTAGTGTTCTGTTAATTATCCTACTGGTAAAACAATATTCATTTTCTATAAGATCCTATGCTACAGTTATTGTATAATATACTTAATGATTGGCTTTGCTCTAATTCCTTCTATTAATCACACATGTGAAATTAAAACACTACTGTCATGTAATTTCCTGGTTTTAAGAATTGTAGTATGGTTACATACTGGTTATTAACACTAGTGGAAACTGGGAGGAAGGTATATGTGAATTCTACACTATTTTTGAAACTTCTGCAAGTCTAAAATTTCTGTCTCAGTCTAAAAAATTTTAAGAATACCCTCATTATTCTTTATTCAAGATCAAAAGATTTTATGGAAAGTAGTGAAGTTTGTTTAAAATATATTAATTGTCCTTGCTACAACCTTATAAATATAAACCTAAGCATGCATTTTTGAAAATTTTTGCTCCATTGGTCATTGTTAGCACCTACCTTCTTTGCCCTAATGTGCTCACAAGTATCCTTTTATTCAGTTCAATTTAACATAAAGCTCTTAGCATTTACTATGTACTAGAACCTACCAAAACCATACGGTATTAAAATTTTCATTATGTAATGATCTTTTGTCATTATTTCTAGACTAATTTATGGGAGGACACATACAGAAACTGTTGACTTCTCTTGCTGCTCTCAGTTTTATGTCTACAAAACACCAGACTAGGAACCTATACTCAGGTCACTCTAACTTTTCAAACTTCAGTGACCCCATCTTGTAATAGTTGTCTCCCTACCCGCGGGAGCTCCCAGCCTGACTTCACAGGCTGTCAGAGAACCGGGGAGCCATGAGAAACATCTGCGAAGTGTGGCACGCAGGTGAGTGCACTTATTACTACCAGCCTTTCAGATCAAAGTGAGAGCCACGAGCATATTCACCAAAGCTAGTTCCTGAGCAACTTTCCAAGATGTGAGTTTGATTTTATACCGCTTGAGTTAATTCTATTTATTTATTATTTTTTAAAGATTTATCTGTTTATTCGAGAGAGAGAGAGAGAGTGCATGGGGGTTGGGGAGCAAAGGGAGAGAATCTCAAGCAGACTCCCTGCGAAGTGCAGAGCTCAATCTCACGACCCTGACATCACGACCAGAGCTGAAACTGAGTCGGATGCTCAACCGACTGCGCCACCCAAGTGCCCGTTATTTATTTTTTTCTTAAATTTTATTTTTAAGTAATTTTCACACCCAGTGTGGGCCTTGAACTCACAACCCTGAGATCAAGTCACATGCTTCATGGACTAAGACAGCAAGGCACCCCAAGCTAATTTTATTTCTAAGCCCTTCTCTAAGTACCCTCTTGTAATAGCTAGGATTTTAAGATTGTAACATGAACAATAATAACAATACAATGAAGGCTGTTAGAATCAGAGCAGGTGGCTAAGAGCAGAAGCAGAATCTTATGGAACAAAAAGTTGAGATTTATAACCAGTTTAGGAAAATAGGAGCATAACTAATTTAAACTGGCCAAGTTGAACATAAGAGACAGTTAAAACAAGAAGATACAGTCATTCGTCCCTTTAACAAGAACCCTTCCATTATACTTCCTGCCGTGTGAATATAAATGCACTGACATAATCGTTTAAGGCACTAGGAAGCAAAGTTTAAGGTGAGTCAACAGAATTTGCATGCTGGGACAATGCAGATGGATACCGAGAGCCATTCCTGCACTCATTTCTCCATCTGACTTGAACCTGTGTTCCAGAGGCTATTGTAGAGAGAGATGGGAATGAACAGAACTGCCGAAGTCTCTATTCTCTGGGAACACATAGTGTGGTAGGGAAAATAAGCAGGACATCAGAGAGAGACAGTCACATCAAGGCCAACTAAGTGCAATGAAGTCAGCAGAACAGGGTGGTGATGTCGTGAAGTTGGGGTCCTTCGCTCCCAGATCCTGGGTCTCGGGAGTGTGCAAGCCCCATGACTGGCACTGAGGTGCTGCCTCCAAAGCAGCCATGGAGTGACCCCAGGCCCTGGTGTACACGAAGACCCCACTGTGTAACTGGGACACTCTGACAGGAACAGAATCTCCAGGAAGGCTGAAAATCAGGGGGCGCCTGGGTGGCTCAGTGGGTTAAAGCCTCTGCCTTCAGCTCAGGTCATGATCTCAGGGTCCTGGGATCGAGCCCCACATCAGGCTCTCTGCTCAGCAGGGAGCCTGCTTCCCCCCTCTCTCTGCCTGCCTCTCTGCCTACTTGTGATCTCTCTCTCTCTGTCAAATAAATAAAATCTTAAAAAAAAAAAAGAAGGAAAATTAGAGTGACTGAAGGAAGTGTTGTTCTTAAGTTGGAAGACACTTTTATTTCTGATTTTATAACTTAAAATACAAAATACGTCTAGCATTGAACTTGTTCAGCCTTGAAATTTCATCACGTCCTGGATAGGAAGTTTTAATTTCATTAAAAAAAAGTGATAAATGTATTTATAGCAAACATTCTTCATGATATAATGTTAAAAACAAACAGATGTTCTGCTTGGCTTCAGAAATATGCTATAATTACTAACGCATATGTACACTAAGAAAGTTCTGGTGTAGCTATGACCTAAAATATTAATGGTGTGTCATCTTTGCACATAAATATAAAGAATGCTAACTATATTTTTAATTTTGAGATATGGCTTAAGATTATTACAAAAAAGCACTAAAGATATGACATGGTCAAAGACACATAAAGCCTGGAATTATAAGGAAATAACTACACCAGGAATCAGGCCTGGGTCCCCACCTTGGTCTCCAATGATTAGTTTACAGCCATTTTACTTGTCTTGGATCACTTGATTCAATTATAAAATAATATGTCTGGAACACATCAGTGGTTTTAAAAGGGTTTGTGGCGCCTTGGAGTGGAAGTGTCCCTGAAGAAGTGCACAGACTCCCCTTCAGACAGACCAACTTTGGGACCTTCAGAAAGATTAGCTGCGCCTGCCCTCCCACGCTTTTTCTTAGAACCAATGGACAGGTGCTCTCTGAATCACAAACCACGTTTTAAGATTCACAAAGAACATGCACCTAAGTCCCTGGTCCTTCCCTAAGCCTCGGCCCAGCTCCCCTGTACTCCTACAACACATGGCTGGAGAGCCTTGGCCTGAACAAAGGCTTCTCAGGTGCATGTGCTACAGCCCACCGGGACGCGGCCAGCCTCCCTGCGTGCTGGGCAAGGAAGTCTAGTTAGCATGTCTGCTCCTTTGCAGCTCCACCACAGTGGGGTGGGACTGCTGCCCTCTGGCCTGAAACACCCTGGAAAGCAGGTGGCTGAGGGAGCACAGAAGAGGATGCTGCGGCAAGGGTCGGTGGGTGCCACTTGGAAGCAACCTGGCGCATGTGGCTGAGTCTGGACTTACTCGGCTTCTTCTGACTGAAGTCCAAAAAGTGGAAAGTCTAGACACCTAAGTGGGCGCTGGGCACCTGGTGCAGTGGGTGCTGCCAACAGAGGTGAGCAAGAGCCAATGCCCTCTCTGTGGGCTTGCACTTCCACTGACTCCACACATCACCTAGGGAGTCGGCCTCACCAAGTCAATTACTCCTTAAGATGACTGCTTTCATTAACATAGAACAAAAGAAAAAAATTCATTTTTTGTAGTGTCTTTGACTGGCTTTGGTATCAGGTTAATGCTGGTCTCATAGAATGAATTCGGAAGTTTTCCTTCCTCTTTTATTTTTGTGGAATAGTGTGAGAAGAATAGGTATTAGCTCTTCTTTAAATGTTGGGTAGAATTCACCTGTGAAGCCGTCTGGTCCTGGACTTTTGTTTGTTGTTGGAAGTTTTTTGATTAGTGCTTCAATGTCTTTGGTGGTTACTGGTGTATTCAAATTTTCTATTTCTTCCTGATTCACTTTTGGGAGCTTATATGTTTCTAGGAATTTATCCATTTCTTCAGGATTGTCCAATTTGTTGGCAAATAATTTTTCATAATATTCTCTTATAATCCTTTATATTTCTGCGGTGTCTGTTATTATGCCTCCTCTCATTTCTGATTTTATTTGAGTCCTGTCTCTTTTTTTCTTGATGACCCGGGTAAAAGGTTTATCAATTTTGTTTACTTTTTCAAAAACCAACTGCTGGTTTCATTGATCTGTTCTGTTGCTTTTTAATCTATTTCATTTATTTCTGCTTGAATCTTTATTGTTTCTTTCCTTCTACTGGTTTTGGGTTTTGTTCTTCTTTTTCTAGCTCCTTTTGGTGTAAGGTTAGGTTGTTTGAGATTTTTCTTGCTTCCTGTGGTAGGCCCGCATTGCTCTAAATTTCCCTCTTAGAACAGCTTTTGCTGAATCCCAGTGATTTTGGACTGTTGTGTTTTCATTTGTCTCCATGTACTTTTTAAATTTCCTCTTTCATTTCTTGGTTGACCCACTCATTGTTGTTTAGCAGTATGTTATTTAGTCTCCACGTATTTGTGTTCTTTTCAGACTTTTTCTTGTGATTGATTTCTAGTTTTGTAGTGTTGTGATCAGAAAAGATACATGATATAATTTCAATCTTTTTGAATTTATTGAGACTTGTTCTGTGACCTTACACGTGCCCTATTCTAGATAATATTCCATGTGCACTTGAAAAGAATATGTATTCTGCTGGTTTTGGATGGAATGTTCTGAATATATCTGTTAGGTCCATCTGGTCAAATGTGTCGTTCACAGCCACTGTTTCTGTGCTGATTTTTGGTCTGGATGATCTGTCCATTAATGTAAGTAGGGTGTTAAGGTCCCCTACCATTATTAGAAAATTCCATATTAAAATCACTGATGAACACAGATGCAAAAATCCTCAAAATATTAGCATCTAAATCCAACAATATATTAAAAAAGAATTCACCATGATCAAGTGGGATTTAATCCAGGGATGCAAGGGTGCTTCAATATTTGCAAATCGATCAACGTGATACATCACATTAATTAGAGAAAGGAAAAAAATAATATGTTCATCTCAATAGATGCAGGAAATGCATCTGACAAAGTACAACAACCATTCATGATTAAAAAACCCTCAACAGGGGCACCTGGGTGGCTCAGTCCATTAAGCGTCTGCCTTCAGCTCACGTCATGATCCCAGGGTCCTGGGATCAAGCCCCACATCGGGCTCCCTGCTCTGTGTGGAGCCTGCTTCTTCCTCTCCCTCTGCCCCTCCCCCTGCTTGTGCTCTCCTCTCTCTCTCAAATAAATAAAATCTTAAAAAAAAAAATCTTCAACAAAATAGGTTTAGAAGGAACATAACTCAACCTAATAAGACCATATATGAAAAACCCACAGCAAACATCATACTCCATGGGGAAAAACTAAGAGCTGTCCCTCTAAGGTCAGGAACAAGACAAGGATGTTCAATATCAATACTTTCATTCAACATAGTACTGGAAGTACTAGCTCTGGCAATCTGACAAGAAAAAGGAATAAAAAGCATCCAAACTGGTGAGGAAGAGGTAAAACTTTCACTATTTGGAGATGACATGATACTACATATAGAAAACCCTAAAGATTCCAACACAAAACTACTAGAACTGATAAATGAATTCAGTAAAGTCACAGGGTATAAAATTAATATACAGTAATCTGTTGCATTCCTATACACTAATAACAAATCAAAAGAAATTAAGAAAACGATCCCATTTATAATTAATTGTACCCCAAATAAAATATCTAGCAATAAACTTAACCAAAGAAGTGAAAAACCTGTACTCCAAAATCTATAAAACACTGATGAAAGAAACTGAAGACAACACAAATAAGTGGAAGGATAGTACATGTCCATGGCTTGGAAGAACCAATATTGTTAAAATGTCATACTAGCAATCTACGGATTTAATACAACCCCTACCAAAATACCAACAGCATTATTCATAGAACTAGAATAATTCTAAAATTTGTATGGAACCACAGAAGACCCCAGAGTTAAAGCCATCTTGGGAAGGAACAAAGCTGGAGGGATCACAGATTTCAAGATACACTACAAAGCTATAGGAGTCAAAATAGAAAGAAACACATTGAGGGGCGCCTAGGTGGCTCAGTTGGTTAAGTGTCTGACTCTTCGTTTCCATTCAGGTCATGATCTCAGGGTTGTGAAATTGAGCCCTGTGTCAGATTCTGTTTCGGGCGTGCAGCCTGCTTGGGATTTTCTTTCTCCCTCTCCTGTGCACTTGCATTCTCTCTCTCACTCAAAAGAAAGAAAGAAAGAAGGAAGGAAAGAAAGAAAGAAAGAAAGAAAGAAAGAAAGAAAGAAAGAAAGAAAGAGAGAGAGACATGTTGATCAACAGAACAGAATACAATATAAATATATTGTATAAATATGTTTATACATATATTTATAAATATATAGTATTTTTATTATATATTTAGATATATAATATAAATCCATCCTCATATGGTCAATTAATCCACAACAAAGGAGACAAGAATATACAATGAGGAAAAGGGAGTCTCTTCAACAAATGGTGTTCAGAAAACTGGACAGTTACATAAAAAAGAATGAAACCGGACTACTTTCTTATCCCATACACAAAACGGATTTAAAACCTAAATGTGAGACCCGAAAACATAAAACTCCTAGAAGAAAACACGGGCCATAATTTCTCTAACATCCATCAAAACATTTTTCTGGATAGGTCTCCTGAGGTAAGGGAAATGAAAGCAAAACTAAACTATTGGGACAACATCAAAATAAAAAGCTTTTGCACAAGAAGGTAACCATTGATGAAACAAAAAGGCAACTTACTGAATGGGAGAAGATATTTGCAAATAATATATGATAAGGGAATTATATCTAAAATATATAAAGAACTTACACAACCTAACACCCTAAAAACAAGAAATGTGATTGTAATGGGCACCAGATCTGAATAGACATTTTTCTAAAGAAGACATACAGATGGCCAACAGACACATGAAACGATGTTCAAAATTACTAGTCATCAGGGAAATGCAAATCAAAACCACAATGAGATACCACCTCATACCTGTCAGAATGGCTAAAACCAAGAAGACAAGAAGTAACAAGTGTTAGGAGTGGAGAAAAAGGAACCCTTGTGCACTGTTGGTAGGAATGTGAATTGGTGCGGCCACTATAGAAAAAAGTATGGAGGTACCTAAAAAAATTAAAAATAGAACTACCATATGATCCAGTAATTTTACTGTTGGGTATTTACTCTAAGAAAATGAAAACACTGATTCGATAAGATAATATGCACCCCTATCTTTATTGCAGCATTATTTACAATAGCCACGATATAGAAGCAGCCCCTGTGTCCAATAGATGAATGAATAAAGAATGTGTGGTGTATATATACAATGGAGTATTACTCAGCCACAGAAAGAACGAAATCCTGCCATTTTCAACAACATAGACAGACCTACAGGTGTAATGCTAGGTGAAATACGTCAGATGAAGACAAATACCAAATGATTTCACTCATATGTAGAATTTAAGAAACAAAGAATGAAAGAAAAGAGAGACAAACGAAAAACCAGCCTCTTAAACACAGAGAACAAACTGGTTGCCAGAAGGGAAGTGAGTGAGAGGGAGGGGTGAAATAGGGGAAGGGACTTAAGAGTACGTTTATCGTGATGAGCAGTGAATAATGTGTAGAATGTTGAATCAATATGTAGTACACTTGAAGCTAATATAATACTGTATGTTAACTATACTTCAATTTAAAAAAAAATGACAAAAACTACCCACAGGACTAGTTGAAATCTGCCTCTGCACAGTGTCCTCTGTACAAAGGACCAGACACAAGTGTACATGGACACTTCTAAGAGCAGTGAGGTCAGTTGATTAGCCCATTCACAGACAAGAATGTGATTACTCCACTAACTGTTCAATAATATGTAGTATAAACCTTTAAATTCATTGCGGGAGGGGGGGAGCGCCTGAGTGGCTCAGTCAGTTAAGGGTCCAACTCTTGATTTCAGCTCAGGTCATGATCTTAGGGTCGTGAGATCGAGCCCCATGGCAGGCTCCGTGCTCAGAAGGGAGTCTGCCTGGACATTCTCTCCCTCTGACTCTGCTCCTCCCCCGTGCTTGCATACGTGCACATGCTCTCTCGCTCTCGCAAATAAATAAATACTCTTAAAAAAATAAATTCATTGGAAAGTGTTAATACATTGTAACACTTGTTTTAAGATAACTCTAGATTTGGTAAGAATGTGAACATTTAAGCCACAGATGATTAGCTAAAGGATAAACCCCCCAATTTTTACTGGTGGCATACACGGCATCAAGTGTAGTATTATGAGCTGTAGGCAAAAGTGGTTTCCCTGAATTGACCAATTTAGATCTGGGGTAACAAAGAAAGCCTGTAGCATAATATGGGAGGTAATTGGCACTGAATTCAGAGGAGGGAAAAGCATCTGGCTTGAGGGGCCCTGACATAGGATCTGAGTCAGCAGAGTGGAGGGGATGAGCGGAGGTGAGGAGGGCTCAGGAGACCACACTTAGCACAAGGAGAAGCGAGGGCACTGTGAGCTCTGAGGGAGGAAGGTCAAGAGAGCAGTGGTTTCAGGAAGGGACGGGAGCCAGCACTGTGGGGCTGATGTGACCAGCACAGGTGACAGGAGGAAGAGCAGAAACAGGAACAGGTATGACAGAGACCTGTAGAGAAATACGCTGGGACAGCTGGCTGCCAGCCAAGAGACACAAGAGAACGGAGCCAGAGAGAACTGCTCATGCCTTAGGGACGCTGCGGAGAGGCTGACAGGAAGGGACAGTTTGGGCAAGAACATGCTGAATTTGGGGGTTGCCACAGAGTTCAGGCAGGACGACAGGAGGAGTAAGAAAGACGGGAATCCACAGGCAAGGACAACTCAGAGGAGACGGGCAGGGGAGCTGAACCCTAATGGGCGCTGGCTCCCAATGTCAAGGAGTGAAGGAGCCAAGCTCACTGCCAGTTTCCATTTGAGCACATGGAGCTTCTGGGGGTACAAAACAAGATATGCCTAGAAGCCTGGCCCCCCTTTCACCTGGTACTTGGGACAGGTGCCACCACCCTGCTGACAGATCTGGGACCATGAGTTAAGTGCACATTGATTATTTATTGCATATGTGGTGCTGTGTGGTAGACGGATGGGGCTATATCGTGTTTCTCCAAAAAGGTTGGAAAACTAGAGGAACAGAGACAAGTTGTTTCTTGGATCCCTCCATTCTGAGCACAGACTGGTACTAAACTGACTGCTGATCCCAGGTGTGAAGGGATCAGCTCATGAGCCCTCCAGCACTGGTAGAGCAACACTGCTCCTAAGCAAAAGAGAAAAGAATCTGCAAACTCTGAGGACTTTTAAAGGAAAAGTAAGACACTGAGCTGAAAAAGATTTATACAGGGTCCTAAAATTAGTAAGGAATAATTTATCTTACCAATATTTCTTGACATGGACATCAGAAAACACAGAGTATTTTATAAACAACTAAGCTGTGCCTTGACAACTGGTAATACCTAGTAACCAACTGATTGTTCTGCATAATAACAACATCGACCAGGTTCTTGAAAGCCATCATTTAAACATACCATGAATTACTAGGTTCATGGATGCTGACATAAAAGAAGGAACTACTCAAATTCTGCTGTTTCAGTGAAATCTCAAAGGGCGGTTAAAACCCTGACATCTATTCCGCCTCCTTCCCTTATTTAGAAAACAGAAAGTTTCCTCATAGGAGATGTATTTACAGACTGAAGATGACTGAATTATTTTTCTGTCCATAGTTGAATGTAAATTCAGATCCTCAACTTAAAATTCAAAAATATTAAAAGTATGCAATGAGGGGGCACCTGGGTGGCACAGTGGGTTAAGTGTCCAACTCCTGATTTTGGCTCAGGTCATGATCTCAGGGTCATGAGATGGAACTGTGCATGGGGCTTCGTGCTGGGCATGCAGCCTGCTTGGGATTCTCTCTCTCCTCTCCCTCTGCCCCTCCTCCCCACCACTCCCTCCCTAAAATGAAACAAAACAAACAAAAAAAACCACACATGGAAATAGTTGGAAATTTCTGGCCAGCTCTAACCTATACAAGAGGACTCCAGGATCTGCAAATCCAGAAGTCTATTGAAACATGAGGTCCGTCTCTTACAGTTAAAAATCAAGAACAAGTATTATGGTTCTGACCTGGAGTCCTTATTAGCTGTGGACCTGGTCATGTTACATAGACTCTGATTTCTAGTGTCCCAGCGCATGACATTGGGGGGAACACCATCTATCATCCCAGGCTGCTGGGAAGGTCAAATGAGGGGCCATCCATGACTGTGCTGAGCACAGGGTGGACATCGGATCAGGTGAGCATTCATTCCTTCACTGACAGGTGTCAGGAAACTGGCAGGCAGGGAGGTTTGGTGACTTGCTCAAGACTGCCTGGACTCTTACTATGGTAGATGCTAATTATCCAAGGTAATTGATTTCTTAGATTATGAAATATAGTGGGGAAAGGAGCGGGCGTACTGCATGGGCCAGGGGTTGGCAGGATGCTGTGGCACGTCTGCAGCTCTCTCAAGCCTGGAGCCTTTGCTCACACCCTTCGCAGAGAGGACAGTGAAAGCAGCCTGGAGCACAAGCAGTCGGGGTCTCCATAAACACACGGTGAGCGTGGGATGCAACAGAGTCCAAACTACTCTTTACCACAGACAGGAATAATTTAGAAAATCCTGATTATTTTAAGAAAGAAGAGTAAGTCTGACTTATAATTGTGATTCACTGTGATTACTTATAACGCCTAAGATGGGAGAAAAACTATATAAGATAGCCAGCCAAACTAGAAGAGCACGTGAACAAGAAAGGTGTCCTGCAGATAAGATTTGACTTGAGAGATTCCCCATGAGGGGTCTGCAGGGATAGAGTCCGTCTGCGAGCAAGCCTTGGCCTCCCCGTCCAGCAGCTGGGCGCAGCAGGCCACATGGTCTGTGGGGGAGCTCACGCATTTCGTGGCTGTCCCTGCAGTCTGCTGTCAACAGGGCAGTCACGTGTTAGCACACGCCCGAGCCCGGGCACCTGAATGCTTCAGCACACTCTAACATGTTACTCACATGTCTCTGCCCTGATGTGCCAAACAGGAACGGTCGAGACTGTGAGCCCTGCTGGAATTTGGTCACACACAGTTATTTGCAAAGAAGTGAATGCTTCTAACTCTGTAAATAGGCCTCAGTGATCACATAACTGAAAATTAAAGGCATGACTATTTCTTCTTTGAAGTTACATTTCTCTCTACATGAAAATGGATACAATCGAAACTTAGAGTCGAGCATATTTTTTCCTTTACACAAAATGTGAAGAATGTGAATCCACACAAGGGAAAGCAGATTGCATTAAAAATAACATGTGATTGCACTAAACACGTCTTAGTTTGGAACAGAAAAGGAATGCATCATGCTATTGAAATGTCATGGTGTTTCTAAGTAACAGAGTCTCTGTGGTCAAATAAACTTACATTAAACTATCAATTGATAGAAGCAAATCTTTTTAAGAATCTGCAAAAGGCTCTTTTGTTTTACATAAGTTGAGAATTACATTCACAATTACCAAATTTATACTGTCTGAAATACTAGTTCTAGGGCAGTTTTTTTTTTTAAGATTTATTTATTTATTTATTTGACAGAGAGAGAGAAAGAGAGAGAGAGAGAGATCACAAGTAAGCGGAGAGGCAGGCAAAAAGAGAGAGGGAAGCAGGCTCCCTGCTGAGCAGAGAGCCCGATGTGGGGCTCAATCCCAGGACCCTGAGATCATGACCTGAGCCGAAGACAGAGGCTTTAACCCACTGAGCCACCCAGGCGTCCGTAGGGCAGTAGTTCTTAACTATTTGAAGGATGGACCCCTGTGAAGGTAAGATGGGAGCTACGACAAGCCATCCACGCAGAAAAACACACATCTATTAATACTTAATATGTATCAAGAGACTCGTAAAGCTTTTCTCAATCCTCTAGGGATTCACGCACCCTGGTTAGGAAACCCTATGTAGTAACAGCTTACTTAACCTAAAATTTTACATGTAAATATTTCACTAGAGGTAAGGATAAATCAGCTAAAATTAAGGCTACCTGCCTTCCCCCACCCCGGTTACTTAGCAATATTTCCAAGGCCAAAGACAAGTTGAAGGAACAATACAAGACCATCTCTATACTCTTCACCTCCATTCACCAATTAACACTATTTTGTCTATTCGTTTTATCTCTTTCTCCCTCCCACATCTATGTCTGTACACACATAAGAATTTGCAAGGGACAGGCTGAACCATCTGAATGCAAGCTGCAGATGTCATAAGACTGTCACCCAGGACTGGAGGAGGAAACTCCTGAGAGCATGGAGAGCTCCTGACGTGACCCCAGCAAACCCAGGACTCTCTCACTACAGCCCATACTCAGAGTTCCCCACTGTCCAACCAGGCCCTCAGGGGCTGTGTGTGTCAACCAGTTTTACATGCGGACCTTCCCGTCTCCTGTGAGCGACCTACAATGGCAACCCCTGCCCACGGCAGTCTCGCCCCTTTGCTGTTCTGAAGGGTCCCAGCCAGCTCTCTGTAAAATGTCCCCTGCTTGCACTTGTCTGACAGGATGTAGATAAAACATGTCTGGCAGGAATCCCACACAGGTGATGTCGGGTGGGCCTGTTACTGGTGATTCTGACACATTTCGTTGAGGTGGTGCCATCTTCCCCTGGAAATTAGAAACAGTCTGTAAGGTAAGACTTTGGGTGACCATCCTGCCATCCAGTGACTCTCCACATAGTGGTCTGAGCTTCCATCAACTCTCTCTGCCTCAATCAGTTAGCACACTGGAGGGGTCCCAGCAGGTGGGCGGTCCAGCTCTGGCTCCTTCTGTCCTGATCGGCTGGCATTCTTCTACAGGAAAAGTGCTATCCCTTTGACTCTCCCTACTCTGTTACTACAAGCATTTTGCATTGGACATGCTCTAATCCATGGCCACCGTTGTGCTGTGAGGTGCTCACACTGTGTTACGCTGGCTTCCAGGCTCTGTCCACGTGTCTGTGGTAAACCCTGTGCACTCCGGCGCTGGCTGCCATGAGATATTTCAGGCACATCTTATGTCTTCCCTGGCCCCAACCTGGAACTTGTCATTTCACCTAGGAGCCTTGGTTGTCCTTCTAGTGGGAAAGGGTCCTTAGAAACACAGATGTGGAAGTCAGATGCATGAGCTTTCAGGTCTTCTCATTGGAAAGAGCGAGAAAGTTTATTTAAAACAGAACTATTACTCGTGCCCTTTCCTCAAAGCAAATTGACTTTTGAGGCATTATTTAAAAGTATCTGACATCCACACAATAAACTTATTGCAGTAAGTCCTTTGATATTCATAAATTCAATTCAATTCATTAAAAAAATTTTTTTTATTAACATATATATTATTTGTTTCAGGGGTATCAACTCAGTTAATTTTAAATGACAACTTATGTCATTAACTCATTTTCAGAGCAAACCCTCCAACTGAGGGTACAGTGGGTAGAGGAAGGACAGCAGCCCGGAACCAGGGACCAGGAGCCTGCAGAAAGGAGGCTGCTGCCACCAGGTCAGCCAATTGCTGGAACTGCACAGGACGTCAGGGCCAGCTTTGTCACACTGGTTTTTTAAGATATGATATAAATTTGGACTTTGACGTAAAATTTCCTGTTTTTTAAAAATACCATAGGTTCGGGACGCCTGGGGGGCTCAGTCGGTTAGGCGTCTGCCTTAGGCTCGGGTCATGATCCCAGCGTCCTGGGATCGAGTCCCACGTTGGGCTCCTTACTCGGCGGGGAGCCTGCTTCTCCCTCTGCCTCTGCCTGCTTGTACTCTCTCTTACAAATAAATAAGTAATCTCTTAAAAAAAAAAAGAAATATTAAAAAAAAAAACCATATGCTCCAAACAAAACACATCTGCAGACTGAATACTATGCACGGGTCATGACCTTCAGTATAAATAATTAATCCTAAAGCACAGAGCCCAGTCTACCCTGAGCATTTCCCCTACACAACCTCCAGGTTATGCAGGAAGAGCAGACACTATTTACATTCTCAAGTTTGATGGCCCAGAACATTCCTAAAATCATACTTGTAAGGCCAGCCCCCTCACACCCATTAGGGCTTCCCCCACAGCTCTTTCCTATTTTCCTCATAGCACTTACACCGTTTTGTGGAATGAGCAATCGACCACACGATTCCTTATACCGAGAGATGCTACACAACCCACTCCAACGCACTCAGAAGGCGCAGAAATGCCAGAAGCCACTCGACAAACATCACATGACTCAGCCTCCTGGTGATTCCTGAACTTGGGAACGCTTCTCTTGAAGCCACAGACACCCTCCTCCCCAGCTACTTTATTCCTAATTTGTAGGAAATGATTCCCAAGGGCCTTTCCAGTTCTCCTTTGTTTGGATCAAGACCACTGCTCCCCATTTCCACACTAGAAGAAGGTCAGGAAGGGGGTCTGAGAAATTATATGCAAGGGTGCCTGGTGGTGCAGTCGGTTGGGTGTCCAACTCTGGATTTCAGCTCAGGTCATGATCTCATGGGTGTGGGATCAAGCCTGAATCGGGCTCTGCGCTCAGCACGGAATCTGCTTTGAGACTCCCTCTACCTCTCCGAAGTAAATAAATCTTAAAAAAAAAATTAAATGCGTGAACTTGGATATAATTAAGCAGTTTATTTTTATTTTTACCATGGCTGGAATATATTAGGCTATGCAAGAAATCTGTGCTGAGGCTCCTTCTGTGGCAAAGAGTGTTTCTGTTCATGTCAGCGTAGAGAATATTACTTGTTCAGTTTTGTAATTTATCTTGTTTACAACATAATGTGCAGATTGTTCATGATTGCTAATGATACAGTTTTCATAGAATGAAATTAATTCTCCAGTTTTTAGAGCAAAGCCTAATGAGGGAAAAACAAAACAATAAAGTAACAAACATGTAGAAAAAAATCAGGTCCCATGCACAGAACGTCTACAGAAACCAAAACTGGAAGATTTTCTCCTCATGACGCTTTAGGGAAGAGGAGGCATATGGCTGTGTCTGGAATGACAACAGCAAGCATGTGGGGAAAACCTGTAGCGTCTTTCTACGAGGTGTGTGTGCATGAGGGTCTTCTCTGCAGGGCTATGGGAGGGGTCCGGGCCCTGAGTCTACAGAACAGGGCAAACAAGCCAAATACACAGCCATCCCCTGGCACTACTCCTGGGCCTACTTCCTTCCCCACACCTTTGACCAAAGACCAAAGCAAGGATGGGAGGAAGACGGGGCGGGGGGCTCGCAGTGGGGAAAGGTGGAACAGGCTATCCCATAGCCTTGCAGAGCAATCTCGCAGTAAGTGCCTCCCGCTCTCTAGACCAGGAGGCAGAGGCAGAGAGGCAGAGGCGGGAAGCACGTGTCCCACTGCCAGGAGGAGCTGCCACTCAGCCCCAGCCCAGGGCTGCCATGTAGAAACAGGAGCCACACACTGGCAAAGCTTAGCTCGTCGAGAGCAGTGGAAACCTCCTAATTCTAAGAACTGCAATTCCAAACAAAAACACATACACAGGAGCCTCACCCGGCAGAAGAAAGCACGTCTGAACATTCACAGCTGCGCCCCACACGGGAATATATATGTGAACTCTGAGTCGGAGCACATTCACACAACACTGAGACTGAGCCACAACACCCTGGATGGATGTCAAACAGCAAATGCAGGGTGAAGAAAGCCAGACCCCATAGCGAGCTGCCATGTGCCGCATTTACAGAGAGAGCAGGGAACGCTCTGTGTGGTTGATGCCAGGCGGCAGCCTCCTCTGAGGAAGCTTGGGGGTGGGGGCGGGGGCTTCCCAACCAGCGCCTGGTTTGTGAAAATTAACTGAGCTATACCATTACGATGTGTTATTTATTTATGTTTGTAATATACACATATTAAAGTTAAAAAACAACACATAATGCAGGACACACAGAACTCTGCCCTGAAGAAACCCAGGTCAGAAAGGGCAGTTCAGCCCTCAGGATGTCCCCATTCATCAAGGTAAAAGCTACACCTCTGAACTCAACGCAACTGCAGCAGTGGGAGCACGAGCACTGGACCCAAAGAGGACTCCCACCGGAGCAGAGCTGCAGTTCTGTGGAGGCCAACACAGGGGGCCAGCAAACTCCAGGGCCACGGAAGGGTATTTTCTTTACGGGGGGCTGGCCGCCCGTCGCTCGGAGGTGCCACGCGCTCTCTGTGGCTGTGGCTGCCTCACTACTACGGGTGCCACTTCTCCGCGAGGTGGGAAACGACAGACTCTTGATGGCGGGAGAGCGCCAGCCCTGCTAACCCACGGGAAACACACTCTGAAAACAGGCTAGCCCCCAGCTCTGGGCACCAGGAGATCCCCGACAGCTGCCTGTCATGAGGAGTCGTTCCCAGCCCCGCTGGAAAGCTGAGGTCCTAGCTGCGGTGGGAACTGGGCATTCCCTCAGGGGTGCACGGTATAGGGGATGCTAACTACACTGTCCTCCTCAGACAATGGCATCCTCCTGCTGCCACGTCTCCCTGCATGTTCTCCTGGAAAGGCAAAGCCCAAGCTGGCGACCCTGGAGCTGCGTGTCCCTGTCGGGATGACAGGGTACAGGCCGGGGCCGGGGCCCTCGAGGAGGGCCTCACGTGCAGTGATCCAGCGTGCCCGCAGCAGGGCTGAACACTCCGCAGAAAGTCTGGGCGAGTATGCTTGATGTGACGGTGTCAGCCATGAGAACGGGGCAGCGGCGTGGCCCCGTCCTCAGGTATAGCCGGACCTGGGTTACACGTCAGTGATGTCGGTACTTTTTACCAAGACTGATAAATTTTTTGTCAGTTTATATAGGGTGAGTGATTCTTAAATTTGTAATCTATCAATATTTGTTAAGAATTTCATAAAGTATTTTTTCAAATCAGGTATTTCTTGAATGACTCTGACTGCACTTTCGATGGCCAGTTGCCATGCATTATTAAACTCCCCTTTTTTTCTTCAGAATCTTCCAGTAGACGTCTAGAGTTTAGCTAGAAGTCTTGGCTACGATACAAACAGTGATGGAAAACACATGAGCAGTAACAAGTTTTAATCTGGCCCCTCAGTACTACCATGGGCTAATCTGTGGAGGCACTTATTCCAGTGTCAGCCAGGGTGCAGCCACACCGCACTCGGCAGCGGCGTGCTCCTCTGTTACCGAGACACCGGCTCACCTCTCGGTCAGCAGCACCTGGAGCAGAGAGACACGACGGAGGAGGAGTACATGCTGGGACCTTCGACCCTCAGGACTGACTCTTCTCTGACAAGGTATGTTTTCAGTCTCTCCTTCATGTACAGGGAACAACTGTTTCATAGTTGATACTAAGGGGACATTAACGTTATTAACATCGGTGCTTGTGAAATACGTGATCAAGTTTATCTTCAGAATTCCTTAAAAACCAGTACTTAAATACATAACATAAAATTACTCTAGACTTTAAGTTTTATATAGAATGGACTTATTTTCATGTAACTGACTTTTACAGTTAAATGAAAACCTGTTACTATGCTTCACCATAAATGTTAACATGATTGATTTTAAAAATCATTTAAACAAATATCTTTTGAGTATGTTCTTTTAGAAAAATAACATGACCTTAAAATAATTAATGATACTGAAGTTTGTGGATATCACAAAAACATTAAGTGAAACAGTAACTATTCCTTTCCCAATGTAAAAGTATGATGTTTTCTAATGTTTTCAAAATATGAATTATTCAAATGTTAGTTTTACTTACACATTTGAATATTCATATTGTTTTTGATAAATGTCTTCCTTATTCTTATGTAATAAGATAGCACTGGACAGTTAACATGGAGATGCATATAATTCCAAGAAAGTACAGTTATCAGCAATACTTCAACTAGCTCCATATCTAACAGGAAAGATCAGAAACTTCTTTTCACAAAACTCCAGAGTCAGAATTTAAAATAAAGATTTCTTTTGTCCTCTCCCAAAGTAAATTTTTAAATTAAAACTTAGATGAAAAGAAATTAAACAATGTAGTTGATATTCTACTTCCTCAGAATCTAAACAGAGCACAGCATTCCTTCTTGCTAGTGTGTTCAGAGGTGTGGTAGCCACAAGCCGTGGCCACATGCTGTGGGTGAAGTCACAAAGAAATCTGAGGGTCTATCTCTCTCTAAGAATACAGTGTTATTCTTTTCAATCCCACCAAGAATCACTGAGTTGTTTAAAAAAAAAAAAAGGAAATACAAAGAAATCATAAGCCCACACACATGTGAAAGTATCTGGATGTTTTTAATCTGTTTTCGGTATTTTGCAACACAGCGTGGTGGAAAGAAGTCTTCTGTTTCCACCAGCTGCTCCACTACAAAAGAGTATTTGGGTACCTGATCTGAGGTTAGAAAAAAAACACATTAACTTTACAAGCACAAGTCTTAAGGTGCCGTAGGAGACAGTGGAGAATGAAGAGGCAGGAATGTTTTGTTTTTTTAAGATGCACTGAAAAACGAATGAAGGACAAAAACTTGTGTAAGAGGAAAGGCAGCCACAACTTCTTTATCAGATGCGATTTATGATTCTAGGGTAAAGTGAATTATTTCTTTAAGGACAATGCAGTTTTAAAAGCATCAGTTTCCTTCCAAAAGGTACTGTAAGTGTCCAAGTGCATGTTTGGACGCTGAACTTTTCTTTACTTGCTCAAGTACAGGGCTGAGCCTCGACTGTGCCTGGATCCAGCTCAGAGGCCCTCTGTGAGTACACGGAGCACCTCTGTCATATTTACGACTGACAACTACTACTAGCACTTGGGAACGGATAAGGACAAGTCAGCCAGGGGGAAGGGTCACCAAGCAGACCTTTAAGCATGGAATTTAAAAGCACAGTGACTTATTTTCCTAATAATAGTGTCTGAGAGGAAATACCATTTCACTTAGACAAATTTTCCATTCTAAGTTTGTGGAACATTTAAGTGGAAAATAAGAGTTTATGCAAATTCAGAAAGACACTTCTTAGCTCCATTTCCAGTCCTGAGAACCTGGCCAAACCGCATGCCCTGTCCTCTCTAAGGAGAGTCTGCTTACTGTCTGGAAGTCACTGTGGGATTGGGGCTGTCCTGGCGGGGGGAGGGGGGGGGGCGGGCAGCGATGCAGGAGTGAGGAGGCTGGCCTTGGCCCCTCTGCTGTCAAAGACAGCAGTAGCAGTGGGAGCAACGTCTCAGAGGCCCTTCCTGGCTCCAACGTGCCATGGTTTATTAATAACAGCAGTAGCACTGAAAAAATATCCCAGATATTATTCTGATTAAAAGAAACTTGAAACCAAAGTCCAAAGCTTTCCATGAGTAATAAACTCTGGCAAAGCTGGTCTAAACTGGAGAAATACTGAGTCTTCCTGAGAACAAAATACAAATATTTTTAAGGGTTTTAAAAATAGCACAATCTAACTACTGCCCAAACTTATCAAATAAGAGCTTAAGCCTAAATATTAATAAACTAAAAAATAAAAAAAAAAGACAACAAAAAGTCACATCATTTTCAATGAGAAGTAATACTCTACATTCTTTCTGAATAACGGGAAAACACTGCTATATAGCGGTCCCTCCTGGACATCCCAATGTTTCCCTACTGATAAAAAAAACTGGTCAACTAGGTTAGGGCACGGTTTGGGGCTTACTATCACTTCTACTTTCTCACCTCAGATGAAGGGTGTAAAGGGTGAATCCCTCATGGAATCAAGGCTTGCCTGACTTCTCTTTTTTAAGGAGCCAAGATATAAAAGAATGCAGAGAGATCACATTAATCTTCTATGGCTAACAAAAGTCAGAAGTAGCACGGAGAGAACATGCCAGAAGGCACTTTGGGTCTCCATATAAAGAATTTCCTATCCAGCACAGATGGACAACAGGGGAACCGGATGCCCCTCGAGGAGCACTTGCTGGAGTCATGCAAGCAGAGAGTGGACACACTAACTGACCCAGCATGTTCTGGGGAGGCTCCAACACCCGGACAGAGTTCCACCCACGTGCCATTTCCTGACTCTGCAGGTCTCCTCCCTCACTTGCAGGGGAAGGGCCCAAGGAGGCACGAACAAGGGGTGTTGCCCCATCAGCCAGCAACCAGAAAGTGTCCGAGGTACCACCGGCTTGCCCCAGCCCCAGAGCCCCCACCCTCCAGGGCAGGGCGGGGGCACGTTGGCTGATGGGCCTCTTGACCCTGTAGGTGGGCTGGTCTGCAGCTCTGATGCCTGGCTTGTCCCTCCCCTTCACACGAACATGGCCTCCTCACACTGCAGTCCCTCTCAGCTAGTCACACCTGATCCTCACGGGCACCTGGCTCCCGGGCTCTCCCGCATCCTGGGGCAGGAGGAGCGAAGACGAGTTCCCGGCCCCACCGCCAGGTCAGGGAAAGCCCGGAAGTGTTTGGAACTCTACCACGTTCCTCTTGTTATGTGGATTTGTTAAGGTTCTATGGTTTTCTTATGTCTATCACTTCAGATATAGTACTTGTTACATAAATTTCTCTGGTCTAGACGGGGAACCTACAAGCCCCTGTATAGCTCTAAGTTTCTACAAGAAAATACTGAAACTCGACCAATTCAGAAATAACTCCTGATTAAACTCATCTCCCATGGACCAGGGTAATTGGGGGCAGGACTCAGGAAATTACAGCTCCCAAAGATTCCCCAGGTGGGCACTGACTCTTGAGGGGAGGGTAGATGAGAAACCTTTGATTGTACAGACTATCTGATGCTGCAGAAGCAGTGGGAAAGGGCAGAAGTATAGAGAGGACCCGAGCAAATCCTGTCAGCAGTCTGATATCTAAAATATTTAAAAACCAACATAAGAGTTTAAAAAACAGGCCCCTAGAAAGAGGAAAATAGTCCTTCACTCAGTAGCCTATTCTCTATTAGGTTTGTGTATTCTATTTTAACCTTTTTTTGTGTATGTATATTTTATAGATAGCTTTATATCGTTGGTCTAAAACAGTAAACTGAGAGTATGACGAATAAACAGACCTCTGGTGAAGAATTCTGCCCTGCGAGTCTGGAGACCACATACCTGGAGATCCCTCCAAGGTGACGGCCACGGTGCACACAGTCAGCACGGCCTCCTAGCGGTTCAGCTCTGTTTATTAACTTAGGTATTTGTTCAGTTTTTCCATGAATGCACCTGACATTCCAGCATTGGCTTTTACAACAAGCCTGTGCTTGGCTGAGAGTAGTGGATCAGGAGCTGTTTTTTTTTTTTTGGAAGAGGGAAATGAGGGAGGCAAGAGGATGAGGAGAGAGGGGCCTCTACGTCACATCCTAACACTGCACCTGGTACACAGCAGGGCTCTGACACACACCCACTGAAAAACTGCAGCAATCTCAAACAAAGGCAGAGCCAGGGGCAGCTGTGGCCACAGAAGGCAGAGCTGCAGAGCAATGGTAAAGAATAAGCTGGTACCGGGACAAGCTTCGGTGTGGCTAAGGACCCATCCAGGGCTGAATTAGCTAGGGAATGGGAGTTTTGGAAGGTCAACACAAAGCTGGGAACCAAGTACTAGGGAGCCAGGAACCACACAGATGCCTTAGGTCAAGAAACATAGCGGATCCAAGCTGGGCAGGCTGCTGGGAAGCAGAAATAAGATGCCAGAGACAAAGTGATAGTGGAAATGGAGCCCAGCAGACCTTAACAGGTGCCCATGCCAGGGTTCCTGGGTGCTAGGGGACTGGACACAGAAAGGGAACCTGCCCATCCCTGAGCCGGCAGACAGACACTGCTGGGCCTCACGCGGCCAGCACAGGGTCTCTGCACCATAGGAATCTGACCACACACCACGCCCACTCCTGCCCTCCCAGCCCAGGCTAGGCATGCGCCCCTCCTTGTGCAGATGGGTGCCAACAGCAGTGTGTGGACTGGCTGGAGAAGAAAAGATGACAGAGTATATAGGTGAGGCCACTGGATTTCAGGATGCAAGAGCGTGCTCCCACACAGGCAGTAGCAGAAAATGCAGACAACGGGCTGGGAGTGTGAGCTCTACCTTGGGGTCTAAGTCTTTTGGTTATGTGGCCTTGGAGAAGCCGCTGAAGCTCTCTGCGCCTCCCGTTCCTCCTGGTTAATGTGGGGGACATGTCTGGAATCAACTGAATTGATGCTTCCATAAGGCGGGGAAGAGGTGGGAGGCCAGGCTGGTCCTGAAATCAATTATTAAAATAAAAAAGTGTTTGCCATCCTCAGCTATGTCCTGATCTTAGCATAATCGAGCATAGGTTATCACAGAGAAATCTCATGTATCTAGCTGGCGATGTCCAGCCACCCAGTGGACAAAGTGCTCACATTGCCATTTAGATTTCAAAGTTAAATAATGTTAATTACCAGGTTAATAACTGATGGTAGCATTTTTTCCCCTACCTTCCTCTGGGGATTAAAAGGCATACCACATATAATTGAGTACTTTAATTCACTTCTGATGCCCAAGTCCAAAAAGACCAAGGCCATGGAGAGAGGTTCAAGCTGATTTCTGGGTTCTGGGAAACTGTAAGGAGCTGGCACGGCTCAAGGATTTGGGGAGCTGGGTCTTCCTGAGGCTGGACCGACTGTGATAGCCTCTGGATGGCCTGTGTGGCTAAGGCACTTTCGTGTTCAGGTCCAGCAAGCAGGCCAGCTGCATTGCTGGGGATCTGGCTGAGGGACATCTGCGGAGAGTGTGCGTGCCCTCTGACCAGAGCACAGCCTTACCAGTGGGCATCTGTGTGCCACTAACTGCACACCCCAAAGGGAAAACTGGCATAAATCTGTTTTAGATGATTTCAAAATGTTTTTAATTTTTGAAAATTACAAAGACTGTAGTACATTTCACAAGTGTAAGTTAAGATACATCTGAAGAAAAATCTTCTATCAGATGACAACAAATCTATGCTCAGAAGGTTCTGGATCATTCGTTCCAGTTTTGTGCGGGCTTTAAAAATACAATTGAAAACAAATAACCCTGCCCCTCAAAGAAACCAAGCAAACAGAACTCAGTGGAAAGATGAGCATGAAAAGAATAAGAAGTCTGGCCCTCAGATGCTCTGGATCAGGTATTAGACAATGGAACAGATTAGAAGGAGGAAATCCAAGTACACTGTGGGAAAAGTGACAAAGTCTGAGAGTGAGACTGGCAGTGGGGAGGGAGATCATTACAACCTCCAGATGTGAGGCCAAGGGGACGTATGGGTTTTACTTTGAGAGGGACATAGGTATTAAGGCAATGGAAGGATATGGGGAAGAGGGAGTCAGGTATGATAATCTGTTTTTGTTTTTAAAAGCACTTATTATGCGGCGCCTGGGTGGCTCAGTCATTAAGCGTCTGCCTTCAACTCAAGTCATGGTCCCAGGGTCCTGGGACCCAGACCCGCATTGGGCTCCCTGCTTGGGGGGAAGCCTGCTTCCCCCTCTCCCACTCCTCCTACTTGTGTTCCTTCTCTCGCCGTCTCTCTCACTGTCAAATAAATACAATCTTAAAAAGGGGCACCTGGGTGGCTCAGTGGGTTAAAGCGTCTGCCTTCGGCTCAGGTCATGATCTCAGGGTCCTGGGATTGAGCCCCACATCCAGCTCTCTGCTCAGCAGAGAGCCTGCTTCCCCCTCTCTCTCTGCCTGCCTCTCTGCCTACTTGTGATCTCTCTCTCTCTGTCAAATAAATAAAATCTTTTAAAAAAAAAAATCTTAAAAAAAGGGCATCATTAGTTTCCTAAGTTTAACGGTAGTACTTATTGGCCATTATAAAACTTAAAAAAAAAAAAAAAAGATGATACAAGTCATTCATGGTTCTAATACCCAGGATTATTGA